>CAHIKZ030003054.1:1265000-1667500 GCA_903632075.3 Acanthosepion pharaonis | reverse complement strand
ATATTATCTGCCATGGCATAGCAGATTCTAGCTGTGAAGGTTTTAGCTAGTGGGACTAAGAAATGTAGCTCATTTGATTATTTGCTTATAGTAATAACAATAGTATAGTGAGAGGCTAGCTACATTTCATTTATGGGATAAGATTTGGAGGGTAGAGAATAATTCATCACCCACAAGGCTACATAATTGCTTTTGAAATCTGTCAAGTCAGGACAGTCAGGACTGATCAACATCAGCCCAGATAATACTCCAACAATACTCCATTCTAGGTCTGATTTGACACTAACAATGCCTTTTATATACTTATATCACATAATGGGTTACATTGTCGGAACAAATATTTTCAACAGCAAAAATAATAGCAAGTATACATTGATTTTAAAATCTTTGATGTTTTTATCACATTTCAATTACAGTCAGATCTAGTCTTTTTTTTTATCTAACCATCTGAAAAGAGGTTTTCTTACTATTATATATTGATTCATTTGAATATCTCTGGCCTTCATGAACTAGAATCTTTTATTTAAAAGGAATATGAACAAAAAAAAAAATGGTTATTTTTGGAGAGATGTATTTCTCTAGAAACACCTATAATGCATTACTCTAGAGTTTCTTCTATTTTGTCATTCAATTACCCACTATTAATCTGATATATAGAGTTAAAGATCGTATTCTTCCTCATTGATTTGTTTAAACCTTGCCATCTTTGACGATTCTGTGACTCTATCCTCTAACATTTTTTTCTCAATTTCCAAGACATGATCTTATAAATTGATTAATTCAGACCAGTTTCCTCAACTATTTTTTTGTCTTTGCCACAATGTTTAGGCCATTGTATATCCTGGCCTTTCTCAGAGCTTTGTTATATTCAGTAACCTTTTGGGAATGCCAAAACACTTTATTTGATCCAGAAGATATGCCAACCTCATTCCTTTGTAACATCCATTTTCTGACTTAAACAAGTTTGTGTATATTTCTGCACTATCTAACTCAGGAATTGAACACACAACTTGTAGTATTCTCATTTCTATATCATATACATTGTCCTCTCTAAGGAATTATAAAACTCCTGGCCATTAACTCTTCTTTATAATGCTGATTTACCTATTTACAGTCAGTCAGTTATGTGTCATGCGTGATACATGCTTAGGCAATCATGTATCTTTCAATACATGACTGACGAGGCAGATATTTTTCCGCAGTAGGTTGCCATTTCTTTCTGCAGTAGACCAGTTGCCACCCAAGGCTATAAAACCCGGTCTGTCCTGCTATTTACTCACAGCTGGAGGTATCAGAAGAGGATTTATACCTTTTCCAAGTGTATTAGCATGTAAGCGAATGTAATGGATTTGACTGGAATTCAAACTCAGCTCTCCAATTCCTCAATCTGAGCTGCTATCCATTACTCCACTATATACAGAGTTGGTGTATATTTTCTTTCTTCTGGACCCACATTTTTAATCTTCCAATCTTCTACACAAGTTGCACCAGGGCTTTTTTTGACTCAGACGTGTTCTGTCAAGGATTCAAATTGTGAATTTGTTGCTGTTTTTGTTTTTTTCTTTAAGACTTAAACTTAATAACTGTTCTTTCCTTTTCTGATTTGAAACTATAGGATGCTGTAGTGACAAGACATGTCTCATTTCCCCTCTCAGGAGGATACTTGGCCCACAGGTATATCATGTCAGACATATTTCACTATACTATCTTCTTTTATCTTGTAACCATACTACAATATATCTCATAAGGAATATATCTCCTTACAACACAAGAGGAAAAGTATGAATCCACTTCTTCTCCCCACCCCAACTTTTAATCAATTAGTAGTACTTGTATCAGTAAATCAGTATTATCTCAAAAAAATTCTTTCAATTGAAAAATATTTTATAGCTTTAAATAATCTGCCAAAGGTTGATAAGCCATAAAAAATACTAATCAAACTTACAACACAAAAAATATCCCAGTTCAACAAAGACAACACAGCCACAAACTGGATTCTCAGAACAAATTCATACCTTAATGTTATTACAAGATTCTCAAAGAAACATATTGTCACTCACTTTCTCACTCACTGTCATTAGTTAGTAGTTTGTTGAAGAATGAATTTTTCTTTCATTTTCTGAGCTACATTACACATAGTTCTCTCTATAAATTCCAAACTGTTGATGGAACCAACAGGCAACTTGCCAAAACCTAAAACTATTATCCAGATACATGACTCAAATAAAAATGATAATACTGAAAAGAAAAAGGAAAAAAAAAGGCAAACTTAGTTAATCAATAAAGTACTCAAAGCCTAGATTGTCTAGACTGAACAAAAAAACACTTAACAACATTAAATCCTATGAAAGGATGTCTCTAGTCATAGCTCGAGTTTCATGCTCACATGATCTTCAGATGACTTGAACTTGATTCCACATATGTATTTAATTAAGTTATTTTAGAGATTGTTGAAATATTATCCTGAATGCCATTATAATTGATAACCACTTTTGGTTACAATTTCACATGCATTTTCCATACTTATGAATTTTTCTTAAGGTTTTTAAACAATATACTACATATTGACTGATTGCTCCAGCATTGAAGAACTAAGTAAATTTCAAAGATACTTCTAAGATTTCTTTACTTACCCTCACTTGCTAAAGTACCATAGACTCCACAGAGGAGTATAAGGCCACAGCTCTTAAAAGGCTAGACATTGCCACAGTGTTTTCCATAGCAAGTAGACTTTAATGGGATTGCTAACTGGTTTTGAATTCAGAGTATTCATTCTCCTAGACTGGTTGCTAACCAAGGCTGCAGAAGCCAGTCTGCTCTATTATTTAACTCACAGCTGGGGAGAAAAGATGGTTTTATACCTTTCCTCAGGTTATTTGCATGAAAGTAAATGTAACAAACCAGACTGGAATTTGAACTCAGTTCAATTTCTCCTTCTCAGTTACTAGCCATTGCACCACCTGCACATCCAAGATTTCCTTAACAATTTATAAAAGAATGTTTTACATCAATCTGAAGTATATAAGGTCTGTGACCCTTAGTCACCTTAGAGTATAAATATATTGCATACAGTTAACTCAACACTTGAGGAAATATTTTATCAGCAACAATAAAAAACAAAAAAAATGCAAATTTAGATTAGAACATATATGCTTACCTGAAGAAGATAATGAACTAGAAATGATATTTTGGAAAGTGTTTTTAGTTGATCATTTTTCAGTACCTTTTCTTTTCTTTTTTCTTTTCTTTTCTTTTTACTTTGGTTCAAGGCCTTACATTACATTATCCAGTGTATCAACATAGTCATCCATCCAATTTTGAATCTAGTTTGACATAACCAGGTATGATTTGGCTATAAGTCAATAACAAATAAACTGTAATAGTTGCTTACTCAGTGTAGGTTAAGACCATGATAGTGACTCATCTCGCTAAACTAGTTAATTAGTCTGAGGCTAAGTAGCTGTTAGAGTAGTTTCACAGTGGAGACTTGTATTTCACTAAGTCGGTCCTAAAATAGGTTCGACGTACAAAATGTTAGGAACTTGATATGATAGGTAATGATGCAGCAATCTAGTTGTGGTGGCTGATACTTTAATATCTGACTAACGGTCGTCCGACATCGACTGACTGACCAACTCACTGAGCCACTGGCGACTTAGCGTCTGCTACTACTGGGAGAGTCTATTAACAATAGAATAGGTGTGTTTCACTATAACAGTAGCTCACTATGGTAAGCATCTATCCCAAGAGTTTAGTAAACAATATTTTAATTTTAATAAATACTAGCTGAATTACCTGCACCTTGCTGCATGTAACACATTTTTTTGCAAGAAAATGAACATTGATTTTAAATCATTGTTATAATTTGTGGAGAAAAATTATGAACTTCAATATTACTCAATGATCTTGCCAATGTTCCCTCCATCTTCTGGCTTTCTCCTTCTATATTTTAGATAGGAGTCATTCCGTTGTCCAAAGTTAAATTTAATATAAATCAAAAGGCAACAAATTTTTAGTGGTGGTGTCTATGTAAAAACTGCTTGATCTGATCCCTTTGATATATATTTGATACAATACTTGATTGAATGAATTGATGAGCAGATTTTAACATTGATATCACAGTTGAATTATCACAACAAATATGTATTGTAAGGCACTATCCACTGACTGGTGATTTCTTCCTCAACTTGATGTCCATATTGTCTGATTTTGATCTTGCTGATGTGACCTCAATGTTCTGGCTTTCTCCTTCTATATCTTGGATAAGAGTCATTCTCTTGTTCAAATTTAAATTTCATTTAAACCAAAGGAAAAAAAAATTTCAATGGGGGGAGGGTTGTGTCCCCCAGTGACCCCCTTTGATCAAAATGAAATATACTTATCCAAGTACTCTAGGAGTTATTCCCTTGTTCAAATTTAAAGTTTCAGTGCCCACCCCCTGGGTGAGGAACTACCTTTGATCAAAATGAAATATACTTATCCAAGTACTTTGGGCAATATAGTTCCAGAATATATATGGTTATGGGGGGGGGTCTATTTCCAAAACCCTAGAAGTTCAATAACAGACAAACAGAGGCTACAACTTATATATATGAGAGAGAGAGAGTGATGACATGACCTCATAAGATACATGTTAGTGTTATAGATCTTCCAATGAAGTTTGACCAGTTTAGATGAATTTAAGTATATGTATTGCTATATATATTCATATCTGTGAACATCAAGATTTCCTTAACAATGTATAAAAGAATTTTTTACATCAATCTGGAGTCTATAATGTATATGGCACTTAGTCCCTTTAGAGTATAGATACATTGCACACAGTCAACACTTAGGGAAATATTTTATCAGCAACAATAAAACAAAAAATGCAAATTTGGATTAGAACATATATTTTTACTCGCATAAGAGTGAGAACTAAAAATGATATCCAAAGGCAAGACTATTCCTGTGATTTTGCTGCTCTTTTTCATTCAGAGAAAAGACCTGTCCAAGTAATTAACCTCTCCTCCTACATTTGTTGGATAAAATCTGCCCTTAGTGTGAATCTGGAAGATAGCTGCTGAGTCTCACCTCCAACACACCATCCATTATTCATTGATGTTATTACATGTAAACATTCAAAAGTCATTTGTTGGAGACTTCCTTGGGATATTGTTGGCGCCTCATACATGTGTGCAGCAGGTTTTCTAGCCTCAAAATAGAATGGAGGCAAAGTAACTGAGAGCAAGAATAACTTTTAATTGAACTGTACAAACAAAGGCCAAATAATTATGCCCCCAGCAATTCTTGAACCCAGAGCTGGACCTTTCAACTTTTGCTAGTCTCTGATAGCTTCCTGTGAATTAAGAATTGCTTGCAGGTACAACAGAACAGAAATGACTAGACTACCAGATTTTCTTCAAAGTGTTCAGTAAAAACAATACTCACACCTTCAAAGCTGCAGTTATTTATTTAGATATTTTCAGTTAGATAGAGTGAGAGAGAGAGAGTATAGGCACGTAGCTCTCTAGAATCTCAGCACTATATAAGGAGGTGCTGAAATATTCTCAGCACAAACTGCCCTTCCCCCAAAAATCTATCTTTGGAAATGGGTTGACTAAGGACTTTTTAACACTCTCTTATGTACACACACACACACACACACAGAGGAAGGGCTTCCCAATTAAGTCTGGCACACAACTGAACTTTGAGTTAAAATTTTCACTGTACAATGTTTGATTTATATGGTCAATATTCACCATTGAATTGTTTTGACAAGGAAGGAGATTATGTTAAAAATAAATATTTGTGTAAAATAAATCCAGGCTTTTTCAATATTAAGCAATGGAATTCCTGATGTACACATATATATGTGCCGCTGCTATTTACCTTGATCTTTGACCCCAAAAGAATCAGCAATATTGTTGGTCCTGATCTGGTAGCTCGGCTTCAGTCACTTTCCCACCACCATAAGGTTGCCTCTCTGTGTCTTTTCTATAAATACATTCATGGTAATTGTTTTTGAATTTAAACACAGTACTAGATAGACTGGCATCAAGATCTCATCAATTTAAAGCTGAGCTGGCTAGGTGGAACTGTAAATTCTATGCTAACAGTTTCTTTTCTTGCACTTCTCACTTGTGGAACTCCCTACCGGCTCCATGCTTTCCAGTGAACTTTAATCAGCCAAAATTTAAACGCACTGTTAATCACTATCTACTCTCCACCTGATTACTCTTTTATCTTTTTGCTCATTATTAATGTTTCTGTTCCTAATTCTTCCACGCCTTGCAACTCCTTGTGTCTTAGTGGCTTTACTGCCTTGCATGGGGTGGTACCAATTATATATATATATATATATATATATATATATATATATATGTGTGTGTGTGTGTGTGGATATGAGGGAAAGTCAAAAATTACCTGCACTCATAGCACAGATATGTTATGGTGAAAGTGCAGATAATTTTTTACTTACCCTTTTATAACCAATTACTGAAGATGATTTCACCATGTCAAGGTTACCTATGGCAAAAGCATGCCTTGGTAGATGGGATGGTTATGAGAGAATGATTTGCCAGTATTCACTCACTCATTTTCTTTCTATCAACCATTAAGATAAGGTGATTGAAACATCTCTCTACAGTTCAGAAATTATATATAAGGAGATGCTAAAGAGTTCTTAGCCCAAGAAACCAGAAACATTTTTGAAAAATATCTGCTACTTGGTCAGATTTTGGAAAGTATTTTGAGCTGAAAATTTCTCAGCACCCCTTTTTTTCTTTTTTTCTTTTTTTTCTTTTTTCTTTCTTTCCTCTTTCTTTTCTTCCTCTTTCTTTTCTTCCTCTTTCTTTCTTTCTTTCTTTCTTTCTTTCTTTCTACTTAGGTTTAAGGCCATAAATTTTCCACTGTATCTAAATAGTCACCCATCCAATTTTGAATATAGTCTGACATAGCCAGACATGATCAACATGATTTGACTATAAGTCAATAGAAAATACTGTAATGGTGGCTTACTCAGTGTAGGTTATGACCACAGTAGTGAGTCATCTCACTAAACTAGTTAATTAGTCTAACTAGCTTTCTATATCATAGGTTTAGTAAACAATATTTTAACTTTCCTTATTTGTTGTCTGAAATAGTAAAGTATCCTGGAATATCGTAAAATACTGTAATTATATTCAAATATGGCACAGCCTCATTAGATACATATCAATGATATAGATCTTCCAATGAAAAGTGTGACCAGTATCAAGTATACGTATTAAGGTTTTATATAATATATATATATATATATATATATATTCATGTCTATGAATGTTGAGTGAATTGCTCCCCTTAATAATAGTCAGTTTTGCATTTGTGTAAGTAGGTGGCACTGGCAGCTAATTTACATGGTGGTGGTGAGAGATTGGCCAATCAAAGCTGGCCTTATAATTTGGCTGATTTATATGGAAGGTTACCAAACCTTGATTGTATGCAGGCTTTCATACTGAAATTACATGTGTAATCAAGTAAAGATGAAGATATTTGGCTTTTCAGCCATATTGATTTGCAGATTCAAGAATCAGTTGGAGGCTTTCAAGACTTGGTTATTTAGGCAGTGCCATGTTGGCATCAGTGTCAGCAGAAATATGAGTCTGATTCCACTTGTATTATGCCAAACTGAAAGAAGAAACCTTATCCCCCAACTTCTCTTCAATTAACTTTGGATAAAGTGAGAATGGAACAAGCAAAAAAAAAATAGCTAAAGATGTCTGTATTTTGCTGGTCCTATCTCTAAGATGATAATCACCAAGTAAGATAAAGCATTTTATCACACTGCTATTCAAAGAAGAACAAAAATATAGCAGCTTATGATGTTAAAGATGATTTCTAAAAATCTGAATGTTTATTAGTGTTTTATAAAGTAATATTGTTACAGTATTTAAAAATAATATCTTGAAATTGTTTTTTATATTCAATATTCCTGAATTACATAAATACATACATTTAAACATATATACCTGGCTGCTTTTTTCCAAGTATGCCTGTCTGTTAGAATGGCTATCAAATCCCTGTTGCAGATATCTGCTCAGTCACATTTGTATTTGTTCAGCACCCACAGGGCCATGTATTTTCTACTGCAACTGTGCTGAGCAGACCTTAGTTACTGTTTCTGGTAGAGAGCAAATAATCTGAAATGGTCACTAATTTGAACAAGACCACTACCTTCAAACTCTTGGTCACAAATTGTGACTTTGCGCTAACATAACTATTGATGGCTCTGATCAATTTCATTTACTTAATTTCATTCTCAAGACTTGGGTCTACCAGTGGTATGGTTTTCAGACACTTCCATTGGTGCCATACACTAAGATCATCTCCCCCAGTCAAAAAGTCACCTCTTTGACAAATAGACTATAGCAATATTTGAATTCAGGTCTCATGGTTGGAATGCTACGGTTCTAACCACTTAGCCACATACCCATTAACATATATATATAATAAGCATATATTGGAGGTATGAAGGGACTCACAGCATAAAAAGCAAAATGAAAAAATCAGGTTCAAAATTTGATTAATGCTCTTAGGTTATACTAACAGTATAACCTGTCTTTGATCAGGTACTGGAAATTTTTGTTGTTCAATTGGAGCAGTTTAAGTCATCCCACCCGAAAATCAATATTAGTAACATTTGGGTGCAACTGTTGCACATCCCCAAATGGGGGGGTTAACAGTTTGAGGGGGGGGGGCTGAAAAGGGAACTGTATAATAATAAATATTATTGTAATTAAACTATTTTTATTAAAGTTTTTATGAAAGATATGTATTCAAGAACAGATAGTAAAACATTGCTGAGAGTTATAATGGACATGAAGTAGTAGAGAGCCATTGTCGCCAACAATTTGGACTCAAAACCAGCACTGAAGAATTATCTATAAAACAAAAATTCCATCAAAATCGGATGAAAACTGTGGAAACACATAAACAACATCCAATTACACACAGACACACATACATACATACACACATTTTGAGAATTATAGATATAGATAATAATAAGATCCTTATATTCTTGCATTCTTCTATATAGTAGTAGGCATCCGTTTATCTTGTGAGATAAAAGTAGTGACCTGTTTGGTCAAAATTCAGTCCTTTGGTGGTGGCACTGGAGTGACTTCTCCAGTGTGCAATGGTATATGAAGGCTATGTGCTGCCCTCTTAGCTGTACTAAGAAGACCCAAAGGAATACAGGACATTACATTTGGGGGTCAGCTTGGCTGCAGGAATTGCCAGAAGGTTATCAGTGTTGATAACCAACAGACTTTAGTGCTTTACTCTGGATTTATTTCCATAGACTTTTCCATGTTTTGGATATGACCACAAAGCAGCGGAGGTTTAAAATTCAGCATTTTCCTTTCCCTACATGGACTGCTTTCCTGAGCAGACATGCGTTATCTCCCTGCATAAAAAATATCTGTTTATCTTGTAAGATAAAGGTAGTGCTCAGTTTTGTCAAAATTTAATCTTTTGGTGGTGAGACCAGAGTGACTTTTCAGGGTGCAAGCCTGGGCAATGGTATATGGATGCAATGCACTACTTGGACTATATGGCTGTACCAACAATATCAAAAGAAATACAGGGCATTACATTTGGCGATGGCTTGGCTGCAGGATTTACCAGAAAGTT
Source organism: Acanthosepion pharaonis (assembly GCA_903632075.3). Taxonomy (NCBI): domain Eukaryota; kingdom Metazoa; phylum Mollusca; class Cephalopoda; order Sepiida; family Sepiidae; genus Acanthosepion; species Acanthosepion pharaonis. The sequence goes on along the minus strand of CAHIKZ030003054.1, from coordinate 1,657,846 downwards.
GTCAGTGTTGACAGACAACTGCCTTCAGGGGACCACACCAAGTGTTCTGTCATACTTCCATAGCTCTTGTATATGTCAGCATGGCTGTGGAGGTTATAAATAAAGGTTTTCCTTCCTCAAGATGGACTGCTTTTCTGGGCTGTCAAGCTCCGTCTATCCAAAGCAGCTGGTTACGAGTCACCAATTTTCCACCTTTGCCCATTCTTCAGCTTGGACTTAATTGGAAGCATTTTATAGACAGTAGGAGCTTATCCTCACTATCAACCCCACCCACATATGACAACTTTTGAAACATATATAATGTATATGTATAAACATTATATACATTACGTGTTTTACAAGCTCAAAAAAATTCAGATGGAGCATGAATCAGATTGTTGCTGCCCTGTTTTGACCTTATCCACTTTTACAGTGTATATATATATATATATATATATATATATATATTTTGGTTGGATAGATGTGAGTTTGTGACCCTGGGTTTCATGCTTTAGCGATCGCTCAAGCGTGAAACCCAGGCTCACAAACTCACATCTATCCAACCAAATATGTTAGCTCTATCTCTGATATTGAGCGCTTTCTAATAAGTACCGTGCATATAATATATAAATAATTATACATATATATTTTATTTATATTTATATACACTTTTCACATATATATATATATATATATATATATATATATATATATATAAAATAAAAGGATCAAACACTAATATTCCATGGTTATAATTTATTACATTGGAATTGTAATCACAATCCAATTCATCAGACCTACAAATTCAAAAAGTTTTGGGAATTTATTACATTGGAATCATAATCACAATCCTAAAAATACAAAAAGTTTTTGAATTTGTAGGTCTGATGAATTGGATCATGATTACAATTCCAATGTAATAAATTATAACCATGGAATATTAGTGTTTGAGCCTTTTATATTATATTCTTGCTCTGTCCTGGACATTGAGTTCTACCTGGATCCTATCCTCTTGGAAATATATAACAATGAATCATTCATACAAAAAGTAGATTAGTAAAGTTAAGGATATAAAATGGCAAAATCTCTTCACAAACAAAATTTTAAAGTTGGATTAAACTATGAACCATGCGATAAATGTTATGATCCTTGTTTTTAATAATTATAAGCTGTATAATGTCTTTTTTTAATCTGCTAACACTTTCAACTGTACATTCAGTCATCCTCAGGTATGGAAATTATTTTGTTTTTAGTAAAATCCAGGTAGTATCAGAGATGAAAAATTAAATGCAAATCGAAATATGTTTTTTTAGAAATGTGTTATTGTTAACAGATAAAAACTTTTGAAGCATGCAGTCACAACACCAAGGTTGAACTGCACCACACACACACACACACACACACACACATACATATATAGTAGGCATTTGTTTATCTTCCGAGATAAGAGTTAGCAAATTCATTCCTTTGGTGGTGAAACCAGAATGACTTCTTCTAGGTGAAGGTGTGGTCAATGGTATATACAGGATGTGCGCTGCCCATGCTACATGACTCCACCCTCAGCTGTATCAACAAGATCCAAAAGAATACAGTACATCACATTTGAAGATGGCTTGGCAGCAGGAGTTGCCGGAAAGTTGTCAGTCAACCATCTTTGGGGCTCTACTAAGGATTATCTGTCTGGATTTACTTCTCTAGCTATGTTCCATGTTCAGATATGACAGCAAAGGTTTAAAATCAAGATTTTCTTTCCCCTAGATGGACTGTCTTTCTGAGCTGTTGAACACCTTCTACCCAAAGCACCTAGTTACGAGGTACCAGTTTTCCATTTTCTTGCTTAGTTTTCAAAGGTTATTTCAGAGACATAGCATGGCAGCAATGCGAGCTTGTCCCACTATCACCCACACCCCAGATATGGCAAACTTTTGAACATATATATATATATAACACATGTATATAAACATTATATACATTACTTGTTTTAGAAGCTCAAAGAAAAAAATATTACTTGATATTTTGTAAAAACTCTTGGTTTTGTCATGTTAGGATAGCTAACAGAAGATAATAAGTGAAGTCCTGAGGAATCCCTGACCCAGAATCAAGGCAGTTATTACTAAAAAAAAAAAGATAAAATTGCAACATTCATTGCCAATCTTTACAGGAGGCAGCATACTGCATATATTTATATATATTTAAACAATATTACTTAATAACATAGGAATAGCTATTTAATTTTTGGAAGTTTATTTTTGATGGGTAATGCATTAACCAAAATCAGGTTTCAAACTATTTTTTTTTGTTTTTAATATGGTATTATTATACAATGATTCTTCCAGATTTGCACTTGAATTTTGTCTATTTGGATCATATTTCAACCATTTTACCCTTAAGACCTCTTCAAGTATCTGTTGTATCTGGTAACCTTCAGGGAATGTTAAACAGAACTCTTTATTTCATCCAATGGGGTATATTGTTCTAATTCTTGGCTTTTAATTAGGTCTTATATCCTTTCTAGGGATTTTGTCACTTGAAACAAAGTCCGGTAGGTCAGTAGAAAAATCCAATAAATACTCTTAGTTGCTCTAAGCAAGACAGCTCATATTATAATATCAAATCATGTTTTTTAAGTATAAACCCATATCCAACTTCGTTTTCTGTAGTTTCAATTACTCACAATTCGCAAAAAAAGCACAATTCATAAGTTTTACTTAATAATGACTAAAAAATATAAAATTTCTTCTATGTGTCATGTCCTATTAGGACGTTGGCGATTATGGCCCTCCACAACTTCCTTTTCTTTGTAGCTCTTAATAAATTTTGTCTTGTTGCTATCTAATCCCTGTTCTGCCAACCATTTTCACAAGCTCATTAGATAGATTATGCACTGCTTTCCTCTGGTCTTCAACATGTCCTGTGAGTATCATGTTTTCTAAGCCTTCTTTCCTCATTACATACCCTAGAAATGTCAGCTGTCTCTTTCTGATGTTAACTATAAGTGTCCTTTTTGTTTCTATTTTCTCTTAAACGTTGTCATTTTTCACATGTTCAGCCCACAGTGTTCTCAGTATCCTTCTGTAGAACCACATTTCTGTTGTTTCAAGTCTCTTCTTCATCTGTGAGGAGATTATCCAGCATTTCCTGCCACATAGGAGGACAGATATTACATAACAGTTCAACACGCTTTTCTTTGTTTCTAACAAAATTTTCCTGTTTCTTAATATTTTGCTTAGCTTTTGGAATGCAACTTTCACTATTCCTTTGGATCTTGAGGATACTGAAGAATTCACAACTGCAAATCTTTTTTTTCTGTTTCTTAATACTTTGCTTAGCTTTTGGAAGTCATCTTTCAGTATCTCAATGCACTTTTGGATTTCAGTTTTCCATCCTCTGTTAAAACACTTCCTAGATAAAAATTTTGTACTCACTTGATTTTAGCAATTTGTCCCATTTTCACAACATGACATCTGAATTTTACACCAAGTCTTTCAATAAACAGTAAATTAGGAAAAAAATAAAAAGTGAGACAAACCTAGCCAAAGACAGTGGCAAACTGCATCAATACATTACTCACCCAACTTTAGATAGATTCTGTGACCTATCAGTCCAGAAGCACCTCTCCATATTGAATTCTTCCATTCAAATAAGTAGCAAGATTGTATACATCACTGACTTGTTAGGCTTGTCACATAGCTTAACATACTTAATATTCCCCAGTGCATACCCAACTGAGTACTGACCAAGTCCAATGTTGTTTAACTTTGGTGATCAGACAAGAACCAGTATTTTAATATTATTATTATTATTATTATTATTATTCTGTGTAATGTGTTTCGTCCTTTAGGACTTAAATGGACTAATGTTTTCATTGGAGAAATTATATATGTGTAGGAAGAGGAGGGGGAATATAAAAGTGCAAGTGTCGTTTAGAGTTATTCACTGACAGGAAATGCTGAAGATGTTGGAATGCTGAAATTTTAAACTTTTAAATTTAAGTGATAAAAACAAATGCATATAGAAACTGAAAGAAATTGGCTAGATACAAATGCATCTGAGAAAAAAGAAAAAAATTAAAAGTTTAAAATTTCAGCATCCCAATATCTTTAGTGCTTCCTGTCGGTGCATATTCATAACAAATACTTGTATTTTTATATCCACTACTCCTTACACATATATAATCTCATCAATAAAAAAAAATTTACTTTAGTTCAATGACATCCTAAGGGACAATCTTTATTTGCTGACTGTGTCCTTGTAGTGAACGCATAAATAAATGTTGTTGAAAATGAATCCACATCATGTGCACTGTTTTCCAAGGAAAAATTGTAAAAGCCAGCCAGAAAAAGTATACAATGCTTACCTGACTGAACAACACTCCATGTGTTGGTCTGTCCAAAAGAAAAATGATGCACATGGGATGCATAAACTCATCATCAGCAAGAATCTCAAACGATATGCAAATTCTGAACAAGATTCATGTTGCACCATGCAAATTAGGTTCTATAAATGGGTAACTTGTTTGCAGTTGGGAGTTTGTCTGCAAGTCATTAAGTTGCATGGAAGATGAGTTCTTGAGACATGCAACTGATAGATTGAATTTTATCCCCCCCCCACATAAAATTCTGCTACAGTTCTAATATATAGAAATTTATAAATCATATTTTCCCCCCATTATTTTTATTATTGTTGTAACCTAGGGAAGGTTACTGAATGGAATAATCACAAGAAGGTGTGTAAGGAACAATAATACTTAGGACAAGAACAACATATATAAGATTCACATGCCTTCATCAAATCTCATAGGTGTTATAGAATCACAAATAAAGAACTATCAAATAGTGAAAACCACATGACTTCAAAACTTCCAGCAACAACTAAAATCAGTAGGACATATACCTCAAAAAGAAAATAATAATATAATCAAGATATTAACTTTCCCTGCTACATTAAACAAAAGGTTAGGAAAGAAACTCCAATCAATATTAGGAAGAGTGGTAACAATGAGTGAACTCAAGAAGTCTCTTTTCCTGAAATATTGTATTAAGAGAAAGATTTCATAAATTTCAACACTCATTTTTTGGTCAACGAATGCTTAATATTTCCTTGTAGAGAACAGATAATCTCATAAATACTATAACCATTGCTGAAAGTATTAAAGACAGGAAGCCATTATTGTCCATGTCCTGAAAAAGGAATATCAATCATGCTTAGAATATTGTTGATCTGGTGCCCATGTTATTTACCTTGAGCACCTTGATAAAATCCAAAAAAGAATCAGCAATATTATTGGTCCTGATCTGTGATCTCAGCTTCAATTATTTTCTCACAGTTGTAAGGTTGCCTCTCTGTACCTTTTCTATAAATACTTTCATGGTAATTGTTCAGATGAACTCTTTGCTATGGTACCTAGACTGGCATTGAGATCTCATCAATTTACAATTGAACTGGCTAGATGTAACTGTAAATTTTATGCTAACAGTTTCTTTTCTCACACTTCTCACATGTGGAACTCCCTTCTGGCCCCATGCTTTCCAGTGAACTTTAATCTGCTAAAATTTAAATGAAATGTCAATCATTATCTACTGTCCTCCTGATTACTCTTTCTGCTCATTATTAATGTTTCTGTTCCTAATTCTTCTACACCTTGTAACCCCTTGTGTCTGAGTGGCTTTAATGCTTTTCATGAGGTGATAGAACTTATATATATATATATATATATATATATATATAGAGAGAGAGAGAGAGAGAGAGTGTGTTTAGTATGGCACAAGGCCAAGTTTGTGAGATGAAGACTGAATGATTGGTAAAACACAATCTTTAATGTGGAGAGGATATGTCTGCCTTGGAAATCAGCATTCATATTGTAACTTTTACCTGAGCATACTCGTGGTAGATATGCAATTATCTGACCAATTAAACAGGCCAAGCTTGAAAATTAATTCTATAAACTTTCTTGTTACTTAATCTGTGGAGCCCAAACTTAGCAATTTTAGAAAAACAAAAATAGCTAAGATCCTCAGCTTATAACATATTTTCTCAAAGTTTGAATCTGAAGAGCAGATTATAATCACAAAATTAAGCAAATTAGGTTAACTTAGACCATTAAATTTCCAAAATGGATGTTACATAAAACAATATTTCTAACTCCTTTTAAATTTTATGATGAACAATTAAATTTCTCTGGATTTGATAGTGGACATTCTCGGCTACATAATAAGGCTAGGAATATCATATTTCCTTTCTTGTTGAAATATTTTATTGGAATTTCACAAGTACAAGTGAATGTAGTTAAAGACTCCTCCATGTCTTTGTGGTGTACAGCCATGACTAATTGAAATACAGGGACATAAGACTGTCTTTTAGTTCAATTCACTCACCATACAAAATAAAAGTAATTCTAACAAATAGTTTGCAGTTTTAACAAATTCGCAAATAAAATTTTATGAATAAAAGATAAATAAAAGAATTCTAATATTCTGGTTTATTAACAAATGATTTTTTTTTTTTTTGCATTGCCTATAAAGGCTCAAAAGCATTTTTTCTAAATTTCTATTTTTATCACATGAACTCTTACAACATAAACCCTGGAAATTAATTTTATTTTTAATAAAAATTTTTTAAAACTATTCCAAAATTAGTTATGACAACTATTTTTAATATGTGGTTCTACAGAAGAAGGCTGAAAATATCATAAACAGAACATGTGAGCAATGAAGAAGTTTTAAGATGAAAAAAGAATCAAGAATCTGATCTTGCTCTAAATTTTCTGTAACCCCTTGCGTCCTAGTGGCTTCCCGCCTTGCTTGGGGTGAAATGCTTAAAAAAAAAAAATTAGAATGACTGAATGTTTTCTATGCAAAATGAGAAAAGAGGACTTGAAAATTTTAACACTCACAGGACATATTGAAGGCAAGAGAGACAGAGGGAAACAAGAAGTAAATTACCTAATGAGCTTGTGTAAATGGATGGCAGAACACAGAGTTGGAATGACAGTAAAAAAAAAAAAAATAAATATTGCTACAAGCTACAAAGGATAGAAAGTTGTAGAGAGCTATGATCGCTCACATCTGAAAGGACATGGCATATAGATGAAGAGATCATAAACTATAAGAAATCATATAGTTACTTGAGATTATTTCTACCAATTCAGAGATCTTATTAATAAAAAAAAAATGACAAAATTTGGTCTCTTGAAATTCAGTGGAAGGAATGTTGAGATGCATTTTCATTCTCATTACTTCCTTCATATTTTTAAGTGAACTTTTTTTTTTCTCTTGTGTGTGCAGGGTTTGCCATCTTTGTGTCTGTCTTCTCCATCTGAATAAACCATTTCCATTTTTAATGCATTCTCCATAGATATTTTCCCCAGTTTCTCTTTTTCACAAGCAATTTTATATTTTTTTTTTCTCACATTTTTCAATCTATTCATCACATTTTCACACCCCATGTCCAAAAAACATTTTCAATATGTTCTCTTCCAAATTATGCTTTAGTTCCCCATACCAAGGATAATCCTTAATGCTGTTCTGCGTTAAGACATACGCCATTTTCCCATTTCATCATTTTCAGCTCTGTTTTGACTATTTCCAGTTCCCTTGATTTAAAAGTTTACTTTTTCTATTTTAATTTTTCAGTTCAATAATTTTGAAGATATGTGTATTTTTAAGCGTTAATAATTTGAAACCACAGAAAACCTATTACCTACCGTTTTTTTTTTTTTTTTTTTTTACTAATCCTAAACAGCTACATCATGTTGAAACACCAATTCCCATATGATCACTGAAGTTAAGCAACATCTAACCTGGTCAGTAACTAAATGAGTGACTGCTTGGAAGTACAGATGCTGTGAGCTTGGATTTACAGGTAGTCTTATGGATAATGGCTTGCAATTGTTAATCAAAGAGCCAAGTTCCAATTCCTGTTGGATTCATTATATTCACTTACATTTACATGCAAATACCCTTGGGAAAGGTATGAATCCACCTCTTCTCCCACAGCTATGGGTTAAATAGCAAAACTTGTATTCCTAAACTGTTACTAACCCTCCATCAAAAAAAATAAAATAAATCATATACACAATATTTAGATTTCAACATTAAATAACCCATAGAGGTTGATATGCCACTAAACAAAACAACCAACCAAATTTTTGCATAATATATATACATAAATTTTCAGCACCCCACTCAAACACACTCACACACACACGTGTATATATATATATATATATATATATATATATATAAATAATGAAGAAAGCTCTGAAAGTCTGAACAAACATCAGTTTTTTGTTTTTAGTTGGACCCAGAAATTTTGAGCACTCTCTCATGCAAGATATAGTTTTATTGATCCCAATACAATATTGAGCTGAATATTTTATCGGAAATTTCCACTGCATAATGTTCAATCCATGTTGGGTTAAGTGCATTGACAAAGGAGATGGTGTTAGAAAATAATTGTGCAAAATAAATGTTTTTTATCATTAAGCAACTGATTTATTGATACCCCCCCCCACACACACACACACAAAAGGTTAGCAGAAAGTTCCCAGACTAGGATCCTCTGACAGACTGATTCCCATCATATGAGAGGACTGCTGAATTATTCAGCAACAGCTCTCATGGATAAGTTCACAATTTCTTTTTTCCTACATTTTCTGGCATTTTGGTTGCCGTGAACACTCATCTTGAAGTGACACTAGGTTTAATACATGTGTATCACTCAAAAAACTGTTTCACCTAAAGAATATTTGCCAAATGTCTGAAGCATTTCAAGCCTTTAATTGCAGATTTTTTCAAGCTTCACACAAAATTTTATGTAGATATGTTGATCAAATTCATTAGCCTTTGAAAAAGATAACAAAACTGTTTCAACATTACAAAAGCTTGCAAAACATAAATTGATAGCAAAAATTTTATGGTTAGATTTACTCAATAGGTTGGGTACCAATGAGTATTAGCAGCATCCAAATTTTTGTTGAATGTTACAATTAAAGATGAGTTCTTACAAATACTATGGATGTGTGGGTGATGTCATAGTGGCTCTGAATGAGAAATCTGAGACATGGGTTCAAATTCCAGTTGAGTTCATTACATTCACTTACATGAAAATACTTTTGGAGAAGGTATGAATCCATCTCTTCTCCACCCAGTTATGGGTTAAATAGTAGGATGTATCTGGAAAAATCATTATCTACAAAAAAAATTGTTTATGCAATAGTCACTCACAAAAAAGGATTACTCTTACAAACCAAAATATGTTTCAGCTTTAAATAATCCATAAAAGTTTAATAATCCATTTAAAAAATCAATCACTTAAATAATCAATCACAAAATATAAAGTGGTGACAATTTATTCCTTGCATGCTGTAATATAGATAATAATAAACACATTAAAAATAAATATATCTTGATCGATATTAATGGAAAAGATTGCTTTGATTAGCACTAGTAAGAGCATTACTTACTTGCAAAATGGTGAGTTTTAGTTGTAAATTACCACAATTTATCTATTAACACCCTTTTGACATCCTGAGCTTTTATTAACTACTTGACTAGATCCATTGATTTGCAATAGTTAATATCAACTACTTTAGGAACCCCTGACTTAAAACTTTTGGGTATACTTTTAAAAATAAGTCTAGCTAATTTGGGACATTAACAAGAAGAAAGTCAATTCAAAAATTAGTTGTGATGGGATTTCAAATATGGCTTAATTCTCCACTTGTAATACAATCTGGCCACCCTGTTCTTCTCCTTGAGTTCCTCATGTTAAGAAATAGTAAAAATCTGTAATTTACAAAGAAAAGAAATTAAAAATGACAGGAGGTGAAAAAGTAACCACAAAAGTTGAAATTAGAATATTTGGCAAACTAAAAATGTTATGACAGTATATAACAATGTGAGCTAGTTGTTTCTCCTTGTAGTGTTCCTTGGAGAATACAGTGACAGATGTCATAATGGGACCCAAAGATTAGTTTCAGATCAGACAAACCAGTAACCCAGTAAGCACACAGACACAGGAATGCTAAAAAAAATTTAAGATTTGGTCATTTAACCAGATTTTGGAAAGCAGGCATGGTTGAGAACTTTTCAACACTCCATATATATATATATATATATATATATATATATATATATATCTGTAAACTGTGATGATCGCAAATAGTATAAAACCCAGGGTCACAAATTCACATTAATCCAAGTAAAGATATATATATATAATTTTTTTTTAATTTTAATCATTTCATCCCAAGAAAAGCAATAATACTACGAGGATGCAAGGGATTACTGGAAATGAAAGAAAATGAGAAGATTTTAGAAGGAAGCAAAAACCCAATCCTAAACAGGAAACAAGGGGCAACCACCTACTCCTGTTCAAGATATATATATTTAATAGTAGATAGGTTTTCCTATCTCCTGGTTCACACTACTTCCCCATATCTTGTACAGGAGTTAACACTTGTTTCCTGTTTACTGAAGGACAGGATGGTATGTCTGATAGAGGTAATTGATATGCAACAAGAAACAGTCTTGAGCTTAACAGTGAAACTGATACGCTATATTAATCATCACTAGTTTATATAAAAAAATATATAAACTTATATAATATATATATAAAAAGCAAAAATCACCTAACATTTATCATATACTATGTCTTATAGCCATATCATGTTGAAACATTGGTTCCTGTACAATCCCTGAAGTTAAGCAACATCAAGCCTAGATGGGTGACTACTTGAAATACCAGGTGCTGTAATATGAGATGTGTGTGGCGTAATGGATAATGTCTTAGAATTGTTAATTGGAGAGCTGAGTTCCAATTCCATTCTGATTTGTTATATTCACTTACAAATATCCTTGGAAAAGATATTGATTCACCATTTCTCCCCAGCTATGGTTTGATTAGTAAGACTTTTATCACTAATTCATTATTATCTCCCCCACCAAAAAATAATTCTTTAAATCTAAAAATATTTTCTGGCTTTAAATAATCTGCAAAAAGTTGATAAGCCATAAAAAATGAATCAGCCAATCATCATATATTGTAAAAAATGAAAACCTTTCAACATCATCATTACAAATAACATTTATCTGCATAAAATACTTTGCAAAAGATTAATGTTGTATACCAATTCTTTTCCCCCTTTATGGTTGGTTAACAATCCATAGAAGAACATTTTCTGCTGCAGGGTTTGGATTTTTCCATTTACTGACCTCAGCTTAGTTTTGGCACAAGGCCACAAACATATGGGGCAACCAATGAGGACTGAATTCACTGCTCAAAGTCAACCAAATTGTCTCACCAACCATATCTCCAGGACAAGGAGCATTTGAATGTTGTAACACTTAATGGTGAAGCTTAATTTTACTGGATAGGTTACAGTAGCTGTTGGATGTGAAACTAACCAAAGGCTGGTACATGCAAGGATGACCCTGGTTGAGGTTCATAGGGGAGTCTAGTAGCAGTACTGGAAAAAGTTGATCTAACATTAAGTCTATTATCCTTAAAATTTGACTTCCCACACTACCAATAGACTTTTTCAGTATCAAATTTACATTTTCTTTATTTGTAATTTCTTTTAATATAGCATTTCCTGTTATTTTTTTTTTATTAATTTATTTATCAAATTCAGCTTAGTCTGGTACAAGACCAGCCATACTAGTAGATTATCCAGTAAGAATCTAATTTTTTTTTTATTTTTTTAATGCCATGCTCCTTCAAGATGTAGGTGATCATGGCTCTCCACAGATTCCTTTCCCTTATTATGTGTATCTCTATAAATTCTTGAGAAATATAGTGAAGTGGCTTTCCATTACTTGAACCATCATTTGGAATTCAGAGTTTTCTTCCTATTAGACTAATTGCTATTCAAGGTTAGAGAGCTCAGTCTACACTGCTATTTAACCCATAGCTGGTGGGGAGGAAATAAATTCATGCCTTTCCCAAGTAAATTAGAGCAAAGGAAATGCAACCAACTAAGGCAGAATTTGAATTCAGATTGTCAATTTCACTTTCCTTGCTGAAATCCATAATGCAATTTGCACTTCAAATTTAGATCTTTTTCTTTGTGCCATGTCCCTTCAGGACGTGGACAATCATGTCTCTACACATTGCTCATTAAGTAGGTTATGCACTGCTTTCCTCTGTTTCTATTACGTTCAATATATCCTGTCAGTATCAAATTTTCTATGCCTTCTTTCCTCATGTGCCCTAGAAATTTCAATTGCCTCTTTCTGATAAGTTTTTTGTTTTCATTTTCCCTAAAACTTTGTCATATGTTCATTCTATGGTATTCTCAACATTCTTCCATGGAACCACATCTCTGTTGCTTCAAATCTCTTCATCTATGAGGAGATTGTTCTTCATTCACTGCCATGTAGGAGGATCCATATTACATATTATTATATTTCAGTACATTTTTCTTTGTTCCTAATGAAATTTTCCTGTTTCTTAATACTTTACTTAGTTTTTGGAAAGCATCTTTCACTATCTTAATGTGCATTCAGATCTCAGTACCACACTTTCCATCCTCTGTTAAAACCCTTCCCAGATATTTAAATTGTTGTACTTGTTCAGTTTTGGTATCTCCAATTTATAATTTGCACATTTTGAACTTTTCAATTTGCTGACAAGCATGCATTCTGTCTTCTTACAATTGATGTTTAGTCCTTTCTTCTTGCTTTCCTCCACTATCTTCTATAGGAGTTCACTACATTAATGAATTAATCTGTAAAACCAGCTTGTTAACTATTACACTAGAGTAGGAATTCCTTTATAGTGTGGTGTGAAGTTATAAAAGTTAACTATTTTATAAATATTTTTAATTTTCTCAATCATACTTAAATGCATATAGAGATCACTTAAAACAGAACCTTTCATAACTCTATATACAAAGATGAAGGCCTTCTATTAGCACTGATGACAGGAAACTATTGGTGATATATAAATATCCCCACTGAAATTAAGATTGCCCTATATATCAGTAAATATAATACTTTATTTACAGTTAGACTAATGTCTTCATCTTTGTTGTTATTATCCTAACATTTCAATCAATGTCACCTTTGGCCTTCTTCAGGTGTCTATCAATCTAAGTAACATTTTGGGTATTTTAAACTGAACACTTTATTTAATCTATGAGGGTAGATTGTCCCACTGTTCATGTCTCAGGATATCTCTTTATTTTAGTTCTGTTTAGTTATTACAAGTTCTGTTTCTACCGAGACTGTACTATCCAGCCATAAAAATCATAATTACTATGCTACCAAATCCACAAACCAGAGTTTTAATCCTCCAGGACAAGCACCAGAGGAAAGCAGATACTGAAACACTGGGATAATAACAACAAAGATAAGGAGATTATGAATTGTTTTCTGCCCTACAACCACTTTTACTAGCCTCTTGTTACTCTTACTATTTTCATGGCAGATGTTCAAGTGAACTATATCCTTTGGTTTTACCAGTTCAGAACTTCACAACTAGGACCCACCATGCCACATGCACTGAGCCAATTCATCCTCATTCTCTTCATGTTCCATTGGTCAGGAGGAAGTTCCACTCAAACAGCTTCTTCTCCATAATTGTTGTATTGTGGGACAGACTCCTAAGAGGATGATTCTGTATTCACTACAATGTTAACCTCTTCCTGCAATGTTATTGGTCACTTTCCCCATCACCATAAAATCGCTTGCCTGTGATTTTTCTATTAATGTTTTCATAGTAATTGTTCTGATAAGCTTTCCTCTTTGGCACCTAAAATTTATGAACTTAAGTGTACTACTAGATTGGCAGCAAGATCGCATCATCTTACTGTTGGAATGGCTAGATGTAACTGTCAGTTTTTTTCTCTTGCACTTATCACTTGTGGAACTCGCTTCTGGCTTTCCAGTCAACTTTGATCTTCAAAAATTTAAACGCAATGTCAATCATTACCTTTTTTCTTAATTCCTGTTCTTTTATTGTTTTCTCTCCTTAATAATATTTTCTTTTTCTCATGTTCTCTCACACTCGGTAGCCCTTTGCAGTTTAGAGGCTTTAATGCCTTGCTTGGGTCAAAATAAGATCTAGAGTCAACCGTTATCTATCCTACATATCTTCATAATATGCATCTCTTACTCCTTTCCTGTATGTCCTTATGACAACCTCATTTAGTAACCCTCTACCTCAAGTGGCTCTTTGGGCCTTTTATTTAGTGAACAATAGGGAAATAAAATTAGTACAACTGTAAATAGGATAAATAATGATAACTCCTCATCCTAGAAATTCAGAGTGAAAATCTCATGCTGTGTATTTTTATTTTTGTCAAATTCCTTCTTTTTCACTTAGAAATTTTTCCTTTCATTTTTTTCTTTTTTTTTTTTAGTTTCAATTCAGCATCTCTAATTTCTTTCATGACCTGAAGCTACATAAAATAAAATTATAAAAGAAAAAAATCTCTAATCTACCAAAAAAATAGAGAAAATTAATCCTTACGCCATCCAAAATAAAGAAGCCCCAAATTCTTCTTGTTGTTGAGATAACCTCAAGAGTTCAGAATCGGATTTCTTATTTTCCAGAGTTTTTTCAAGTTTAAATTTGATTCCTTGTATTTCCTTCTTGAAATAACATTTATCTATATCACCTTTTGGCTACAAATCTGTGTATTTAATTGGAATTTAGTTAGAAACCTTCAATACATACTAGATTACAATGATATAAGTATCTAAAGAAACTATATCCATTACAAGTTACTGAAAAATATTCTCTTCTTTTCTTGTTATATTTATATAATATTGTATCATGTGCATCAGGATGGATGGCACCTGATGTAGAGTGATGGTTAACAAATTTGTCTCACAGACCAATTCATTAGTAAAGTGGGTGTGATCCCATCCTCAAAGTGTATGTCACTAATGTATCACTGTGACAGATAAAGTTATTGATATGGTGGAGCTGATTTGTATACATGCATATAAAATAACAATATATACATTTTTTATATCAAGAAACAATACTTTTTTCCATTTTGACATACATTTTCCCCCACATATGAGAGTACATCAGTAAGTCCACATCTTACTGTATAATATTCAATCTGTGTGATTAACTTCATCACTGAATTATGTGCCTTGACAAAGGAGGAGGTTATGCTGAAAAATAAATATCTGAATATTTATGTAAAATTAATGTTTTTAATCATTAGTTTTTGAGGTTATTAATGTACATATATACACAGTCCCATGTGTATATGTGCTACAGTTCAAAAGTTTGGGGACACTCCTGGTAATTTTTTAAATTGGGCCCCAAAAGTAGTTTTTTTGTACTTTAAATAAAAGAAAATTATAATACAAGGGTAAAAAAAATGTGAGACATGATTTTTTATTAAAAATTTTATTACAAAAAAAAGAAAAAAAGCACTTTATGATTAAATTTTGCTCACGTCAAAATATCCTCCTTTAATCTTGATTACTGCAGCATAAATCTTTGCATTCATTGCAAATGTTTCTCAAAGTATAAGCTTGATAATTGACTCCATTCTTTTTCAATGACTCTAAGAGCTTATAATTTTTTTTTTTTTTCACACTTCTATCAAGTTCATCCCATGCTAATTCTGAGGGTGGCTTCAAACTTTTGAACTGTAGTGGTGTCTGTGTATACATACATATATATATATATATATATATATATATATATATATATATATATATATATATATATATATGCACACTCAGTACTCATCTCAAAATGCAGACATGAAAACAAATTTTTACGATTTTACTTAAAAATCAAAAGATGAACAATGATAAACAAAAATAAATGTAATAAAATAAACAAAAACAAATAAAATAAATTAATACAAAGAAATAAATAAGTAAACAAATTAAGTAAATAATAAACAAATTAACAAACCACAAATGCATGCATAAACACAGGTAAATGTAACAATAACAACCAACAATAAAATAATCAATAATAAATAAAAATAATTTAACTAACAACAGTATAAATAGCTAAAAAAACTGCATTCAGATCCACAATTCTTCTCACTAATAGCCACTGTAATATTTTGAAACATAACCAAAATAACTATTAGAATAACACAATAGGCTACCCACAATGCATCACTGACCTGCATATATAAATAGTCAAGCAAAAACACAATGCATATGGCCTGACGATTATATTTGGCATGAAACACTGTCACCTCTGGATGTTGACTTCAGTGTCCACTTTTTATATGCTCTATCCCTGATATTGAGCACTTTAACTAATAGTTATAGCATACCTTAAAATTATATCCCATCTATCTATCTATCTATCTATCTATCTATCTATCTATCTATCTCTCTCAATATATATATATATATATATATATATATATATATATATATATATTTCAAATATAAATAAAATATATTTTTAAAGACAATATAAATAATGATAAGAGGAAGATTTTTCTTTACTAATGTGTTTCTTTCCCTGAGAGACTTTATCAAGGTAAATGCAGAGATTTTATTTATAAACTTGTATTTATAAACAGATGTAAAGTGAAGGAAAAAATATTGTTATATAAAAATATTGATATTTTTCCTCCATTTTACTTCTGTTTATAAATGCAAGTTGCAAAATAAAATCCCTATATTTACCTTGATAAAGTCCCTCAGAGGATGAAACCTGTTTTTACAGTTTTGTGACATCAACAAACACACATTGCCACTTTTGTGATGTCAACAAATACTCATTATCACTTCCATAATGCTCATTGTAGTAGAGACTTTGTAATCACCGATACAACTATAGTAATGCCATTGAACAATACTGGTGTCAGATGCCTTCAAATAACACTCACACTAATAGTACTTGCTCAATAATACATGCATGAAAGTAACCACCAAATAGTAATCCATATAGTGATCAGTATAGAGAAATAGTATAGTGAATAGTATAATGATAGAAGATAGTGTAGAAAGAGTGATCTGTATAGTGATATAGGATAGAATAGAAAAAGTGATCATTTAGACGCCACGCTAATTCCCATATATATATATATATATATATATATATATATATATATACACATTTCCTTTACCATCACCTGATCTACTTATTCAAAATTGGATCACCTGTGTTTGCTCTCTGGTGATCTACGTTCAAACTACAATGTTAGCACTTTAACTAATAATTATTGCATACCTTAAAATTATATCTTATCTATCTATCTATCTATCTATCTCTCTCATATATATATATATATATATATATATATATATATATATATATATATATATAAAAATAAAATATATAGCAGCGACATTTTAATCCTATATAACATAAAGAAAACTTCTTTCTTTTTTTTTTTTGACTATAATATATGGCTTAGTGAGTAAAATGTTAGCATTCAAAGCATGTGGCTCAGTTATAATGTATGGCTTAGTGAGTAAATTGTTAGCATTCAAAGCATGTGGCTCATTTATAATATATGGCTTAGTGAGTAAAATGTTAGCTTTCAAAGCATGTGGCTCAGTTATGATATATGGCTTCGTGAGTAAAATGTTAGCATTCAAAGCATGTGGCTCAGTTATGAATCTCACCATGAGTGATTTATCAGGGAGGTGACCTCTTGATAATATAAGCCTCTGTTGGGAAGTACCTGAAAAGCCATATCATGAGTTGACCCAAGCCTTGTGAGTGAAATTGGGTAGAAGGAAGTATTCAAAACCAATTGATTGATGTGCTAGCACAAAGCCACAAGTCATCATGACTCTGGATTTGAGTGTACTGGCCTTGTTCAAACTGTTGATCATACCAGATTATGCACTCTCGTCCAGAAAATGAAATTCAGCATAGTTGCTGTATAAATCACAAGTTGGCCCTGTGAATGTTGAAGAAACACAAAAGTACATGATCAGGAATCTGCAACAGGGATTAGTTAGTCACCTCAACAGACAGCTATATTTGGATACAGGCCTTCTCCAAATTGTCAGCCATACTATATATAAATTACTGATTATATATGAGTAGCCATTTTCTCAACCTACTGCAGAATTCAGGACTTCTCCAAGCTGTCAGACATTGTCAGTGTTAATTGAACAGGAAGATTTTGATTGTTTTTGTAGAAGTGGAACAACTGGACCATTTATAATTACTCTTCATAAATCTTGATTAGTTTATAATCATGTGATATATATATAAAATCTAAGAAAGAGTCTACAGCTGGGTGCTGAAAGGTTTTCAACCTGACCAAGAAGCCTTTCCAAAGAATTACTGATCTCTGAACAGATTTTGATAAGTTGTTCATCCCAAGAACTTCTCTCATATAGTGATTTCTGGAAAATTATCCAATTACCAAATTAAAACTGCCTATGAGATCTACTGGTATAGGTAACCTAGTACTATCTGCAGCATTTTCAAATCATCAGTGACTAAACTAGTCCCCACCAGGTGAGGAAAGTGACTAAGACACCTAGCAGAATTAAAAGCAAGACCTGTCAAAGGAGGGGTATGAACTTTCTTTTAGAGTCAAAAGCCATCTAACACAATGAGATAAACCAAGTTCCATAGCTATGTATGCAACCAGCATGGTGATGGCACAGTATCACTTGGTGGAGGGCTTCCTAGACTGAAGTCCACAGCCAGGGCAGAGGGTTCCCCTGATGAAATCAATCACCACATGACCGTGAGTAAAAAAAGCTCTTAAAGTTGGGAGACATTGGCTGTAGTTTGAGTTGAAGAGGGATGGACTTTGCCCAAGACAAGCTACACTTGAATGAATACCTCTCTAGCATTCAATCCAGATGTGTAGAGAGAACTAGCCAGGTTCTCAGTAAATTCAGCAACCCTATGACTACACCCAGTCACAGGACATGATGATGATATATAAAACACATTGTCTGATATCTGAAACTGCCAGTTACCATGCAATGTTGATTGCTATTTCCATGCAGTTTATACTTATCTCTGATAGTGAGCACTTTTCCCACATAATATAGTAAATTTTAACCAATATAATAAAATATGTATATACACACAATTTCAGGAGATTTATGACAAGAGAAGTTTCACTTAAAGGTACAATTTGGCCCTGACTAACTGATTGGTTCTATATAGCTCAGTTGGTCAGAGAGTACAGGATTTAACACTAGCTACCTCAGACCAGATGGACACAGGTTCAAATCTTGTCAGAGAGCATAAATTTTTCTTTAATAAGTTTTCTTCAGGCTAATAGACAAAAATAGATAAATATACTGTTTAATAACTAGAGCCTCTATTCAAATATGAGTATCCACTAAAAATAATGTTTAAATTGATAAAAATAAAATATATGAATAATAAAGACAAAAGGAAAACTTACCTTAGCCAATGTGTTTCGTCCTCTGTGGGACTTTATCAAGGATTTTATTTTATAACAAGTACTTATATACAAGAGCAAAAATATATAATAACTCTATATATATATATATATATATATATATATATATATTATAAATTCAATTAATTTATAATATTAATGCTCTGTAAATTTACATTGAGCACTATTTTGTAAAAATAAAAATATCTATAAGAACCCCGGATTATATATCTTACTGTTCTTTTTTTTATATATATATATATATATATATATATATATATATATATATATATATATATATATATGTAAGCAAATATATGGATATAGATCCGACAGTATGAAGAAAAATATATACGGGAAAAAACAAACAAAAATCCTTAATTATGCTGTTTTAATGTTAATATCTGTTTGGATAAGTCTTGTTCTTATGTACATTATCTTTTGTCATGTTGTATTGATAATGTTATAATTTATGAATATGTCCTGAAGATGGTTTATTAGACCAAAAACGCCCGATGTTGACATATTAACATTAAAACAGCATAATTGTATATAAGGATTTTTGTTTGTTTTTTTCCGTATATATTTTTCTTCATATATATATATATATATATATATATATATATATAGTGTGTGTGTGTACTTCTGGAGTTATACTACATGAGTATAAATTAATCAAGAATTGGCTTACAACCATATCAAATTGAAACACCAATTCCCATATAATCACCAATGTTAAGCAAAGTCAAACCTGGTTAGTACCTAGAAGGGTAATCATTTGGGAATACCAGGTGCTGTAAGCTTGGATGTCCAGGTGGGGTAATGGATAACTGTTCTGAATTGTTAATCAGAGAACCAAGTTCCATTTTCTGCCTTTTAAATAACCTGTAAAGGGTTGATAAGCCATAGAAAACAAATCGATCAATCAACAATACTGATTAGTTACACAGGCATGTCTTTTAGATTTATTTACATTCTCTGTAATATAAATCTATAGAAACTACCGTGGCCACAAAATGAGAGATCAGTTTAGGTATTGATTGTAGTACACAATTAATCCCTCACTTTATATTCACATCATAATTTCTTGTTTGTTTATCAACTTCTGATTAGGTATGAATCTATCTCTTTTCCTTAATCCACCAGCTATGAGTTAAATAATAAGACTTGTATCATTAAAACCATTATTATCTCAAATAAAATATTCTTACAAATCTAAAAATATTTTCTGGTTTTAAATAACTTGCAAAGGGTTGATAACCTGTAAAAAACAACTTAATCAAATTAAGGTTTATGAAGATCAATTGTGAAATATCCAGTTCTTCCATGTCTAAAAAGAAAATCAAAATCCTCTTATGTATTTCATAATAAAAACTATTTTGCTTTTCTTTTATTTTCTTTTAGATAAGTCTTCTAAACTGCAGTCACTGAAAATGAATTGGTTATAGTTATTGGATCGCAGCCAATTCAGATAAGGTGCTTTCCATTATATTTAACAAGCAGTGATATATTTTTTTTATGGGAAAGACATGAAAATAAGGAAATGGATACTTTATGAACTTAATAAAAAGAACAAACATTGAAAAGTATCCTTCTATTATTATACCTTAAAGAAAATAGATATCCTTTTCTCAGTTTTCAACTTCTGCAATAAAATAATGTAAAGTGATCATATTTTATTTAGCCTTGGGCATTAATGAACTCAACCAAAAAGAGAAGCAGCATTTTATTAAAATAATTTTTTTTAGTTGGGATTATTTTTGATGAGTTGTTACAACCTATTTAAAATTATAAAAGATTAATGTATTAGTGAATAATGTATGCATGAATTCCCAGTACCATTCTTTTGCCTAATGTTTAAGAAATCTTAGAAGTGTCTTTGAAGCTTACACAACTCTTTATTGCTTTTTGTTTGTGAGAATTGTTTACTTTATTTTAGGTACCTTTACTAATTCACGATACCTAAGGTTTGAAATTAATTTTAAAAAATGAGAAGCTTTAATTGCAGCTTTAATTGAAAGTTAAAGGATTAAATTTACTATTTCCAGTAAGTAAAATACTGTGGTGTATTTCAAACAGAAATTATATTGATTGGAATTTTTTTTTTTTTTTTCTTTTTGCTAAAGTAGCTGATTAGTTTTTTAGTCGTCTTTCATTGCAATGTAATTCTCTTTATTAAAAATCTTCCAAAAATAAAATACTAAAATAATACTTTTCTAAAACTTTATTTGAATAATATTAACTGATTTATTGACCTACAATGTGGGACAAGTTGGTGCCCAAGTCTGCAAGTATCCACTCAGAAAATGGCTTTTATTTTGAGTGGGTGTCAGCCCTCTGCAGGGAATATAGTCAACATATTCTAAATCCACAATGTTACAATGACCAATTCAGTCACTATTCTCAGACATTAAATGCAGCATAACAAATTATCAGGAGGAAATAGAATGGGAAGTTGTTCTAGATACAGCAGTGGATGTGCAGGTGGCGTAATGGATAGTGGCTCAGTAGAAGATAATAGAGAACCAAGTTTAAATTCTGGTCTGGTTCTTTACATTCACTTAAGTGCAAATACCCTTGAGGAAAAAAGTATGAATCCGTCGCTTTCCCCAGCTATGGGTTAAATAGTAGGAGTTGTATCTGGAAAAATTGTTTATTCTAAAATAAAATTGGTAATGCCATATTTACTCACAAAAAAATTTACAATCCAAAATATCTTTTGGCTTCAAATAACCCACAAAGGGTTGATAATCTGTAAAAAAAAAAAAACAAATCAATCAATGACATACAGCATATTGATCAGGTTTCTCACCTTTGAACTGTTGCTTATTGTACTCCTTGTATGATCAGACCTTCCAATCCATCCAGCTTCTCATTTCTGACTATACCCATCTGCTAGGGTGACTACAAAACACCTGATCAATCACACACATGTTTCTTTAATTCCCTCCAGAATCAACCTGTAGTTTATACTGCAGCTATGCTGAGCAGACCTTAATTACAATTTCTTTGAAAGAATACATAATCTAGAATTATCAGTGGTTGAATTAGGCCAGTACATTCAAACCAATGCACTCAAACCCTCTTTTTATGATAACATGTGACTCCCTGCAAGCACAACCATCAACCACTTCCAAACATTTTCATTTATCCAATTTCACTCACAAGGATTAGGTTAAAATGTGCTATGGTTTTCAGGCATTTCTCAACAATACTGCAGGCTACAATTGTCTTTCCAGCCTGATATAATTAAATTTATGAAACAAATGAAGAAATCACCTGCTTGACAGAACCATTTTAATAATTTGTTTAAAGAATTCATTAAGATTTGAAAAAAAACAATTGTATTATTCATTCATGACAAGAGAGATAATTTAGCTGAAAGGTAGGAGAAATACACTGATGGCTAAATAATGATGCTATGAATTAATATAAATAAATAAATAAATAAATAAAAAGATGATTTGCATCAGCTTTATACAGTACTTCTTTAATTATCCAGACATATTGAGACAGGGTTTGAAAAAAAAAAAGGTTCAGATAATTCAAAATTCTGGATAAATTGAATACATAAATTACAGAAAAAAAGTGAAAATGAAACAATTTCTGCAAGAAATTTAACATTTATATCATCAAATAACATTTTCAAATGCTTTGTTCATCATTATACAGTATATAAGTACATGTTTTTACCTGTTTACGCATATCTGAGAGTTGCATAAGCTTAATATCTGGCATGATGAAATTGATAATTCAAATCCATGTTCTTTGTATGCAAACACTGAAGAAATTGACAAGAATGAATGGAACTGATTTTATTAGCATTTTCATAAAATATTCAGTATGGTTTTCTAAACTCTCAAAACGCTTGTCTGCATTGAAATATTAAAATAGTTTTATTTCAGATAATTGAAAAATGTTCAGATGATTTCAATTTTTCTCTTCATGTGTGGATAATTGAAGTCAGGAAAATTGACATAAAGATAATTGAAGAATTACTATATTGTGTTGAGGACAACAGGTTCTAATAGATGAGGTTGAGAACTTTTGAAGAAATTGAATTCAACATTTTCAAAAGGGATAAAATTTTCAACATTTGGAGGAACTTTACATATATATTTCTACATAAAGTTAAAAAAATACAAAAGAGAAAGCATACTTGTGTACCCAACTGAAAAGGGAAGAAAAACATTATAGGCTTTGCTATTAGGAAATGTGGGGGGGGGGAGTTGCATGTATGTGTGAGAGTAAGATCTAGTAAGTGTTTGTCCAGGGAAAAGAAATTTTTCCCAGCAAGGACAACTGACACTGCTACATTTCACAGCAATAGAGGAAGAGGAGTTTATTGTCCCATCTTTCTATAGTTTTGAATGGTGCCATCCACTGGGCATTTTAGCAAAGAAGGTGGGGGTAATCTCCACACATGGAATACACAATTTAGCATTTCTGTTGAAACTTGATTCCATTAGCAGACATTTTGACAAAATATGTTATCACTGGTATTGATGAAAGAAAATTAGGTTAGTGAGCCTTTGAGCGTTCCTACAACTAACTTATATGAACAAGACAAATAACCTTATATGATATAACCAAACTTGACAGGGTCCAATAAATAATATAAATTTTAGATAAGTATCTTTCAGAATGGAATTTACAGGAAATTACTCAATTGCCTGATTAATAAAAAAAATATTTTTGTGGTTACTGCTTCTGGATGAACTAAAAGCATTAGCAACAAAAATCTTCACATGGAAATGACAAACTTATAAACAAACATTTCTTTTGTTTAAAATAAAAATAACATATTTTCATAAAAATTACAATTTTGGGTTGGTTGGTTTTGTTTAGTGGCATATCAACTTCTATGGGTTATTTAATGCCTAAATCTAAATAATCAATTTTATGGTTTCAACTAAATATATTTTCAATGCAATTGTATACTTTCAAATAAAATGTATTGCCAGGTATTTTACTATAGATATTTATTTTTCATCCTTTTTTTTTATATAAAAATGTATTGCTGGTATTTTTACTATAAAAAATGTATTTTTATACTTCCATAGTGTTTTGTTTGGGTGTTCCCTATTTGTCTATAGCTCAGTCCCTAACAGTTGCTACCACCCCAGGTCAAGATGGACTTGGGAACACAACAATTAAAAACCCAATCTCCCGATTAGAGGCCTTGCTGCCAGATGTAATTTATCGTCAAACCCAGGACTCACAATTTTGTGAAACAGTGAGTGTGTGTGTGTGTCTGTTTGTGTAAGTTCAGTCACCCCAGGGAAAGAAGTCCTCCCTGTATGTTGTCACTGCTACATCTTGGAGCAAAAGAAAGAGAAAGAAAGTCTGTGTTCCTTCTTTTATAATCCTTAAACAGTGCCACATATCGACATCTTGGCAAACCAAGTGGAGGTAATCCTCACATACTTTCATGAACAGGAACTACTCGCTGTAATCATGGTTATTATTTTGAAAAAAAAAATTAATTTACTTGCAAAATTGACTCAGTTTTTAATTAATTAAGTTCAGATCATTTGCTTTGATGAAGGCAAGATGATTAAATTTCAAATTGTTTGTTCATTTAAAATACTACTTTTATTAGAAAATATATTTAAATGTAAGAGTCATAAAAAATAACTTCAAAGAGTCACACATTTCAGCTTATATACTTTTCCTGTTGTTGCCAGACCAAAAGGGAAATTAGCCCACACAACGCAGATGTTCATTCAATTTCATTCATATTGAATGTGTATGTATGTATGCATGTATGTGTACATGTGTATTTTAATTCAATGATGGACCTGAAAACATTTCTACAAAATTTCAAAGAAAAACTCTATTCATTATCAAAATAATTTCCAAAAAGTTCAATATGATCTTATAATTATCTGAATTTTTTTAGAGTTTAAAAAATTACTTTTTTTTCTTGTCACCAACTTTGATTTTATTGCTCAGCCCAGAGTAGATGGTTGTCCAGACTGATTGGGAGGGGAATGTATCATCCCAATGTCTTGATTTCAAACTTGGTCAAATTGTGTGTGTATGCTTGCATATACATAAATGGCACAAGCTCATGAAAGTCATTCACACACAACACAGACATACACATACATTACATGTATGCAAGGTCACATGCAAACAGTGTATGACAAAGAATCAGCTCTCCTTTTATAATATAGATTTTAACAGTTACTGTCTTACTAATTTTTTTAGTAAAATAAAACAAAACTGTTAGCCTTGACAGGTACCAATATTGATTACTATTATTTTATTACTAGTTTTATTCTATCTACTTTTCGTTGCTTTTTTATCATAACCCTTTGGGTTGATGCATTCATTACTATTATTACTAAATTTACTCCCTCTTCTTATTTCACCCCAAGCAAGGCAATAAAGCCACTAAGATTCAACAGGTTACTGGGAGTGAAGGAAACAGAAAATGTTACTGAGGAGAAAGGATAATAAAAAAGACTAGGGTTCAAGAAGACACAAGGTGACAATTGATGTTGCATTTAAATTTTTTAAGATTTTAGGGGACACATAAGCAAAAAGCTGAAAGAGAGTTCCACAGGTGAGAAATACAAAAAAATGTGTTAGCATAAATATATTTGTTACATCTAGCAATTCCAACTATAAAATTATGAGACCGAGCTGCCAATTTAGCAATGTGTATAAATTCGTAAAGTCGAAGTATCAAAGAGGAAAACCCATAAGAAAAATTGCCATTTATAGAAAAAGTGCAGGGCAGCTACATTACAGCCATGGGAAAGTGACTGAAGCTGAAATGCCAGGTCAGAACCAATAATATTGCAAATTCTTCTTTGAATTTCGTTGAGCATCTTGGGATACTTAGTAGAAGCACTAAACCAGATGTTAAGAATATTCAATGCATGAATGAATCATAGATATATCCAGTAAGTTTAGAAACTATGGTTTATTTGTAAACATCTATTCAAAATTATCCTATGGTTTGGTAGACTATCAGAATCTCATGCTGGATCAATTTATACAAAGAGGAATCTGCAATGTTATTGATCCTGACCTGGCATCTTAGTTTCAGTCACTTTCTCAGTGTCATAGCTTCCTTGTACCTTTTCTACAAATATTTCCATGGCAATTGTTCTAATCAGCTTTCCTCCTTGGTGCCTCAACTATATGAATTTAAGTGTGATACTAGATTGGCATTTAGGTCTCACCATTTTACTGTTGAAATAGCTAGATGTAAGTTCTATTCTAATAGTTTCTTTTTTCATACTTCTTGCCTATGAAAATCACTTCTGGATTCTTGCTTCCTTGCCACCTACAATTTTCAAAACTTTAAATGTAATGTCAATTGCCATCTTCTGTCTTCCTTAAAACTGTTCTTTTGTTGTGTTCTCTCCTCTAAATCTTCTCATTCTTTCACTCCCCAGTAACTCCTTACATTTTAGTGCCATTATCACTTTTCTTGGGGTAAAATGATTTTAAAAAGTTTGCTAATCCAAGTATTCTTCAGGAAATTTCAAGCTGAACCCTTTATTTAATCTACAGGAATAAAGTTTTCTCTGTTCATGTCTAGGGATATCTCCTCTTGTTTTATTTTAAGTACTATTCTGTTATTGCTCACCCTGTTTTCATTAAGTCCAAGTCTACTCTACCCAATACAGGGACTGAACTCACAATTACTATGCCACCAAATTCAAAAAACAATCTGTAACAATTGTCTCATGGAACAATCCTGAACCTAGAACTTGAAGCCTTAAACCTAATGTTTTTTTTTATTGTCTGCCTGCTGGTGTTGATTTATGCTTGACCTACTTTGCCATCACTTCTCTGAAGCCTTTCTGTGAAGTTTGGTTTCTCTCCACTGATGTTTCTCTTTCTTTATTAGTGGCTGCTTCATGGCATTTATTTCTATGCTAGGCCTACTGAGTAGCTTGTAGAATCATTATATACTATTTTTTTTCAAAACAACTATCCTTATCTTGGTTTTTATTTTCAGTGCATCAGCCATTGTACTCTCTAGACTTCTTCAGGTTCCTGTTATAGTTTGTAGACCTCAAGCCAAAACCACAAGGTTGGGGGCTAGATTTTTCTCATTCTGGCTAAAGATTTTCAGACCAGGGTCTGCTGTTGGTCAGTTCTACTTTTATGATCTCCTCTGCAGTAATACCATGTTGCATTTTCAATTTTATACTTGTGATTTCTCTTATATTTGCTAAGATTAATCTGGCACATGGCCACAAATTCTGTGCAACTCATGAAGATCAAAATCACTACAGTGTTAAGTCTGCAAACCTGACTTATAAATGATTACTCCACAACAAAATCAGAAGCATAGCACACCCAGTGAGGATCAAACTTATATTCACTCTAATGACAGGTTTCCTCCAATTTGCTTCATCTATTAATTTTCGGTTACTATGGTTACTTTTTAAATTGTTTTTCTTAAGTTAATGGTGTTATAGTTTCAATTGTAATACTTGACTTCTAAAGAGAATTTTCTTCACCTGAAGGATACAAAATGAACCAAATCAAAACCTAAAAAAACATTAAAAAAGACTTGAATGTTAATAACTTCTCTTAAACTTTAACACTCTGCATTATTCACTACATTTCTTTCCACTGCATTGTTTTTTAAGGATCCTCTATTGCACTAATTAATCAGGGTCATTTTCTGTTGCCATAGTGGGATATGACAGCACAACAAAAAAATTCAAAAATGCTATTATTCATTCATCTGTGTCACTTACAGTGGCAGAATACAATTTTTGCTTTGCAAGCAAAATCACCTCCAGTATGTTAAAAGTTAAAGTAGCAAGAGTTGAACTATTGTTTACCAGATACACTTAGAAAAAGCAGTAGTTATTTATCACCTGTTTAGTAAATGGGTGATTACCAATTTTTTTTTCTATTTTACTAAACAATTGAATTATCATTAGCTTATTAATTTTTTATCAAACTAAACAATTATATTAAATTTCATAAAAAAAACAATGACAAAATTAATATCATGCTCAAATAAAATTTTTAAAAACAAAGTAACCATAACCCTGCCATAAGAAATTCAATTCAATTCAATTCTTTCATTTAAAAAAAAAAGTTACTTAGTAAGCAAGTGATAAATTGCTATTGCTTTTTCTAAGCATTGCCCAGTAAACATTAGTCAAGCAATGGCAAGCAAAAATTCCAAAACAATTTATTATAAGTTATTTATGTAAAAATGACATTTGCTATATGATATCAAGAAAAAATATCAGCTGCAATATGATAGCCAGAAAGTCATCAGTTTTATTCTAGAATAAAATTATAGTTTACACATTTTACCAGAAAATCTCCAACCTGGTTTTGGTCATGGTGTACAACTTGCAGACAAGCAGCACAAATGTAAAGAAAATGGTTGTGGGCTCAATTTTGGCACATAAAACTCAAAGATAGATGGTTTTGAATTTCAGGAAGTGTCTGATGACTAAAGGAGAAAATCAAGCAGTATAAATGACCTAGACAAGTCGCTCGGGGAATTTAAAAATATTTCATGTTACTAAAGGTGGGAAGGGTTTGTCTAGTATTTGTTTTGACACACTGTTCCATTACATTTTGCATAAGTGGCTCCTCAGTCATCTCCAAACAGTTATCCCCCTTCTTGGATTCTGAAATACATTATACATACAACAACTTTCCTGTCCAGTGTTTATTTACCAAGCTTTATTTATTCTGGTATTGCATCACAATTGGTCAGAAGAGAGAAAACTTACCTCATTAGAAGTACCTTGTATTTTCAGACCAGGGTCTGTTGTTGATTAGTTCTGCTTTTATGATCTCCTCTGCAGTAATACCATGTTGCATTTTCAATTTTATACTTGTGATTTCTCTTATATTTGCTAAGTTTAATCTGGCACATGACCACAAATTCCGTGCAACTCATGAAGATCAAAATCACTACAGTGTTAAGTCTGCAAACCTGACTTATAAATGATTACTCCACAACAAAATCAGAAGTATAGCACACACAGTGTATTTGCTTAATGTTAACTGTTCAATTTTAGAGAAAATGATCTGAATAAAACTCTACAACCAAAGTGGAAATAAATTTCACTTTCTCCATCCTCCATTGCTGTATTTATTTTTCATAACTAAATAATTGTTGCTTTCAGTTCCTTCATTTTGCTGGCTTTTGCATTCATGTAAGATCCAAAAAATTGAGCAGTAATTTCCCCAGAACATTTTTTTACCAACATTAAAGGTTAAAAAATGAAACTTGTTTGGTCAGATTAAGATCATTGCCAATGTTTGTGAGGAACTTAGGCAACCTAAGTT
Source organism: Acanthosepion pharaonis (assembly GCA_903632075.3). Lineage (NCBI taxonomy): Eukaryota > Metazoa > Mollusca > Cephalopoda > Sepiida > Sepiidae > Acanthosepion > Acanthosepion pharaonis. The sequence continues at coordinate 1,628,244 of CAHIKZ030003054.1, read as the reverse complement.
CCTCATAAACTTGCTTCAATAATCAAAGATAAAATTAAAGATAAGAAGATTTATCAAATATAAAAATTAAACGAAACAATAAGGGATGTTTCTGTACTGGTAGCCATAGGATCAGAGCAGAAAATTCTTCAGTTTGGTTTTTATATAAAGACTATTCCAAATCAACCTGTTCATTTTGGATGTCATTTAATGATAACGTATTAAAGAAGAAATATTATTTACCATGAAACTGCTAGCGATAAAAAATAGAACTATCTGCAAAAATCTTTGTTTATATATATACATTTATCTCCAATTCTGATAAATCACAGAGAAATACACAAGTGTTAAAACATTTTAAAAGGGGTACAAATTTTAATAATAGTGATTAGAACAGACAAATCACATTCCTTGTCATTCTATGGCAGGCTTTTGTTCAGCTTAGTCTAGCATGAGTCTCGGATATTGGCAAACACAGTGATGACAGCACTCACTATGCTTGCAAGTGGTTTATGAGATTAGCTTATTAAACCCTGCTGTACAGTGTGATATCTGTGTTAAGTAAATTTTGTTGACACATGTAGACCAAGTATGATGCAATAAGGTGTAAAAGGGGGATGTTACATAATTGATAATGTTAATGTTACATAATTAATATCACATATATGTTTAATTTTACATAATATCATTTGTTACTTAACAGTTTAAGTATCAAAAATATTAACTTCTGATGTTGAACATGATGATCAAAAAATAAATGGTAATGTGAATATTTTCATAGAAGAAAGAACATGATAGTCAATCTTGGAGGGTTTTCACTGCTTGAATAGCATATACATCATTTGTGAAATATCGGTTCTAAGCTATCAGCCTTTTGATTTGAGCCATTTATGGAAGCTATTTATACATCATTTGTGAAATCTCAGTTCTACGCTATCAGCCTTTTGATTTGAGCCATTTATGGAAGCTATTTAAAACAAGCAAGATAACTCTTGATATAATGCATAAAACTTATTAGACAAATACAGAAAAGTTTAAATTTATTCTGATGATTATATACAGACAAACCTCTCATCTACCCTCCCACCTTCAACAGACTTCAGATGCAATGGACAAAATCTGCAGGCAAAATAAAAAAAATCTGCTGGAAAAAAAACTTCCAAATCATCAGTGATGTATTTCAAAATTTGTGGGCTTAATGGAACGAGTTGTATTAGTTCCCAAAGTGACCACTTTGCGGAGGTGGCGGGCCTTTTAATTATAAACAAAGATGGATGTACATTATATAAAGTACAATGCATTAGAGCATGCATGAGAAAGTAGCTGTGAAAAATCTATCATTTTTTTTATTTTGATTAATATATCTATATTAAGTACAATTTATGTATGCCATATATACATACTTATAGTATTTACATTATGATCATAACTATTGGTAATTAAATTGTTTTATAACTCAAAAATAATCCCTTCCCATCTATAGACAATTGGCTTTAATGGACCACCCTTCTCCACTCTTAATCTGTTGATGAGAAGTTTGTCTGTATAATAAAACAGTAAATATTAAAATAGAAATATTTTATAGAATGTTACAAATTGTTTTGCTATAGAACTTAAATGAAAATCAGAAAGAAAAAGATTATCAGTAGCCAGGAATTGATAAACTAAAACTACTATAAGCAATTTAGGCAGTTATTAGTCTAACTAATGGATTAAAAAAAAACCTGATTTGTCTGATTTTTGGGAAATATGTCAGATTGTGAACTTTTGAGTATATATAATATATATCATTGATTTATTTTTTTATACCTGGTTCCAAAACCATGATGAATTATCTGTTTTGCCAGACCAACAGAATAAATGTAATAACAATTCTATTATACAACTCTAAACCACTAATTATGCCTCTCTCGTATTGCTACAGTATCATTAACTGTTACCATCTTGTATTAAACTATTATTACATGTAAACTATAGGCAAATTGAATGACTGGAATTAGTCTGTTATCACAATTACAATTTGTCTGTTATAACATTATTATCACATGGTTAAAATACTGGTTTGAAATAAAAATTATATAGAATTCAGTTTGTATAGTATAAAGCAGCAGTCTCTAAGCTTTTTATACTATGGACCAGTGTCTTTTATGACAATTTTTCCATGGACAAGGGGTGAAGCAGTGTCAGTCACACACACAACAAAACATAAGAAACAAGACTGCAATAGTCAATAAAATGGAAAAAATATAGTTTTTATTCTACCTGTACAGCCCAGTACCAAATGGTCCACAGCCCGGTATCTGTCCATGGCCTACTGGTATAAAGTTGAGAACCACTGGCATAATGTACAGGCCATCATTGTTTTATGATTATGATTGGTTATGATCTGTTAGTAATAAATCGATCTGGTCATAAGTCAGCCTGTAATTAATTTTGCAATCTTTAGGAATTATTTTATTTTTTTCATAATTTTTTTATCTTTGATACCATGTGTATAATTTCTCTAAACAGTTTTGCTTCTTATTTTTACATTTGTCAGGTTTAAGTCAAATACTGCATACAATAGTACAGTTGGTTTAATATTTGCTAAACATACAAAAAAAAACAAAATACTGGTGCAAAAAACAAAACATTTTAGTTGCAAAACATACCAAAATACATACAAATACAAAACATCTTATTAGCTGCAGGTGGATTATCAATGTCATCAGCTGGGGCAGGACTTGGAATAACCAGTGGAGCTGCCACTGCCAGATATGGAACAGTTGTGGCCAGACATAACAATTTATGGCTGTGGGCATAAAGTCAGTCATAAGTTACAAGTCAACAATAACCTGTAAAGAGATTTTGTAAAGTATTATAAAAATCTTAATGTTTTGCATTTCATAAATCTTCTGGCTACATGTAAAATAAGTTCAGAATCAATCTAATAATATTGTGCAATTTACCAAGATATTTCTTGATCGTGTTGATATTGTGTATTTTACAAGTATGAAAATCACTATGCAACAGGGGTGAAAAAGTATTTTAAATTTAGTTTGAAATAAAGAGTTTTTTTCCTTTTTTTTTCTACCCACCAGCATGCTATTTTATGTATGCTTCTTTGAGAGTGTGTTTGTGTGTGTGTGTATATATATATATATATATATATATATATATATATATAGGCACAGTGGAGTAATAGATAGCGGCTTGGATTGAGGAATCACAGAACCAAGTTCGAATTCCAGTTGAATCCATTACATTCACTTACATGCTAATACCCTTGGGAAAGGTATGAATCCTCTTCTTCTCCCTCTAGCTATGGATAAAATAGCAGGACAGACTGGGTTCTATAAAACCTTGGATGGCAACTGGTCTAAGAGAAGGACAACTCTGAATTCAAAACCTGTGGAGGGTCGTTTGGGAACCTTGTGACACTTAGTGCACCAGGTCTTTGTATTCATCCCTTCAAAAAGTGTGGATGGTCCTGCACAAAGCCTTCACCACTATAATTAAATCTCATGTGTCGTTGTCGGGCTGTCAGTTTCCTGGAAACTGATCTGCTTGACCCTCATACGTTGAATATATATATTTGTATATTCAGGCAGCAATCCTTCCTTTATGCATGTTTCATTACAAGTGAGAAGGTACTACGGTTAAGCTTTTTATTTATTTTTTCTTGTGTTCGAACAATATATATATATATATATATATATATATATATACACACATACAAACACACAAATTCAACAATAAATACAATGATAAATTTCTGCATATGAAACAAACATTTCATATGCACAAATTTATCATTGCATAGCAATCTTCCATGCAAACACAACAAACTATCATTGTTGTAATGTTCACATAACCATTCTAAAACAAAAAATTACCGCCTTGTTATATAATTTATTATTTAATTTATTGTAATCTCTGATGATGGCTTATGTAAGCTGAAAGCTTAGACAGGATTAACAATAAAAACATGTATCACCATAGTGATTTTCTTTCGTGTTTCACTGATAATGCTAAAAAGCTTATTCAACAATATGAAAGGAATTTACTTAAAATAAATAGACAAAACTTGTCTGTATTATTTAATGAAACATGCATTAATATATATATATATATATATATATATATATATATATATATATATATATATTCTTTTCTTCCCATTTTCTTTTAATTTTTCCACCCTTCTTACCGTTTACATTTCTTCCTTCAAACCTTCCCCACACCAATTCACTTTTTTCAATTCCTTCCCACTTTATTTTATGTAGGAATTTTTTTTCAATTTAGTCAGAAAGTGTAACTGATTCTAGCTCAGAAATTGTGGTGAGCCATGGTCACCTATATACTGAAGGAATATTAACACTTATCAGCTATCAGTCTCATACGAGCAAAGCAAGTTCAACCTACATGTGAAACAACTTGTTTGTGCGTATCTCAAACTATTTTTTTTAGATATTTTATTTTTTTACTTTTTATTTTTATTTTATTTATTTTGTTTTGTGAAGACTAAACTGTATTTCTAACTTTTCCTGTTTCTCTCAAATTTCAAATGAAATTGACTTCAATCAACTTAAAATGTCACATTTATAGTCATTTGTTTCCTTCATGGAATCTGATATTGCCATTCTAACTATTTATCACATCAGCAACAATAAACCAATCATTGAGATTCACAGACTAACCTTATTTACAAGCATTCCACAAACTTCTCACTCGTCCCAAAACTTTTACACAAGAAATTTCTTAGAGTTTCTTGTCTATCAAACAAGAAGACCAGATATAAATAAGTTCTTGTGTACATCAGATCATTACAGCTCAGCCATACTATAACACATCCATGGAGTTATAATTCTCCATGTTCCAAATGTAAGAAGAAACTTCTACTCAAGCTCAAGACAGCTTTTTCTCAAAGAACTGTCACTTTGTGGAACAGACTGCTATTGGGGTCTTCCCTGAACACTACAACCCTAACCTCTTCAAGTCATGAATCAATTGTTATCTAGCCTCTTTATCCTCCTTTATTCATTTCACACACTTCATTCATCATTACCAGTAACTCTCTACCTTGTGTGGCTCTCGAGGCTTGTTGAATGATAAACTAGTTACTGGAACAGAAAATGGAATTGGCAAGCTGATGTAATTTGTACTAATTCCCTTTGAAAGGTCACAAATCCGTTCCTGCTCCCTTCAGCTATGAGTTAAATAGAAGGGCAAACTGAGCCTTCTAGTCTTGATTCACAACTAAGAATGGAAACTCTGAATGAAAACTAGTTCAGTGTACATATGTTGTGAAATGTATTTCTTGTAAGTTTTTCCCCCAGTATGTTTTCCAATGTACCCACCATTTCGAATACTATATTTTATTTTTAAGTGACATGACCCATCAATGTAGGTGATCATGGCTCTTCTGTTTCCTTTTCCTTAATAGCTGTGAATTTTTATAACTGTTCTTGGAAAAGATAAATAAATTCATCATTGTTGCCTTCATGCTTTTAAATTCAAAGTTTTCTTTTTCTTAGATTAGCTGCCCTACCATGGCTAGATAGTCCAGTTTGTCATATTATTTTATTGCGAAGTGGACTTATGCTTTTTTGAGGACATTTGGGCAAATTTTCTACACCACTAACATTTATCCCATCCACAAATCCACTACTAATATATATAATTTTGCCATTCTTATTCAAAAACAAATCTGCTTATATTTTATTTGGTGTCATGATAAATTTTTTTATTACAAATTGTCTTATGACCTGCATATTAACTTATACGACAAATGTCATGTGATTCTATGAGGTCATGTGTCCTTTTTTAATATTGCCATTATTTCAAATGAGTCAACACCCTTTGATCACACCAACCATGACCCTTTTTGGTCATGCCCGGTTACTTAATAAATTAGTTCTGAAAATCTTCAGACTAGTGAAAGAGTTGCCTGAAACCTGGTTGTCTAATTCTCTGCCTAATTCTATTAAAGAAGCAACAGTTATATCATATGACAACCTAAAGACTCAACTTCTTTACCAAAAGAATCCTGACACTATCTTTGAGGAGTAGAGTATAATCTATTGGTTGTCTTAATGCCACACTTGTTTTGTAACTATTTACCCTAGAATATTAGTGACCCTAGAAAAGCACTTCCTTTACAAAGAGAAAAAGCTAGACAACCCACCAGCAAAATAGATTATCTATTTTACGAGAGAGTTACTCTTAAGTGCAAACCCCTCTGTGAATATTTTCTATCTTCTACAAGGCTGCGTTTACTCTGACCTTCTCAGATTACTCATCAATTTTTTTCTTTTGTTCTAAAATCCTGGGTGGATGAATTCTACTTGTAAATTGAAGAGACTACAAGATTATGATGATATCATCGTTTTCATAATAATAATAATAAGAGTACCACACATTTTTTTGTTTTGTTTATAGAGAAATATGGTTAGAACTAGACTGTTTTATTTTTACTTGCTGCACTGTTACTGAATATTTTAAAAATGATGTAGTGCAATGTTTTATTAAACAATGTTAAATTTTTTAAAATTAATTTTAAATTGGTGGAGAACAAAAATACAAAAAGCATTTTATTTATATATATATATATATATATATACACACATACACACACACACTGACAAGATTCATCTGTACAACTTTTTATTAAGTTTTCCAGAATTAAAATGGTAAGCTTTTCAAAGTTCAGTATTTTTTTTATTTGAGTACTTTTGACTGTCACTACACTAAAGTACTTGGGTTCAACAAAATAAATCAACTTTGAAGTTTACCAATTTTAATTTTTAATTCTGACATAAAACTACATAGTTGGAAAAACTTAATAAAAATTGAACATTCTTTGTTGATTTTTTTTGTTTAACAAAAATTATCTAAAAGAATGTTCACCTTTTTGTTTTATTTGTTTATATACACACACACAAACATATATTGATAATAAGAAGACGAAGACTTTAATTATCCATTTCATTTATAATTTTTATTTTGTGAACACCAAGATGTTCCTCTCATCAGAATGAAAACTTCTCTGTAAAAAACTTTCTTTTTTGTTTTTTTGTGAAGAAGTTTTCATTCCAATGGGCCGAACATCTTGGTGTTTACAAAATAAAAATTATAAACAAAATGGATAATTAAAGTCTCTTATTATCATTATAATGATCTGTAGTCTACATTGAGCTTTCATTGGATTTATATCCTCCTTGGAATTATCCCTACCAGTTAAAAACTGGTAAAACGTGTGTTTGTGTATATATATATATTTTATAAATTCATGAATCATTCACACAAAAAACAAATATAGAGGTTAATGATTTAAATGGCGAGAATACATCTTCGCAAACAATATAAATAAGATACATCAACCCCAAACCTGTATATGAATGATATGATCCCTGTTTATAAATTCCAGTTGCATTAGGTCTTTTAATTTTTACAAGCTTTCGTCTGTTCCTACAGACACCCTCAGGTATGGAAATAGATTTTGTTCTTGTTTTTACTTCTCGGTAATAAGAGGACAACAAAAATAGAGATGTAATCTGAAAAAAATGCTATGAGAAACGTGTTATTGTTTTGGAACGTGCGGTCGCAACGCTGAGTTTGAATTTAAAGTTTAAGGTTGTGCATTTTTGTACAAAAGAGAATTCTTTTTTACTGGTAGATTTTCCGTCTATGTGGCATGAACTATATTGTTCAATAATTACAATAATGTCACACTTATTATCCGAAAGTTACATGTTGGATTAGTTATTTTAATTTCAATTAAAGGTGCAAATTATAATTTATATTTGTTTTTTGTGTGAATGATTCATGAATTTATAAATTATAATTTGCACCTTTAATTGAAATATATATATATATATAAAAATGGGGTAATGGATATCGGCTTGGATTGTGGAATTGCAGAGCCGAGTTCGAATCCAGATATATATATATATATATATATATATATATATATATATATATATATATATATATATATATATAATGTGTGTTTTTTGAACAATAAAAATATTAAAAAATTAAAATTTTCAGAGACACTGGATTGTATATTAATATTTTTTTGTTTTATTATTTCAGTTAGGTTTCTCGACTAGTTTCAGCCAGCATCAGGAGAAAAAAAAATCCCTGCTTGTTAGTAGCAGTGAACTACAGGAGTGAATGACTGTTTTTTAAGAAAGTGAACTTTATCTGTAGTTTTCATTTGTTTCTTTTTATCAATAATTTTGATTAGTCTTTGTGTTGGTCTCTTTCAATTTGTTTTTACTATAGAGGCTGGGAGATTCATGAATCTCAGAATTCTCTCTTTGGTCATTTTGACAGTTTTATTGGTTCCTGGGAAAGGGGATGTGTGTGTTAAGTGTATGTTATCATTTAGTTCTTTGGGAGTGTGTATGATGTGTATAAGTAATTAGTATGGGTGTGTGCATAAGTGTGAGATCTCAACTCCTTTGCAAGCATGTCTGTCTTGTGTGGGTGAGAAATGTGGGTAGGGATTGATTTATGGGGTTATATATTAATTCTATCTATGTTGTTAAATTTGTGGTTCAACATGTCTGGATGAAGTGTTTTGAGGCACAAAATCCATTTGTCTTCATGTTCTAGTATTTTTTTAAGGTTATCTTTTCTGTCTATTTGTATTTTTTCCAATTATAGTGAATTTTGCATGAGTTTTAAAATCATGTTTTTCTAGATGGAAATGTTCTACAAGATCAGATCAAGTCAGCTCACCACAAAAGATTATTAAATCTTTTGTGGTGAGCTGACTTGATCTGATTCCAATAATTATTAATTCTGTAGTGAAAGGGCCATTCAGATTTTCCCACATATTGTTTCTGGCATTGTGTGCATTCTAATAGGTATTATGTTATGACTTCTACAATTAGAATTATGGTTGATTTTGAAAGTAGATTTAGTGACTGAGCTAGTGAATGAATTGGTATATCTAATGTGGTTACAACATAGGCTCATTTTGTTGTTACATGGTTGAGAAAATCCTCTTGTTTTTATTTTTGGTCTATTACAGGTTACTTTATCATCTGAAATTTGGTTACTACCCATAATTTCCTTAAGGTTCTTAGGTCTACAATATGCTATATATATATATATATATATATATATATATATAATGATATTAAAAAATTTTTAAATAAATTCACACATACTAGGTTGGTTTAAATATGAATTCAGACATACTCAATGAACACAGTCTCCACAAAAAAGCCATTGACAAACAAGTACTCAGATTTAAAAAAAAAAAAAAAACTTGTAAATTTTAATATTAATTATGGCATAAAACATCTTAGTCAGAAGTTGTAAAACTTAATAAGTTGGATAGACCTTGTTGGTATTGTCTAGCAAAATTTGTTCAAAAGAATTCTTGCTGCTTAAATATACCATATATATATATATATATATATATATATATATATATATATATATATATATATAGTGTATATTAATATATACTTAATAGCTCTGTTATATTGCATCAAGCACTATTTTATTAACACCAGCACTCAATGTGCAATATATATATATATATATATATATATATATATATATATATATTTAATTGCATAAATAAAACATTATGTAATAATGCTGTTGAAAAGATTAGGTCTATTTTGCCTAACGAAAGCATGTTGTGATAACAACAAAGATGAGGACAATAGTCCACATGTAAATTACTAAAATTTAAAATATTTAAAGGTAAGCAGATTTTTGTGAAGATAGGACACAATATTAAAAATAGACCAACAATCTAACCCTGATGAGCAGTATATCTGTGAAGCTTGAAATCAGTCCTAAGATAAGTCTTTTGAACTTTTATCTTGACTAGCTTTCACATGTTTAGTGTGACTGGGATTCACATGAGCAGTTGTGGTCAGTCACTGCCTACCTGGATTTTGACTTATATGTATGTATGTATATACAGAGTTTGGTACTGTGGGTTTTTTTATTAAACATACCTATCTATGAAAAAGTTTAATTTATACATTAGGTACAATAAAAAGATTAACAACAGTAATTAATATAACAAAACAATGAGGATGACTCGAAATGACCATGAAAGTTTCATAGTTTTCCTATTTGAATTTTCTGTAATCGTAATTATTAAGTTAATGATTGAATAGGCTCCTTGCAAATTCTATGACTATAAAATACCCATGGAAATTCCCCTGTTGCAATGTTAAATACTTGAGCTTAACTTTAAGAAAATATTGCAATAACAATCATAAATATAAATGCAGGTCATTATTAAAAGAAGTAAGAGGGTACAAATGATTTGAAATTGACAAGTTTTTCCATTTCACTGAAGCAGATGTTAAACACATGAGAGTATTATCACATCTTATAACTTTCCTTTCTTTTCCTTTATTTCTTTAAAACCAAATAGCACCTTTGATATATCTTTTCTTCTTTCTATCCTTACAATCAAACAGGAATGGTTCATTGTTTGTCTGTGGTAATGGCAGAGTGCAACATACATGCTAACTAAGCAAGAATCAAAACAAAAAGAATTATAATATGATGCTTCTTTATTGCTCTCAACTTAAATTTATGAATTAATTTTTTGGAATAATTAAAAAAAAAATTAACATTGTTTTATTACACAATTTCTATTATTCCACTGCATTTTTTTTTTAAATATTTAGTGACAGTGCAATAAGAAAAAAATAAAACAAAGTCTAGTTCTAACTATATTCCTTCAAGGGTGTGCTGAAAAATGCTAGGAGGTGTGGTAGTCTATTATGAAGACAATGATATCAGTATAATCATCTTGTAGTCTTTTCAATTTACAAGTAGAGTTTATCCTCCCTGAAGTTTGGAACAAAAGAAAAAATAATAATGAGTAATCTGAGATGGTCAGAGTAAAATATTTATTGAAACAAATAAGAATACTATTTGCCTGAATACTGCTGGCAATAATGACAATGTCGCATCTAATAGTTTCAAACATTTCTAAACTGAAACCATTTAACTTTTATAAAATATAAATACTCAAATAGGTTTTTAAGTAAACAGAAAATGAAGAAATCAGTTTTTCTTAAATTTGAGTCAAATAATTTCAAATGAATACAGCAAAAAAAGTGGAATTTGAAAAGGAAATTCCATTTTATTGGTTTTGTTCTTTCACACAACCAGAAATGGAATAGTCTCTGTTAGGCAAACTTACCCTAGATACACATCTAGGGTAAGGCTGAGGGCTGTAGTACTTGTGGTGCTCTGACAACCCTAATAGGTTATGTTTCATTATATGACAACCTCACATGCACACACTTATATATATATATATATATATATATATATAAAAGTTAATGGTCAGAGTTGAATCAGACAAGGAAACAGTAGTATTAAAAAGTGCTCAATACACGTGAGAAAAAATAAGTAAAAATAAAAATAACATGTAGAGCTTTTAACTTTAAAAATCAGGAGGTCAATTAAAATACGCAACCATGGTTTTGACCTGACGGTTTCTTCAGGTGATACTTTTAAAATGACCACTTTAACGCTTTATTTCAAAAACCCACAAAGAACACTACATAACAATTAAGTCACACATTTCCTTTCCTTCTTTATTTTATACATCTACAATACACTTTCCTTTCCATTCTTTTTTTTCTCTTCAACTTTCTTTTCAACTTCCTTTCCATTACACTCAATGTCCTGCCTAATTATTCATCATGAGTCTGTTATTTGTTTTTTTTTTTTTTTGAAAGATAATTATGTAGCATTCTTTGTGGTTTTTTGAAATAAAGTGTTAAAGTGGTCATTTTAAAACTATTATCGCTTGAAGAGTCCGTCAAAACCATGGTTGCATATTTTAATTGACCTCTTGGTTTTTAAAGCATATATATATATATATATATATATTGTGTATTTAGGCAGCAATCCTTCTTTTATGCAAGTTTCATTAAATATGACAGACAAGGTGCTTTGATTAAGTTTTTTTTATATAATTTTTCATGTGATCTTGTAATTTTTTCTTTTCAGTAGATAAATTATATAAAAACTGTCCAAATGTGTTTTCCAAGTGCTTTCAGCTATACATTTAGGCATTTTCAAGGTTGAAATATATTAACTGTTAACAAGAAATAGATTGTTGTACATATGTATTTATATAATGTTTTCATTTTCAAAACACAGTCAAGATATTGTGACCATGTTCATAGTTGATATTATTGAGTGTTGTTTTTTTTGTTTTTATTAATAAGGCTTCTATTATTATTAGCTTTTTTTACATGTAGACAATGCTATTATATTTGTGTTATCAACAAGTACTTTAATAATAGGGTCCAGTAAGTGTACATGAGTATTTAAATGAGACCTAATTGAGCTATGGTCAGAAAGATGTAGTGTGAGTCTTCTTGTCAAACATGTTATAGTGTGGCCTATATAATTGTTTACAAATTTTGATTGTTCAGAAATACAATTTCTTAATGGACATTTAAATCCATAAATAATATCAAGTTGAAAGTTTGTAATCATGAGAAAATCTAGACCTGTCTTTATGGGCAACAAGGAAGATTGAATTAATTTTCTATTAAGTTTTTCCAGCATCCTAGCATTTTTTCCATTTTGTTAAGAAATATAAAAACTGTTCATAATTTTTATTGTCTCAAGTGTTTTCGACCATTTCTATATCCATTTTCAAATTTGTTTTGTCTCTGTTCTTGTTATTTTTTCTTCATGTTTTGACTGTTACATTGTAAATTATGTTTGTGTTGTTTTAAAAACAAGGATTGATTCAAAGCTCTGATGTGCAAATGGAATTTATATGAGCATCTTTCTATTTTTATTTTTAAAATCTTCAACACTCCACTATTAAATAATGTAAGTTTGATGCTAGGTGAGATTTGTTCGATATATAGGGCTCCTCAAATAGCAAGATGTTTCTGCTAATGTAATATATATAGAATTCTTGTATTTTTGACCAAAATTTTCCTTAATGGTTCTTGTAGATTATGGATTAATAAATGTTTTTTATTGCACTATGCTCAGATAAGTATATATATATATATATATATATATATATATATATTTGGAACTTAGAACATACATTGTCTACAGATAAGTCTATTATTTATGAGGTATTGGCAGGGCGTAATGGTCATGCAAACTAACTAATGAAGAGAGAGACAAGCAGAATTATAATAGGATGAGTGTTATTATAATATTTTGTTAAAATTATTAATCTCAAATATTTAATGAGTTAATAGGGGAATTTCCATGAGTATTTTGTAGCAGTGGAATTTATTCAATCATTAACTTAATCAAGACTCATCAGAAAATTCAAATAAGAAAACATTTAAATTTTCATGAATAATTTATATTAATTAGTAATAATACCTGGGCCTAGTCATTCATGGACACTGACCACAATGTTTTTCATCTTGTTAGGAGTTATAAGCTCTTCATTTGATGGGAGACTTCTTTGACAAGAAAAATGTCAACTAAAACAAATTTGTCAATTTCATTAGATATATACTCTGTAAAAATTAAGAAAAGGTCAACTGGAATCAAGAGCATTCTCTCCTCACAAAGAAGTGGCTGTCCAGATGATGTAATGGATAGTGGCTTGGAATGAGAAATTTGAGAACCAAGTTCAAATTCCAGTCAAAATCATTAGATTAACTTATGTGAAAATACCCTTAGTAAAGGTAAGAATTTGTCTCGTCTCCCCAGTTATGGCTAAACAGAATTAGACAAGCAGAATTAAAATAGGATGAGTGTTATAATATTTTGTTAAAGTTGTTAATCTTAAATATTTAATGAGGCAATAAGAGAATTTCCATTGGTATTTTATAGGTGTGGAACTTACTCAATCATTAACTTAAGAATTAAAATTCATCAAAAACTTCAAATAGGAAAGCCATTAAATTTTCACCAATATTTCTAGTGTAAAATTAATAAGTTAATAGCATTATAATTTTTAAATATGTGCATTAAATAAGCTTTTGAATAAAGGTCTGTAAAAAATACTTTGTTGTACTCTAATTGAAGCAACTAAAACTTCCTCAAATGTGCTAAGATATGTTCTTTAATTCTGAGAAGTCATTATCATTCCAAGAGTTACTCAGACAACTGAAGTCATTCTTTGTATTGTTTTTGTTGTCACCGCAATATTTCTGCTGACCTATTCTACGACCAGGTGTACTGTAATTTTGAGATTAGTCATTACCATTCCAAAGGTTGTTCAAATTTATGTTACTTTTCTTATCACAGTATTTCAGCCAATTCATTGTACAACATTCTTCAGACAATACATGGAGATAAAATAGTATTAAAGATTATTTCAAAAATTTGTTCAAAGTTTATTTTCAGATATTCCTTCAAAATAATTTTTCTTTCACCTTACTTTCGTTTTTTATTACAACATTCAAATTCTTATTGCAATCATTAAAACAAACAACTGGAATCAGAAATAAAAAAAAAGACACACTCTTCAGTGAGACTTGAACATGCATTCCCTATCCATGAAGAATGTATTGCATATCACTTTTGTCTACATGGCTAAATTGATTCATTCCTCTTTTAGTGGTTATAGTATATAACAACTTAAGTATTATATCTGTGACCAAATTCATATAATTGATGAACATGTAATACATGCTCATTTGTGGTTTGGTTAAATTAACAACATATCAATTATTGGATTATTAATTGTCAAATATAAGTCTTGTAGGATAAAAATCACATTGAATTGATAGATAAGTAGACATAGGTCCAATAAACACGAGAGTAAAAAATGTAGACACAGTTCAGGTTTATGCCAGATTTTGCAAGTATCCACTCTGAAAGTGGCTCCTTTTTCATAAGATGACATCTTACCCTTCAGTTAGGGGACGCAGTTTGTGTATTCTAAGCTCCACTGACATGAGTGATGCTCCTAGGATATTAATGCAAGTTGTTTAGGGTCTTTTTTAAATGACATGTCTATTTAGAACATAGGTGGTCTAGGCTCCCCACAGCAGGTGGTCTAGGCTCTCCACAGCTTCCTTTTTCTTTGTTATCTGTGAATTACTATGACATCTTGGTAAAGATAGTGGTTCGTCCTTGCCTTCTCTATAGTTTTGAATTCAGATTAGACATTTTTCTAAACTGGATAGCCCAGTGCTGGGGAAAGAAAAGATGCACTTATGCCTTTCCTTAGTGCATTTGTGCAAAAGTGAATGCAAGAGAGTAGGCAAGGATTTGAACTTGTCTTGTGGGAGATGGACCACCCCAAATCTGACCATTCAAATACAATACAAATATTTTATTGCATTTGATTTCTTTAGAAATGAGCAAAACCAGACATTCATAAATAAGTAAAAAAAAAAAGTACAAAGAAAAAGCCTCTATCATATGATCTAAGGATAAACTTACCAATGTCTGTGTGTATATATATATATATATATATATTCATATATATATATATATATATATATGAATTAATTTATGTACAGAGCTCACCAATTGAATCTAAGTCTTCTCTTAAATTGGTAAAATTTTAGAAATATATCAGTCTAGAAAGAATTAAAATGTAATTAAGTTTTAAAATTTGTAATTATATAGGAGTTGGGTGGTTGTCTAAATAAAAAGATTTTCATTGATAACAGAATTTTGCTGCTTTTAAAGTAGATGTTTGATGGCAATTACCGTGTGACACGTTCAGAAAAAAAAATTGAGACTAAAGGTGTAAGGGAGATAACTCTGTCTTGTGTTTACTTTTCCATAGAAAACTTCAAAATTCTTGCTGGCCGATTTTGAATGTCCTAAATAAAAAGAAATTAAACAACTAATATTGAAATCAGCCGGGTAATTTAAAAATTTGTTTTAATAAATTATTTTCATTGGTGCATAATAAATAGATGTTAAGCCAAATTCATTTTTTTTTTTAATTAGCCTAGTAATATTGATTTACACATTTAACTTCGTGGAGTTTTTTAAATGTTTCTCTTTGAATAAAACATTAAAAATTCTCCTGATTCAGCAGGTTTCGTCATGACCAATCCTATCCTAAGAATTTTTCTTTTTAAAAAAAAATTATTTACAACTAAAAGAATAGTTCTGTAAAACTATCTTTCCAGCTAAAAAAAAAAAAAGAAAAGAAAAAAGCCATTAAAGGCTGTTCAAGCAGAAGTGGGTAAAAACTAAAAAGCAAACCAGAATCTGAGTGTGTATGTATGTATGTATGTATGTGTGTGTGTGCGCGCGGATGTATTGTATTTTTTTTTTTTTGGTTTGTAACTTTTACGAAATAGATGTTCTTCAAAACTCTTAAATATATCAACATCACTATCTTTCTTCTTTTATGGGCAATATCCTTTCAGGGTCTGGACGATTATGGCTCCCCACAACTTCTTGTTCTTTGTAGCTTTTATCAATATTTGTCTTTTTATTAGATTTCCTATGCCCTTGTCGGAGTTAGCTCCTCCTTTAGTTCTTTAACCCTCCACCAGGGTCTCTCTTCTCTGGCTATAAATACTGGCTGACCCTTTGCCTCGATCTCTTTTTTCCTCAGGCTTTGGGCCTTATACCACCTTGCATATGTGAGCTCTCATAGATACAGTGTTTCCCAAATTCTTAAAACACACTAAGAACAATACACGTATGTACGAACACTCACCACAATACACACACACACACACACACAAACTCAGTGTAACTGTCCATGTGTTTGTAACCTTTTGTTAATACATATATTTGTTTGTATATAATTATCGGTTTTGTTTGTTTTCTTTGGACTTAATTAAAGTCCAACATTCTCATGAAGCTGGGCCGGCTAGCAGGAAAATTTAACCCACGTGTGTTCTTTACATCTTCACTGCCACGGTCCACTACACCCTATTCTGCCACCATCAACACAAGCTTGTTGGATAGCTTTCTTGCTTTCTCTCTGTCTCTCATGCATTCATTATGTTCTATGAGTGTCAAATTCTCCAAGCCTTCTTTCCTCATCATGTATCACAAATGTGTTTCAACTGTCCCTTTCTAAGGACGAGTGTCATTTTCGTTTCCATTTTACTTAAAAACTTCCTCGTTGCTCACCTGTTCAGTCCATGGTATTTCTATGAGGAAAAGGCACTGAAAACTTCCATCCAATCTCAATATAAACAAGGCTCAAACATTGTTGAGCAATTTGAAAAAGTTAACAGAAAACTTCAGAAAGTAATGTTATGTTTTTCTAGAAGGAATAAAGATTCATTCAAATGTATCAAAAATGTAATTTATTTATCAAGATCATAATCATCATAATTAGCATTGATAATAATAATGGTAATTTTAGCGTTTTCCTTTATAAGGAAACATTCTACATTCATTGACCAAGCAGCCAATGCTGTTGCCATTTGAAATTTATAAAATATTTCTCTTAAAACAATTTTTCAGGTAAATAGGTTTCTCAAATCTGGTAACTCCATCTTTCCTGTATTGGTGGTGGAGGAGGTTTCCTTCCTAACCTTTTATTTTATGTTGTGTGGAATGTCATTATTTTCTCTTCAAGTTACAAGTGATATCCATTTTAGTTGTTACTGCTGTTTTAAGATTTATTAACAATGGGCATAATCTTAAAAATATAAGTTATGCAAATGACACTGTGTTGATGGCTGACTCAGAAAGAAAACTACAGAACATCCCAGACAAGTTGGCAGAAGAAAGGAAAAAAAAAAAGGACAAACCATTAACTGCAAGAAGACAGAAAGTATGGTCATCAGCAAGAGAGAAAGCCTGAAATGCAAGTTACAAATTGAAGATATAAACATCAAGTAGGTGCAGTATTTTAAATATCTGGGAAGCATCATAACAGAAGATACAAAATGTGATATCGAGATTCGAACACACATTAGAGTAGCAAAAGAAGCATTCCAAAAGCTAAGCCAGGTGCTGAGAAATTAAAAATTTCTTTAGAAACAAAGAAAAGAATGCTGAATTGCTATGTACTATCTGTCCTTTTATATGGCAGTGAACATTGGAGAATCTCCCCACTGATGAGGAAAAAAAACTAGAAGCAGTAGAAATGTGGTTCTACAGAAGGATACTGAGCACTGGATGGAGCGATTAGGCAACAAGGAAGTCTTGAAGAAAATGGTAACAAAAAGAACGCTTCTACTCAGAATCAGGAAAAGAGATCTGAAATTCCTTGGACACATAACGAGGAAGAAGGATTTAGAAAACTTAACCCTCATGGGGCATATTGACAGCAAGAAAGATAGGGGATGGCAGCTAACCATTTACCTAATGATCTTGTGTGAATGAAAGGTGGAACAGGGATTGGAAGCCTTTGGAAAGGAAGAAAACCTGCTAAGAGCTATACAAGATAAGCGATCATGGCTCTCCACAACTTCCTATGTCCTAAGGAATATAAATATTCTGCCAATGCAGCATTGAACTATTTTTTCCCAGTGTGCCATTTTAAGTATTCTCTTGTTATATATTCTGATTTTTGAGTTTTTTTTCTTCCGTTCTTTCCTCTTATATTTATTTCTTCAAACCTCCCCCTCCCAATTCACTTTTCTCAATTATTTCCCATTTTTTATTAGGTAGGATTTTTTTTTTTCAGTCAAGTCAGAAACTGTAATTGGTTCTAGTTCAGAAGGGCATCAGATCATGCAGATACTACACTCTGATCCTAGGTAGAAAAGCATAAATAGTTATACAGTGCTGTTCGATAAAAGTGACTCACCTGATTTTTTTACTAAATGTTCTCTTCTCTGATGAAACAAAAGTTGAGCTAAATTCAAAGGATAAGCGATCTAAAATCCGAAGAAGAAGCTTTGAAAGCTCTTTGAAGTTAGCAGTAAATTTTGTTCCTATGAATATAAATGTTCTGCCAATGCAGCATTGAACTATTTTTGTTTCATCGGAGAAGAGAACATTTAGTAAAAAAAATCAGGTGAGTCATTTTTATTGAACAGCACTGTACATACAAACAGAATAAGTGCACAAATCCTAACAAATTTAATTTTTGTTCCATTTGAACAACTTTTTATTCCTATCCCCCAAAATGTAACATTAATTTATAAAACAACTCAATCATCATTAATGTCAGAATGAAATTTTAATTTAAAACCTAATGGAACATCAACTGTAATATGGAGTTTTCAATTTTTTTTTTTTTTCGGGACAAATGAGAATGAGTATTTTGAAATGATTTTATTTAAATATTTAAGACTTTATTGTAAAAACATTTGTTTAAAAAAAGTAAAATCCACACTTGATATTTTGAAATCCCAAGAATTCTTGAAGCTACTTTAATAAGTTGGTAGTGGATAATACAATTTTCTGTGAAATACACATCTTGGAAACTGTAGCCATTTATCATCTTAGGATAAAATCTTTAATATTTTATCAAGCTTACAACTATTTTTTTCTTTCTTTCCAGGTCAACCTGGTCCCAAAGGAAATAAGGGAGAACCTGGAAGTGAGGTAAGTCTCTTTTCTTTCTTTCTTAAGCTTTTGTTTACCATTTTTCTGTAGACTTTTGTTTGTTTGTGTTTTAATATATTCTATTGGCAATTATCTTCTATATGATATTAAAGAATGACACTATCATCTACAATATAAAAATATTTCAAAATGAAGGAAAGGATTGCAA
This sequence comes from Acanthosepion pharaonis, assembly GCA_903632075.3. Taxonomy (NCBI): domain Eukaryota; kingdom Metazoa; phylum Mollusca; class Cephalopoda; order Sepiida; family Sepiidae; genus Acanthosepion; species Acanthosepion pharaonis. The sequence goes on along the minus strand of CAHIKZ030003054.1, from coordinate 1,608,686 downwards.
AACCCAAGTATATATAATGGTCATAAAGTACATGTGAAATATGAAAGACTTTTAACAACTGGGAAGATGTAATCATAAAGTCTTTTATCAGTTCTCAGTAGGAATCTCTAATGAAAAAAAAATTTCATCACTTCCTGTTATACCTTATATATATAAACAAATGTTCCAGTTCAGATAGACTGACAACTGAATATTTTGTTCTAAGAGGCCACCTGTATGTGTATGCATATTCATACATTTTTTATCATTTAAATGTTATTTTTAGTGGATATTTATTTATTTATTAAACAGTATATTTATTTATTTTCATCTACTGGCCCGAATATTAGAGAAATCTTATTAAAGAAAAAGATGCACTCTTCAGCAGGATTTGAACCTGCATCCTCCCTAGCTGGAGAAACATTCATTAGATCCAACATGCTTTAGATATCCCAACAACTCAAGTTACCTAACTACATCAACATGTTGACACAAAAATCATGCCACAGCATAATAAATATTTAAGATTCTCTCTCCATAAAATCTTTACAACTATAATAATTATTTCCAAACACACTCTAGTGATAGACTTCTTCTTGTAGTAATGTTAAAATAAATCATTGTTCTTTAGTTCTAATCTTATCATGTTTTCTACATGGGACATATAGTAATTGGAGAAGCACGGGCCAAGCAAATTTCCCATATTAACACCACAGCTCCATTAGAACTCATTTAAACACACTCACAAATCTACCAGACTCTCTCAGAAATATAGTAGTAGAAAATACAAGCATAATAACTTCATCCACATGTAAACAGAGATAAAAAATAATGGAAGCCCTAATAATAAAAATGAAAAAGCCAACACTTAATAACATTAACTACGAACTATACGCGGGTGGACTTCGCTGGTCGCTAACCTGGTTATGGAAAAGGATATTGACGCTTCACAATTATTGCGACTGTTGAATTCACACTGTTTCAGGCCTATATCCAGAACCCAAACAAAAGTAATCCTTCACTCTCAGAATAGCACAAGACACTGGCTAATCACTGACCATTCTAGCCCTGTCCTTCACATTCTGTAACATCTCTCTTTAAAGACATATGTGTATGGGACTGGTTAATGGCTTTAGCTTACTACTGCTAGCTATGGTATAAATAGCTGGAGAACTCTCGAGTTCTATACCTGTCTATATTTCTGAGATGAGGTATTATGTACATTATTTACATTATTCGGACTATTGTCCTCATCTTTGCCGCCATATTTATTACAACATTTTGGCCGTTGTATGCTCCGGCCTTCTTCAGGTGGTTGGAATGTCAAACTTAGATCCAGTGAGAGGACCCAAAGAGTGTGAGTTCAATACCCGGTTAAGGCAGTGGAAAACTTTCAGAGGGAAATTAACAGGAAATAACTGATAACTGACATCCATTAAACATGGCATGTGGAACTAGAACAGTCTACCCCAGTGAGCGAAATAAACGGTTCAATTTGACATTCCAGCCACCTGAAGAAGGCTGGAGCATACAACAGCTGAAATGTTGTAATAAATATGGCGACAAAGATGAGGACAATAGTCCAAATAATGTAAATAATGTACATAATACCTCATCTCAGAAATATAGACATATAAATATATTTCTAAATTAATAGATTTATTTATAATCTGATATTTTTTTATTACTCCAAAAATATTTTGATTGCAATATATATATGGTTTTTGAATTTATATGTCTGCGGAATTTGATTATGATTCCAATGTAATAAATTATAACCATGGAATATTAGTGTTTGAGCCTTTTATATTATATATAATCTACATATTTGATAATGACCAATAAATTAGCTGAAAGTGCTTGAATTTACAGATCATTTGGATAGTTTTTACACACTTTTTATGCCCAGAAAAGAAATCACTTGTATGAATGCAAGAAAGATTTTATAAAACGCTTAATTGCAGTGCCTTATCAGACATATTCAATGAAGCTTGTATAAAAAAAATGATTGTTACCCAAATATACAATTATATATAGTGCATTTTATTACTAAGAATGATGTTTCAGCTATTGACTGCTCCTGCCTTCTTCAGGTGTTTGTTATTGCTATTAAATCTGCTGGCTAACAGACATCCATCTATCATGGTAGTAGAATGAGAGCAATGTATCTGAATGGATTGAATAAAGGGTTCAGTTTAAAATTCCTAGAAGGTCACAAGGACAGACTCATGAATAAGGCCTGCAGGTACAGTGGCTGAAGCATTACTATAATGGCAACCAAGATGAGGACAATAGTCTGAATAAATCCTGTATATTTGTAATAATCTCTTTTGCTTATTTGAACCACCATGCCTCTTAATGTTTTTAGTTGATCAATGCTGACTCACTGAATAATATCTGCTCTAATTTTCTGAGCAGTCTTGTAGAGTATAGGTGCAATTATGCCATTTAGTATATTTGTAAAATTCCAATCCACTACCGATAGTATGTGAAAGAATAATGTAGATGAATTGTTTTTTTTTTTATTTAAGAAGGTAATGAAAGTAGTCCAATCTTTACACAAGTTACCTATCCAAATTTCCTTTATATGCTCAATTAAGAAACTATAGCAGGATACACTTGAGAAATTCTTCAACCCCAATGAGAATTAAGGATTATAGTAGTTCAGAATTTTATTAAATCTATGAGATGAAAAATATTATTTTTGTCTAAATATTTAACAGAATTTGTTTTAATTTTTGTCTAATAGCATTTTTTTGTTTTTTTATTTCAAATTTGAAACTTTTATCTTAATTTAATTTTAAAATCATTTATTTTCTAATTTATACTAAAGTGGCCAAATTGTTCTGTTTGCATTGTAAATGTTTCCATATTAACTACAATCAACTGTGTATTTACAATTACAAATAAAATTGTAATTTTACTTTTTTTTACTTTTTTTTTAAATCATACTTTTTTTTTTTTTATTTTACAGGGTCTAAAAGGAGATCAGGGAAGCAATGGTTTCCCGGTATACCAAAAATATCTTTTAATTTTTCTTTGAAATCCTTTTATAATTATTATGAAAATTCTTTATGTACCTATTCTCTTGATAATTCAGATGCTTGCTTAGCTTCATGTGGCTAATAAAACTATTTAAACCAGTGTTTTCTAATAAAGATAGAAAAAAAATGACATTTGTAGATTGTGCCATAATGAGATTTCTTTATAATTGTGGATTACAAATGATGTGAGAAAACAAGAAAATAAAATTAGTAACAATTTAAATTTTTCATTGAAATTCATTGCCCAACATATGAGGATTTATATAAAGAGGAATTATGGAAATTTCTTGGGGTATTTTTGCAAGTAGAGAATAAGACAAACTATTTTATGAATAGATAATAGATGATTCATTTTAACTACAATTTCTTTATGGATAGCTTGTTGTGATAAAAAGCAATAATAAGATGGAGCAAGACTAGTAATAACAATGTTCAACCCAGATTTCAATAATAAGATTAGGTAAGATAACAGCCATGTCAAACAGGCTCCCAAAGATGCAAGTTTACATGTTGTTGTAAGCTAATATCTATTTCAAAACCATTCTCAATATTTTCTTTTTTCTTTTTTTTTTATCAATTCATCTCAAGTAAGACAATGATATCAGTGGGAATCAAGGGGTAACTGGGAGTGAATACGAATACTTTAGAAGGAACTGGAAACCCAAACCTAAACAGGAAACGAGGGATAAACCTCTACTCCTGTTCAAAAGAAATAAGATTGTGATAAAATAGAATAAAAATAAAGAGATGTAAACATAGTCAAAGAATTAATAATAAAATTCAAACAATGTAATTTCTTAATCCTGGAATCATTAAAAGTAGATTTTCTTTCTCGAACCTATTAATTAATGTCCCAATTATTTATTTCATAACTTTGGTTCATTAAGATAATTTTACTGTTTATGGCAGGCGAGATGTAGATCCCACCCGCCATAAACAGCAGAATTTAAAAAACAGAAAGCTTAATTTCCTCATATATAATGTCACAAAACAATGGTAAATCTTTCAACTACAGATAATTTTATTATTATTATATACTGTGAAAGTAATAATTTGTTATATAATTTAATGTAAATTTTTATCTTCCGAATTTCTTAACGCTACGCTACGAATGTAGGGGAGATAACTCTACAGTATATTTTTACTCTCTAGCATTATTTATCTTTGTGGGGAAACACTGATGTAAATAGTATGGCTTCTTTTATCGTCATTTATGCTGCACTAGTAAATTTTATAATTTTTCTGCTTTTTTGTTAAAATATATCAGGTAAAATGCATGGGAACTATTAAAACAATCCTTTTATTTCCTGTACTTTATTTTGAGGGAAAAATAAGTGTGTCAAAGAAGGTCAAGAAGACATTGTTATTGTTGACAATTGACATTTTCTCAATATCTTGGCGTTTATCAAGTGTTGACGAGTCCTAAATAATATCCTGATGTTTAATGACAAATATCATCAAGATAGAGGAACCTACATGAGTTTTATTTCTCTACAGTTAAAAATAATTTAATCTACCATTTTTTTTTCTTCATATGAAAAAGTGTTACTGTTGGTTGAGTATTGCTGATAGTGGAAAGTTGTCTATTTCTACAGTACACGTAGATTCTCAAGAAAACATACGTTCTTCTTCAATGTGCCACATCCTTTCGGGACGTGGGCGATCATGGCTCTTCCCAACTTCCATCCTGCCATCCATTTACACAAGCTAGGTAGGTTATTCGATGATTTTGTTATATTAAGTGTTTTGTAGCAAGAGAAAGGTATAATGAGGATTAAAATTTGAACAACTTTTATTGTTGGTAGGTCGTACATAGATGATAAAGGGTGTGTGGAATGTCCGTTTCAGTGGCCAGTCAGGAGTAGGGGCAGCACCAGAGGTTGACCTAATTCTTATGTGGGTATGGTGTGAGATCACAGGACATGGTTGATGCCCATGTCAGTTAATCAAGGTCACAGTGGAGGGTAGTATATCATAATGGTATGTCGAAGTTAGGTGAAATGTCAGTTTCAATTGGCAGTCATCAGGATAGCGATCTGGTTTAAGTGTAGCGCTGGGAGTTGACCTATTTCTTGTGCTGGCCTGGCCAAGGCCACAGGATATGGTCGGTGCACATTTGGTTGATCAAGGTCACAGTAGTGGGTCATTTTGTTGGTTGGTAGGTCTGTTGTGTTTTACTTGGGTGACATCAGATTGGCGTCATGTGGGGTTTCATGCTTGAGGAGTCGGAGTCGCTTATTTGCAGAGTTGGAGTTGCTTGCTTGTGGAGTCAGAGTCACTGCTTGCAGTGGTAGCTTGATTGTGGGATAAGAGTTGGGTTTGCCAAGGTGACAGCATAGGTGGTGAGGAAGGCTTGTAACATAATGATGTTGATGTTATTAAGTTAGTATTTGTTGAGGTGACAGCATTGTCAAAATTGCTTTTGAGTCAAAGATGGATAGCCGAGTTGGTTAGTCAAGCCTAGGACTGGTAACAGTTGGTGAGAGGTGTGATCGTGTTGAGTGGTGGTGGCGAAGGTCACGGCAGTGGCAGCAGCAGCACACTATGTGATGGCCGGTGGTCCACCATGCCAAGAACCGCTGGTGTTGTTCTCAGAGATCTGCTTTTAAGCAGGTCTGGTAGGCCCTAGAGGCATTTCTTTTACCAGCAGAATGTTTGCAATTGGCCACTGCCGAAGCTCACTTCATAGACCAGATGAGATGTGTGGAGCTTAATGTGCAGAAGACGACCTTTCTTATTTCGTTTTCTGCATTCATGGCATTAACATTCAGCCAGCATGCAGAATGAATCAAAAAGAGATCTAATTGCAATGGAGTATAACAATTTTTTTATATCCTGACTGCCTTCAATAAGTCCTGTGAGTGCCAAATTGTCCAAGCCCTTTCTGATTTCAACTGTCTGTTTCTGATTAAAAGTATAAGCAACCTTTTTGTTTCCACTTCTCACAAAACTTCCTTGTTACTTATATTCTCAGTCTATTACATTTTCAGCATTCTTCTATAAAACCACATTTCTGTTGGTTCAAATCTCTTCTTCATCTGTGAGGAGATTGTCCAACATTGACTGCCATAGAGGAATACTGACATTACTTAAGAGTTTAGTATTCTATTCAAGGATACATGATCCAGTGGATAAAAGTGTTGGATGAATCCAGTGACTTGATCCAAAGAGTTGTAAGATTAATACCTGGCTGAGGTGAACAAAAAAACTTGGAGAGTTGAGTTAAAAGGGAAATAACTGATACTGAGACATCCAGAAGAGGCATGGCATGTGAAACTAGAACAACCTACCCCATTGTGCAAAATAAAGGGTTCAGTTTGAAATTCCAATCACCTTCATAGGTTCTAACAATTAATCTTTTTACCATCCTTCCCCTCACTGTTCTGCCATCCGCTTACACAAGTTTATTAGGTAGGTTACTTATGATTTAATTATGTCCTTTTTGTCTTCTTTATGTCCTGTGAGTGTCAAATTTCCAGGCCTTCTTTTCTCATTATGTATCCCTAAAATTTCAAGGGAGCATCATTATCATTCTGTAGAATCACATCTCTGTTGCCTGAGGTCTTCTCTTCATCTGTAAAGAAATTGTCCAACATTCACTAAGAGGACTGACCATGACCTCCTTTGGTGCATTTTGATTGATTGGAAAATAAATTTTGATGATTTTGTCATTAAATTTTGTTTGGTGTTAAGTGTTCACTGGATCTCTATCATTGAACAAAATTGAAATTTTCATTATTCACTCAACTCTGGAAGAAAAAACAATCATTACAATAAAAAAAAAAACACAAATTATAAAATTGTTTTCAAGATAACAAATATAAGGAGACTTTTCTTCTGTTACTCTTGCTTGTTAAATTACTTATTAGACATTTCAAATATAGAGATGAAGAGGTTTCAGCTTTGCTCATCACTGGTTTTACTCCTACATCTCTTATTTGATTGATTTTCAACATGAACAGATTATTACACATTAAAGTCAAGAAGAAAGGGATTAACTATAAAATTACATTGTAATTTTTTTTTTTTTAAACTTTTCACCCCAAGCAAGACAGGAGTGCCACTGGCACACAAGGGGTTACTGAGAGCGGGAGCAAGATTAAAGAGGCATGATAAAGGAAAGGATGAAAAGAAGGACAAGGAATAGATCAAGGCATCTGGAGATGTCCATTGACATTGCATTTGAATAGTTGGAGATTATAGCTATCAAGGAAGCAAGTAAGAGAAAGGGAGTTCCACAGATGGGTAGTGTAAGACATGAAGCTATTGGAGTAGAAGAGACAGCTACATTTAATCATTTCAAGAGTGAAAGGGTGAGGATGAGATGCTGATCTAGTGGCATGTTTAAATTCATGCAGTTTGGGAACTAGCAAAAATAGCTTGTCGGAGCAGTTACTGTGAAAATATTTGTAGAAAAGACAGAAGGAGGCAATGGCACATCTGTGAGAGAGTGACTGTAAACAAGATGTCAGATCTGGGCCAACCACATTGCATATCTGTCTCTGGATTTTGTTGAGGACCCTGCCACAAACAGCGGGGGCTCCAGACCATATATAACAGCAATATTCCATGCAAAAAATGGTTTTACTATAGAAATTCATTGCAAATCAAAACGGAGATTTTCAGGGCTTAGTAAACATTACTGACAGAATAATATATAATTATCAATGCAAATGCATTGATAATTATTATCATAATGGGGATGAATTGAAAATCAGGAAGAAAGCAATTGTCGTTGGTCAAAAATTAGTGCAGACATTACCAACAAGATCCTGTTATTATAATCAAATCAATCCTTTTTCTTAGAAAATCAAAGTGACATGGTTCTACATTAGCATCCCACCATTCCAGAAATCCACTCTTTATCTTTATTCACAGTGATGAATAATTTTTCCCATGCAATTTGCCTTTAAATTATAAATCAAGTTTTAAAACAATTGTAAGTTAAAAACTATTTATTCCATTTATAAACTAATATATTTATTTTGGTAAATTTCCTTATTGCTATTTTCCTAATTTGCTATTTACGTTTTTTCTTCATTGTCATTTTGTTTGCTACTTTCCACTAAGAGATCACATTTTACAAAGGCTAAATTTTATTTTTCCTCTTAAATGGAAAAGAAAGCCACTTCAGCATGTTTCTAATGCTAAAACCTTTTTTTGAATTATTTTAACTTGTAATGAATTGCTGCATATTTATTTGTAAACAAGGATATGGGAGAAAATGATATGAATTTTTTTATACCAGAAAAATATTACCCAAATAACATTAAATAAATAAATTAAAATAAAAAGTTTAAAATTTCAGCGTCCTCTCTCCTTCACATGCGTTTCTACTTACATCAATATAAACATCACTTTAGTCTGATGAAGTTCTAAAGGACAAAATGTGTCACATGGAAAACATTTTCCACTTTGTCATTAATTTTCCCAAAACAGGGATATCTAAATTACATTATATCTGTTGAATAGTTTTAGACTAATCTCATTGCTAATTTGTTGTTAACTCATACAGTTTCTATTTTGGGGAAAATGCTTGATTTTATGATCTAAAACAAAGTTTTTGTGAGCAACACATTGTAGAAGATTAAGGTTATAGTTCACATAACCAGTTTTTAGTTACAGTATCAATCTGATACAAATATGTTATCTGGAAATAAATAGTTTGAAAACTATGATGATAACCATTCATTACAACCTTCTCCACAAATATAACAACACCTTCAAATGACACCATCCTAATGTTCATTGGTGTCAATAGCATTCTGGATATTCAAATGACTATCCATAGTCGTTGAACTCAATCACGTTTTTGTTTTACAGACATAGTCTCTGCACCTTATAACCATCTTCGTATGGATGAGTTTCCACATTGAGTGGTGCTTCTCCTAGACTAGTTGCCAACAATAGCTAGTGAGCCCAGGCTGTGTTGCTATTCAATCTAAAGCTGGGGAATGGAAGAAATAGTCATAGATTTCCCAAGGATATTTGTTCAAAAGTGAATGCAACTCAAGCAGAATATGAACTCTGCTCAAAGATTTCACATTCAACTCTCCGCACATTGATATAACAACAGGCAACTAAAAAAAATAAAGGATACATATATCACAGTATTATACAGTAAAAAATATTTTATTTCATTATTTGAACATTGGTTATTATTCTGTTTCATACCTTTGCATGTTAATATCAACTGTCTGACAATTATCCCTGGAGAAAACCATGCTGAAATCTCGATTTCAACATGATGCATTTCTTTGCTCAGCACAAAGGCAGTTGTTGAGCTCAGCATGATGTTTCTTTGCTCAGCACAAAGGCAATTGTTGAGCTCAGCATGATGCATTTCTTTGCTCAGCACAAAGGCAATTGTTGAGCTCAGCATGATGCATTTCTTTGTTCAGCACAAAGGCAATTGTTGAGCTCGCTCAGTATGATATGCTTCTTTGCTCATGCTTTCCTGAGTATAACTATTGAATCATTTATATTGGTTGGTAATAATGATAGCATCTGTGTGACTCACATTGCTGAGAATAAACTGAGCTGGGCAAGATATTAGCCACAGTTTATTTTCTGTCTTCCATCTGATTCTATTGAAAATATATTCTTCTCTTTCCTTACAAACTGTAAACCTGAAGAATGCCATAGAATGAATCAGTCAAACAATTGTGGCAAAAAAATAAAATCAACATGAAAAATAGCTCAGATTATAGGCTGAATATTATAGGTCCCCCAGTAAGGACTGAACTCACTACTCAGCCATAACTGATCTAGTGAGACAAGCTTACTAACCATTACACCATGTCTAAGTGCTTAAAGCAACATAAAGAATGAGTTCAATAGTCTTGAAGAGTTTTGTATTTTTTGCTTTTACTATATATTGATCCATTTAAAAAGAAGCACATGTTGCTACAGCAACATTTTACCTCATTCTTTTATCATGTCAGATCAAAACAAATTTTATAATTTCTGTTTGAATTTCTGAGATGATGAATTAATATTATTATACACTTACCTATTCAGACTAATGACTTCATCTTAGTTGTTTTAGCCACAGTATTTGTTGTTTTTATGGCTACAGTTCAACCAATGTAACCTCTTGTCTTCTGCAAGTGTCTGTTATACATCCTTCTGGAAATGTTGAACAATACTCTTTATTTGAGAGTATACTGTTCTTATTTCTATACCTGTCAACTGGTATCCTTCCTAGAGAATCCTTTGAACTTGGTTGTTATAGTTACAATATTTTTACTGTTGTAACCTATGACCTTCTTCAGGTGCTTGATGTATTAGTGACATTTTTTAACTGAACCCTTTATTCAGTCCATGAAGATAGACTGTTCTCATTCCAGTATTCTTGCTCAGTTATTGTGATTTATGGTCAGTTTAATTTTAGCAACTGGAACAATTAAACATAATCTATATAATAGCAACCTGATTCCTGTGGGTTTGTGTGTTTTCTATTGTAATACAACAGAAACAGTACATTATAGCACAATTTTTATATCATTTTATCAATATTGAAGAAAAAAACAATTTACAATCCATTCAGGCTACAAGTTTCTGAGCAAGTTTTAATTTAGTATAAATTAAGTTAAAAAAAAAAAAAATTCTAAGGGAGATAATTCCAAGTATATTAAATGCTAATTACAAAGTTGTTTTACTTTTCCGGAATAATAAGAATAAACAGGGAATAGTGATAATGAGCACTGACAAATAATTATAACATAAATCCTATAAATAGGAAGTGATTTGACGCTGACTGGAAGCCACTAAAGGCAACATTTAAGTGAATAGAATTTTTCTGGTATTTATGGAGAAAGTGGCATCATAAATGTAATGATGAAAAAAATGCTTAAATGTGCTTCGTTTGCAGCTGTTGTTTTCCTAATGCTTATTGTTCACAAAAATGTAGAATTTGTCTTTTATTGGTTCCTATTCAGGTGATACAATATTGTGAAAGCAAACCTTTTTTTATCTTAAGCTATTCATCAGTGTCATAAGCAAATATCAAGTAACTGCACAAATGTAAACTTTATGTACTGATTGTTTAATTAATTTGTTTTTTTATGGCATTGTGGGTTATTTAACGACAAAATATTTTTTGGATTGTATGAACAATTTTTTTTCCATTTTTGCAACTGAGTATTACATTAACAATATTTTGAAAATAACAATGATCTTTCCAGATACAAGTCTTACTATTTAATCCGTAGATGGGGGAGGATATGAATTCCTACCTTTCTCAACAGTATTTGCACATAAGTGAATTTAATAAACCCAACTGGAATTTGAACTTGGTTCTCCAATTTCTTATTCCGAACTGCTATCCATTACTCCTCTCATTTATGTACAGAATTTCATGTTGTATAATGCATTGTGTTATATAATATGCATTGTGATTTTTAAGCTAGAATTCAAGAAAACATTTTTAACAAAGTAAAATGCTTTAAAAATTTTATTACTGGAAGTAACAAAGATATAAAATTTAAATCTTCTATGTGCCATTCCCCTTGAGTAATCATGGCTCTTCACAATTTCCTGCCCTTTGTAACTCTTAGTAAATAAAGGAAAAATAATGTAAGCAGAACAATTCACTATTATCAAAATCTTCAAATTCTTAAGTCTGTGACTGTCATCTTCACTCACAGAAAATTTTGTTGCTATAGTAATGGGACAAATTCTTGTTTTGAATGCCTTTTTAGATGCTAAAGTTTTCATATTTTTTACTAATTTGAAGTGTCCATTATAGGATATAAAATATGGTAAATTGTGAAAATTAAGTTTAAAAACCTCTCAAGCCAAATTCAATTTCATTTGCTTTTGTTTCTCTCACACACACACACACACACACACACACATATATATATATATATATATATATATATATATACAGAGAGAGAAAGTATTCAATGCAAGGATGAATGTTAGATTTGTAGGTGTGTAAGATGAGAAATACCTTCTGACATGACAACTTTCCTTGCAGTAGATGCAGCTATTGATTCAATATAGTTGTTACACTTCAAGTCAGTTGACAACATGAAGCCAAGAAGGCACACTGAGATGCTCATATATGATTGTATTATTCTCAATTTTTATTTAAAAATCAAATTTCTCCATTTCGCCACTACTTATGTTATTTTTTCACTATTAACAGGAATTTTTAATCCTATGGTTATTTGATATTTGCTTTAGGGAATATTTTAGTTAAAAAATTAATGAAGTAAAAATGATAAAGAAAAGGCATTTTTTCTGCAATTTGACATCATCTGAATAGTGACCTATTTCATATATATATATATATATATATATAAACAATGTAAGTAATAAAAAAATTGTTATCCATCATTTATTAAAGTGCTTCCAGTCAAAAATTAGGGAGTGAAAATGCTTACATCAGAATTGTTTTTCTGTCTCTTAGCAGGATTTAAACTTTATTTGTCTTTCTTTTTTTTTTTTTTTGAAAAATTTTCTTAATTTTAGGGACCTACCGGTCCACCTGGCATTCCAGGATTGAAGGTGAGTTGACAATCTTTCTAAATTACCAGGTATTCTTTATATAAGTACTTGTTTTTAAATTATTTTCTCTTCAAATTACCTCATCCTCTTTCTGAATATTTTTAAATTATAGGATATATTTGAAAAATATATTGTCAGCTGAATATATATATATATCATTTCACATCAAGAAAGGTAATAATGCCACTAGGACACACATACTGGGTGTAAAATAGAATGAGAAGATTTTAAGGAGAAAGTCAATAAAAGAACAGGGTTCATTAAGACAGAATATGGCGATTGGCATTGCATTTAAATTTTTGGAGATTGTAGGTGGCAGAGAAGAGACCTTTTAACTTTATTTCAATACAATCAACATAAAAGAAACAAACGTCCTTATCAGAAACTTAAGTTTTCTTCTATGCTTCTTCTATCTTTGTTTATATATGCACTTTCACCTAAAAAAATACACACAAAACCCAGAAGCTTGTTAACATCCATAACAGTTTTGGAGAAGAAGCTGTTTGAATGGAATCTCCTCCTCACCAATATAAAGAGAATGAGGGTGAATTGACTCAGTATAGATGGCATATATTGATTTGAATGTCCTTGAATTTTTTTATTTAATGATCAAAGCAAAAAATTAAATGATTTCATGAAAAAGAAGGAAGAGTATTTTGAAAGAAATGACTTGAACTATAAGAATTATAATTATTAAAGATATTTACAAGTCTTAGTTTGGCACAAGGCCACACTAGTCAGGTACTCAGTGACTATGGGACACATTAACATTAGCATACAAGATTGTTGTTAGCACTCACTCTATAGTAAGTATAAAAAAATGACAATTTATTCAAATAAATTTGAAAATATGATTTGGAAAATGCTGAAGATTATTTGATCATGTGATTCAAAAGATTGATTATGATTGGTCAAAATATTAAATTTTTTTTTTAAAAGAAGACATGGAAAAATTTAATGGTCGTAAGTATTTATTTTTGTAAATAAAATAAAGAGGAAAAGATGACGACAAATTCCTGTTTAGGCAAAAAAGGCGAAAATAGGGTTGGTGAAGCAATTAATTATTGATTTTTCTTTGTTTTTTCAAACTACTTACTATTTGTTATATTTTAAAATAATTTTTTCATAATCTTCAACTATTTTGTCTAATAAATATTTTGAAGTGTGGATATTTGTATATTCTTTCACAGATTTTTTTTGGCAGAATACATTTCACCCTTCTAAATTGGCTCAACAATATAGTAGTCTTATATAAAACACAGTGAGAATAATTGTAGCTAGCAGATGGGGCACAAGTCGATATCCAATCAGTATCAGTGTATATATATATATATATATATATATATATATATATTATTTTATTTTATAAATATATTTTATTTTATATATATATATATATATATGACAGCAGAACTCTATTACTCTTCAGAAATGTACATCTCTTATAAGGATGTTTTGGTGTGTACATCTACTAACTTATATTTCTGTATTCAAAATGTAAACCAGGGTTTCCCAAACTGTGTGCCGAAAGAGGATAGCAGGTGAGGCGGAATGATTGAAAGACAATCAAAGATTTAGAAACAGTTTTAAAAAATTCATATGCCAAAAATAAATGATTTCAAAACTTAAAATATTATTATGGATTACTTGTAATTGCATGCATAAGTTCCAGTATAAAAAGTTATAAATAATTATTGACTGATTTTATCATTGTGAGATTTTTGCATTATATCAAGTATTAAGAATATAGTAACTAGGGTCCACAAATTGGAGGAGAGAGTTATCAATGATAATGTTCTGACTTTCAATCTGCGGTTATCTCCCTTTAACTCTCTCTCCATGTTTTATTTTTAAATGTACTTTTTTATCACATAAAATTTGGTGAGGTGTGAACAATTTTTGATTCTGAAAATGTGGCACAAAAAAAAAAGTTTGTGAACTTCTGACGTAAGCAAAGTAATTTCAGCTACTAATGTTTTTTTTAAATCCAGATATAATTTTATTACTATAAACATTATTTTAGTAGGTACATGTATTTCGGAAGAAATCCCTGTTTAGTTACAAGCCATAAAATGAATGTCTACAGGCCTATACCTTTGAAAGTCTTATTGAAGAAAATGTACTTTTCTGCAATTCAAACTTTGCATTGCATTTTTTTTTTCTAGGAAATTTTATCTAGGGGAGCCATTATTGTTTTCACCACAGATGTCATTAAAAATGCTAATGACATGTGCAGTTAAAATTGTATGTGTGTTATATATAATCCAAATTAAGAAGCCAAATATTTGCTTACTCACGACTATAGTTTTGTGAACTTAGCTCATCAGACAGTATTGACTGATTGACTAATTTTTTTTTATGACTTATCAACTTTTTGCAGGTTAGCAAAGCCTGAAAATATTTTTAAATTGTAAGAATATTTGGGAAATAATAATGATTTACTGATACAAATCCTAATAATTAACCCATAGGGGAGAAGAAGTGTAATCATACCTTCCTCAAGGTTATTTGCACATAAGTCAATATAACAAACCCAACTGAAATTGGAACTTGGCCCTCCAATTTTTAATTACAAGCTATTCATCCCCCCCCTGCACATCTAGGCTTACACTACCTAGTATTCCCAAGTGATCACCCATATAGTTACTGATCAGGCTCAACATTGCTTAACTTCAGTGATTATATGGGAACTGGTATTTCAATATAATATGGGCATAATCCCATCAGACAGTAAGCATGGTAGACTCTCTTGTTGTGGACAATAAACAAGAGCTCAGTAAAATAGAGCTGTGCAACTTCTATGTATACACATGTGTCTCCTGAGGCTTGCAGTTGTTTTGCAAATTTTTAAACAGATGAAACATGTGGTTGACCCATTTCACTCAAGTGGTTGAGGACCAATTGCCACATGTTTCCACAAGACCTGCTTTATTCTGTGCAACAAAGCCACTGTGGTAGGTAAAGCTGTCATTGAGAGGAGCAGCATGTATATATATATATATATATATATATATATATATTTATATATCTTTATATTTGCATGCAGCTGATCCCGATGTTCAAGTCGGCTTCGCTCAAACTTTTGTATAGATACGAAGCAGGACAGATGCCAGCACCTTTGCTCTGACACCTTTTTCCAGGAAGAAAAATAGATATTGCATTGCTTTAGATTGTTTCTGAGTTTATCTTTGAAATGCAAGAGCCTTTCAACTGACACACACACACACACACACACACATATATATATATATATATATATATATATATATATATATATATATATATAAATTTATGATAATTTATTGATATATATTTTGTTAATATATAGATATCTATATAATTTATTAATTATCTTAATTTCTAATTACAGGGTGAAAAAGGAGGACGTGGAGTACAGGTGTGTGTTTTATTTAACAATAATCCTTTTTGTTAATATGTATTCATATTCAGCGCAAAGTCTAAATATCATGTGTGGTTGAAGATAATAATAATTTACTTTGTGCTAAGAATCATGTGGAGTGAGTAGCTATGGTCAAATGCAAAATAAGTAACAGAACTATCCAACAAACAGAATTGAAAAAGGTTGCAATAAGCAATAAAAACAAAAGAACAAGGCAAAAAATGATATAAAGCAAGCAAACAATATATGCCAGTCAAATTAACAGTAATAAGGCAAAAAAAATTCACAAACTAAAAATTGGCATCAACACACAAAAGCAAGTTTGGAAGCAAACATAGCATTCTGACTTCAAGACAAGACAGACTGAATTGAATGAAACCGAGAACAGGCCTATTTTATTAGCTAGGAAAAATCCCAGCATGCAGTGTGCTTCTGCCTATAAAAGGGGAAGTGGCAAGTGTTTTGCAGTCATTCCTGACCAGATTGAAATCAACAAATCAAAACTTATAACATTAATATTTGCAATAATTGTCACTGATAAATGTTCACAGGTCAAATCTGTTCTTTATATTTATTTAAAAGATGTTTTTATAATGGAAACTGATTTATAAAAAAAAAAAAAAGAAACAAATTTCACTTAAAAGCAAAAATATTCATGAAAGAAAATTGTCCTAACTTTTTATGATTTTTAAAAACACTATTCACCATTTAAAACTGCTATATATTTATGATATATCTATGCCTTAAGGCACCCACCATTGTATGATACTTATTAGGTTGATTCATAAGTAAGCAATAAATAAACAAACCTTATTTTTTGTCCAATAAAAAACTGCAACCTGTGCATAAATGACTTTAATCCATTAAGAAATGGATTGGATGTAAAGCTATCCATGAAACTCTGGTGATTGGATTCATATATAAGTGAATTATTTTATTCTATTATATTATATATATATATATATATATATATATATATATATATATATATATATATATATATATAATTACTATATATACACTACAGTTCAAAAGTTTGATGCCACCTCTGGTAACTTTTTAAATTGACCCAAAAAGTATTTGTTTTGTACTTTAAATAAGAGAAAATTATTATACATAGTTAAAAAAAAATGAGACATGTTTTTTTTTTAATTACAAATTTTATTATGACAAAAAGAAAAAAAGCATTTTATGATTAAATTTTGATCTCATCAAGATATCCTCCTTTAGCCTTGATTACTGCAGCACAAATCTTTGGCATCTGTTGCAAAAGTTTCTCGAAGTATAAGTTTGATAATTCTTTTTTCCAATGACTCTAAGAGCTTTTTTTATATTTTTTTTTATTTTCACTATTCTGTCAAGTTCATCTCATGCTAATTCTGGGTGTGGTTTCAAACTTTTGAACTGTAATATATATATATATATATATATATATATATATATATATATATATATATATAAATTAATACAAATATATAATTTGTCACTGAGCTGATAGGTGTTACCTTCAGCATCCTGACTCTAAAGTTTCATAAATGAACTCTCCATCCAATCATTCCATCTCCTTTCATGGGATATCAGCAATTGACTGATTATTTTCTCGTTTTTCTTTTATATATGCACTTTTCATTAGTGCAAGGTTGATTGTTTTTTTTCCTTTCATTGTGTGAGAGTGAATGTGTGTGCACACGCCCACCTGTGTGTATGTGTAGAATGTTGTGGTTATTTCTCCTGTTCTTTATACTCTTTCCTTCTTGGCTTTTTTTTTTCTCTCTTTCAGTTGTAGCAAATTGACATCCATTTTTTTTTTTTTAGACAATCACTGTTCTTGTTAATTCTTGGGCATTCTAGGGCTTTCTTGAGTTTAGAAAATTGTATTTCATATATATATATATATATATATATATATATATATATATATATATATATATATATATATATATATATGAATGAAACGAATAGTTTTCACAACTTACTCACTAACACACTTTCTCCAATGGCTCCTCAATATAATTCTACCCTCTTAAAGGAATTAATTCTTTAGGTGCTTTTTAGATTAAAAAAGTTTTAATATTTGTTATCAACTCTGTATTTGTTTATATTCTACCCAGCTTTTCATGGTGTGTTTATAAATCTTGTTTCTTTTTCAGGGGCCAAAAGGTCGAAGTGGTTTCCCTGGCTACCCGGTTGGTGATATTTCAAGATTTGTGTCTGCAATTGCATAATATTCAGACTACTTATACAATAATTTCAGGGTATTTCTTACAGAACAGTTTAAGTCTTACATCTTGGTTCATTTGTTTCTATTTTTTAGTATTATTTATTAAGTGAGTTTGAGTCATGTTAAGAAGTTATTCTTTATTTAAAATCTGTACTATTTACTATTGGTATTAGTTCTTGTTTGAGTAATTGCAATAAAAAGCAACTGAAATTAAGATGAAAGAAATACTAGTTAAGTAATAATAATTTTTAGTGGTTTCATCTAAGAAATTCACTTTAGTATAGTCACTGGGATTTGATTAGTATCTAATAATGCTATCATAATAAGCAATTGAAATTAAGAGAAAAGAAATGTTAGTCAAAAATTAATAATGATTGATAATATTTCATCTAATAAAAATTCAATATAAACCTTAAGAATAACTGGACAAAGTGTTTATATGAATATTTTTTTTCACATTTTCTACAATAAATGCATTACTCAAGGGCACATGGCCCAATGGATAAAAGCATTGGTTGAGTGATCCCAAAAAGAAATTTGACCTAAAGTGTTGTGATTTCAATACCTGGCCACAGCAGAGGGGAACAAAATCTTTGGAGAGTTGAGTTACTAAGGAGAATTAATTGAAACTGTGATATCCAATGGCATGTCATATGGAATTAAAACAATCTATCCCTGTGGACTAAATAAAGGGTTTGGTTCAAAATTCCAACATATATCATCTGATGAAGGCCAGAGTGTACAACATCCAAAACATTGTGAATATGGCAATAAAGATGAGGACAACAGTCTGAATAGTGTAAATAGTTACAATACCTCATCTCAGAAATATAGACAGATGCATTAATAATGTAGATTTATAGCTCACAACTGTTTCTTTTATGATAACAATTTATTTTTTTCCTTATGTTTTTTATTGTTGTTTTTTGCTTTTTTTTTTTTTGGATTTTCCAGATAAAAAAAATAACGACTGTACTTTTTTGACTTTCTTGTATTCATGATGTCTTTTGAATGTGTCATGCGAAATTTGGAAGCACTTTAATGCTTTGTTTCAACTCAGGACTTTGCCATCTTTACTTGCATGTTGTTGTCTGGTAAGGAGCAAAAAAATGTTGCACAAAATATTCCAATGTTGCTTGCACTGCTTCTCTTTTCTTTCTCTTACTCCTCCTCCTCCTCCTTTTTCAACCAATCACTAACTTGTTCATTCAACTATTTTAAACATCTCCATTTCTGAAAATGTCTTCTACTGCCCATTTGCAAATTGTTTTTTTATTTTCTTTTAATCTTTATTTTTTTTTAATAATTTCTCTAAATACTTTCTTTGCAAGTTTTTATTTTCACTCTTAAATCATAAAAATTTGTTAGTATGATCTATTTCCATATCTTTTAAGAAGAAATAATGTTTATAATAATTAATATCTATAAAAAAAAATTACATTTGTTTTCATTAATACACTATTCCTAATCATCTGTTTTGAAACAACTGATTTTTGATAACTAAATATATATTCAAGCCTTGGTTTATTATTATATAACTTGTATATTTTATATATTATTTTATATTTCTTAATTAGTTCACACGATATTGTAACCTAAATTAAACTGTAATTATCTTTATTAGTTTTGCTATATTTCAAACTGCATCTCTGTCATGTTTTTATTCTCTCTGACAAAATCAGTATTCTAGATTGAAAAATGAACCATCCAATTTATCACAAAATTATTTTAAAATATAAATTACTTATCAACTGGCTAAATTATTATTTGATAATTTAAATATCAAACAAGGTATTAGATAAGAACAGATTAAAATCACTATGAAAACAATGAGATGTTTATAAACAAGTCAAGATAGATACGAATAGATTACAACAAATGAAGAGTTCAATAGATATAAACACATACACTACAAAGTCATATGGTTGTTCTATGCTAGTATCATTGCAGAATTATTAATTAGTAGAATAAAAACAACTGAAAAATATACTAAGTCATATGAATCTGATTAGGATTGTTGCATAATGTTTTAAAGCATAAAGAAGTAAAATTATGTAAATATTGGGTAGCTAAAAAGGTTTTTCATTTTTTAAGTAAAAAATGAATGTGTGTCTGGTAACATGACAGAACAAATGAAAAAACAAGTACTGATAGTGAAACAAAAAGAAAAGACAAGAATTGTTAGAATTAAATTCTTTGTATTGCTGATATAGAGGATCAAAGTAGAATGTCTCTTTGTGATAAGAGA
The DNA here is from genome assembly GCA_903632075.3 of Acanthosepion pharaonis. NCBI lineage: Eukaryota > Metazoa > Mollusca > Cephalopoda > Sepiida > Sepiidae > Acanthosepion > Acanthosepion pharaonis. Next base: position 1,588,278 of record CAHIKZ030003054.1, on the reverse strand, counting down.
AGTGACCTGGAGGACAGAGAGAGTCAATATGGCCTAGAGTTAATATGTGTATCTGATCTCAGTTGACCAAGGTCACAGGTCGTGATGGTGATAACCTGCCCACTGGTCTGATTATATGATCTCTCTCAGAAACTGTAACTAAGGTTGATTCAAAATAGTTGCAGTATAAATCACAGGTTGGATCTGTGAGAGTTGAATAAACATGTCTGCTAGAGAGATTAAGTAGCCACACTAGCAGACAACATCATCTCCTGGGACTGATGGATGCTTATTCAGTAAGTCTCCAGCGAAAACCTTTACAAATCCTTTATTTTTTTTTTATTTATTCAAATGGAACTCCTTATCTCTGTCATTCTTTTTTCTGTTTCATTTCTTGAAAAATAATTATGACTGGATGATAAATAACTACATACCACCACCATGTCCTTAGAACATAAAAATTGTTCCCTAATTTGATTAATTATGATGATGTAAGTTGACAAATAGACAGATTCGTTAATAGGAGTAGATAGTCACCTATCGCTTGGTTCACACACCTTCTCTGTCTTTTGAACAGGAGTAGAGGTTTATCCCTTGTTTCTTGTTTTGGATTGTGTTTCCAATTCCTTCTCTTAAAGTTTTCTCATTTTCTTTCATTCCAAGTAGCCTTTTGCTTCTTGTTTGGGGATGAAATGATTAAAAAAATGTCCTGTATGACATTAGCCAGAATTCCAAATTTACATATTCTCACATCATAAATTATTTTGAGCTTTTATAAACTCTTTTCCAGAGAAGTTTATACCTGATTTTATAGTGAAAACAAAACTTCAACATGACATCATTTCTAATAACAACAGATGCAAGTGATGTTTTTGATGATATTTCTTCTGAAGAAGATATTGATGTATCAAATAGTGATGTTGCTAGTGAAGAAAATATGTAGGGTCAGCCATGGATAGTGATATTGATTTTTTTTTTTATGAATATTAATTCTGCAATATCTTATGAATAAAATTATGTATGGTTTTGTACGTGTTACATCAATACTTTCATCAAATTATCCCTATTTCTTTAACCAAGAATAAAACCATATGAGGAAGTAAAAATGGCTGCATAGGGGCTTTTGTTTATATAGCAGTAGAATAACAGCTAAAATAAAGTTGACTTTTCCTGATAAAAATAATTAGAATAAAAAAAAAAACAGATGGAGATGTCAGTTTGTTATAAGTGATATATGACATTTTTAGTTAATTTAACAAATGCAGAAAGTTTTTCAGCCATACTCTTTTTAATAAGCAAGTATATTTTAAATATTTTAAGTATATTTTAAATTTTTAATATACTCTGTGTACACTTCTTTAATCTGCACTGGAATGATCATTTTTTGCCTTCTTTTTTAACATTTGACTTCCAACTGAATGAAACATCTTGATATTACTACAAAAATTTTACACATTAAAGAAATAATCCTAGCATTTACAATTCTGTTTGCTCTTTGAATATAAGCATGTTAGACTGTTACCAAATAACATATTTTTTCAATGCATGCATTGATCCCTACTTGCTTTTTTAGGTTTCTTGATTTGGGGTCTATATTACTGAACACTGAATAGCCAGTCTCTTGTTTTATGGTCCGATTGCCTGAGCTTCTTCATTTATATTATTAACCATATTGCTGTTTTATTTTACTATGAGGGTAAGTTAAAAATTATCCACTCTTTTGCCATAACATATCTTTAGTTTTGTCATATTGTCTTCTGCTCATGCGTGCTTATAATTGGTACTATTGTGGTCATGTGATCAAAGTTTGAGCCAGTTTTCCTGTTGCTGTTACAGTGTAAACTTAGCTAGCAGTGTGAACCAAGGAGGAATAAAGAGCAGTGATCCGATTTCTCTGGTCGCAAGATGTGTCAGAGGCTGAAATTTATTAGAGGCTTTTAACACAATACTGTGACAGTACACTACCATGTAGAATTGTGAATAAGAGAATCAAGAAGTTTAAAAGCGGCAGGGCTAGTGTGACACACAAAGAAGGAGCAGGACATCCATCAACCTCCACCACTTAGAAAGCTCAAGAAATGGTAATGGCAAACTGGAGAGTTATCATCGATGAGGTAACATGTTCTCTGCAGATCACTACCCTTTGTTCCTCCTTTGTGCACACTGCTAGTGGAGCGGCTATGTTTACACTGTAACAGCAGCAAGAAAATTGGCATAATCAAGCTTTTAAGTTTTCTCTGATCACATGACCACAATAGTACCAACTATAAGCACACATGAGCAGAAGGCAGTTTGACAAACCTAAGTTACATGTTATGGTGAAAGTGCAGTAATTTTTTTTTTTTTACTTATCCTCATATTAGCATTTCTTCACTAATCTCTTAAAAGGAGATTCTTTACTTGTGATTAAATAAAGAAACTCACGGGTACATTGTAATGGGATGACTGACCTCAAGTTCAATAATGAAGACCAAACAAAACCAAAAATAATTACATAGTTAACAGAAGCATGTAAAAAACTGTTCATTAATTTACAACTGCATTGTGCAGTCACAAAAACAAATTCTAAATTCAAAACAACCAAAAAGAAATTTTTTTTTTTTTGATTCTATAAAACTTCCCAAAATAATTTCAAAAAGGCATATTTGATCCTTCCAAATATCTGAAACAAATCTTTGCTCAAGACTTTAAGGACTAGTGATTGAATATATACTTTATATAATGCACGTTCTGTGATGTAATGAATGTCAGTTAGGGTTCAGATTACTTACTTACTATTGTATTCTGTTGCCTGTAGGGACCTGTTGGGTTAAAAGGTGCCAAAGGTGAAGAGGTAAGTATTTAGATTTCAAGAGAATAAACATTTTTCAGTTAATTTTTAAATTAAACATATTTTGATTCCATACTATAAAGAGGTTAAAACGTCTGCCATTTTAATTTCTGTCTGAATTTCTCAGATACAAAATTATTATTTACATTCAGACTAATGACCTTGGTTACCACAACCTTTCAACCATTGTGCCTTGTAGTTTTCTTCAGATGTTTTTTAATCCAGGTAACCTTCATAATTCTTTCAAAATTCCCTAAAGGTTACTCAGATCAACAGACATTCGAAGAAAGCTGGTAGTTAAAATAGATGAAAGGTTGTAGTAATAACAAAGATGAGGACATTTGTCTGGATGTAAATAATCTTATTGTTTAAAAAAATACTTACACATGTGCACACACATACACACGTGCATGTATGTGTATATATGTGTGTGTGAGAGAGTGTGTGTGTGTATGTATATCTGTGTAGATGTGTATGTATATATATGTGTCTGTGTGGTGTGTGAGTGTATATATATATATATATATATATATATATATATATATATATATATATATAGTTATATATATATATATATATATATATATATATGTGAGTAAATATACATGTGTGTGAGCATATATATGTGTGTGTATATGTGTGAATATGTGTATGTATATGTGTGTCTGTGTGATATATGTGCATGTGATATATATATATATATATATATATATATATGTGAGTGTGAGATATATGTGTGTGTGTGTGTGTGAGATATGTGTGTGTCTATATATATATATATATGTGTGTGTGTGTCTGTGTGTATGAGTGTGTATATATATATATATATATATATATATATATATATATATATATAAAAATATAGTTTTAAGTTATGCTATATTTATAGGATAAAGTGCTCATCATAGATAGAGCATAAGTAAATATAAAAGTGAACATTGAAGGCTGTTTCATGCTAAGAGCAATTATCAGGCCACCTGATGCTTACGTTTAGCAGGAAACAGTCTGTCGCCACTGAGTGTTGACTACAATGTTCACTTTTATATATATATATATATGTGTGTATGTGTGTGTATGTGACAAGCCTTTAAGCAGAGAGGGTTATATTTCTTTTTCAAATCTTTATATCTAAGTGGCATGATAAGCCTATAACCCGACATAGTCATCTGCTGAATTTTCATCAAAAGGTTTAACTCTAAGGTTCAATATATTTGATTAATGAAAAAGCCCTGGATTATGTTGAAAAATATTAGTTGTGTAAAATGTTTTTTCATCATTAACTCAATCACTGATTGATAATCTCATATATAATTTCACAACTGACCACTGATTTAGTAAAAAGAGCTCAATGAAAACAAAATACAGTGTCTAAAATTTGATATAATAAGTTTATTTTGCAAACATATTCCTCTGCAACTTAGATTCAACTAACTTTTGTAACCCTATCTGTAGCAGAGGAGTAAGTGTGCAGAAAAGTTTGTTATAAAATAGATGTTACACACACACACACATATATATATGCACACACATAGAACTTTAGGGATTTAAATCTTGCTCGTATTTGAAATTCAGTATATTTTGATTTTTTTTAAATTTTCAGTTTAGGATATAGTAGCCTGTGTTTCCCAGCAAGATAAATAATATATTAATGAAAGACTTATTTGTCATAGTTAGGCAGATTAATTGCCTGGGTGAGACAGAATTTTTCTGAGTAAAGCCAAGAGGAAATAATGTATTGATGGCAGTTTTATTTGAGGTAGTGGACAAAATATATGTTTGATTGTTATAATATTTTACAGTCATAGATTTTATAAAATATTTCACATTTTTTATTCATAGATTTTATAAAACATTTCACATTTTTTATTCATAGATTTTATAAAACATTTCACATTTTTTATTCATAGATTTTATAAAACATTTCACATTTTTTATTCATAGATTTTATAAAACATTTAACATTTTTTAAAACATTTCATTTTTTATTCAAATTTTATAAAACATTTAACATTTTTTATTCATTTTTATAAAACATTTCATTTTATTTTTTTATAAAATATTTTATACTTTCATTTATTTTATAAAATATAAAATATTTTATATATTTTATAATAAATTATTTGACACTAAAATTTATCTTAAAATACCTAGCTTTCACCAACACAAATAAAACTCCCACGTGGACATTATCTATCTCTTCTTAAATGGCCAATGCAAACATCAGACAGGTCTTGGTGCAGGAAATTTGTCTTCTTCATGACCACAACTAAGACTCCCATCAGTACATTATCTCCTTTCAACTTAAAATAGCATCCATTATAATTATGAATTTGCATTTGTTATATTTAAAGATTAAAAATCAAACATGACTTCAGAAAATTGCAAATTTAACACTGTTCACTGCACTCACTGAATGAGAATAACATTTATTTGCATGTATTTTGGGCTGATGTATTGTTTTAAGATTTTAATTAAACTAACTTATTTTATAACTCAAATAATTTTGTGCTTCTCATATTCATTGCTATATTTGTAATTCAAACTGATTTTTTTCTCAGGGACTACCTGGCCCAAGTGGAGAAAAAGGAGATAAGGTAAGAAAAATAAACCCAAGTAGACAAAATATAATTTTTTTAAATTATATCTTTCTACTTGAAAATAATATCAGAAATAATTCTTCATACCAACTGTCTTTGGCATTGATATTTCTAGCCATTTCAAGATGTCTATTACTGTGATAGTATTTAGTCATAGTACAAATACTGTCTTTAAAATTTACTGATTTAGAAATTATTGATTCGAGTCAAGTTCATTACTTTCACTTAAGCTCAAATACTAATGGAAAATGTATGAATTCATCTCTTCTCCCCTCGGGTATTGGGTTAAATAGTAGAGCAGACTAGACTCTGTAGCCATGGTTGACAACCAGCATAGGAAAAGGAAAACTCTGAACTATAACAAACAAATCATAGATTGCTCTTTGACAAGGAATAGTACCCATAAGCCACCCACTTTCAGGGATTACAGTGATTACATTGGCAGCAATATACTGGATGTGGTCAATGGCAGAATGTAACACACTAGATTTGGCATTGAACTGCAATAATTATTTAGTTAGATGTACACTGCAGGAGTATATAGAGTAGTGCTTTGTATTTCCTAATATATATGCAACCAAAACCCCTAGAAAGAAGTGTATGGATGTTATGGGGTGTCCCAATGGATGACTTTGTCTGTTGCTAGATATTATTGAAATTTCTGTTTCAAAGCATTATTTTTACCATATTTGACGGAATATGACTACTCCCTATTTACATTGTTTCTAAACATTGGAGAAATAAAAATATTGCTGATTTTAAATCTGTTGGGTAGTAACAAAAGTTTGTTGTGTTTTACAATAAGTAACATTTGAACACATGACTTCATTTTATATATGTAGTGAAAGAGATAATCATTTACCCCGAAAAAAAAAAGTTTGTGTTCTGTGTGCGATCTGCCAAAGAAAAATTACAAAAAGTAGTTAGCAAAAATCTACTTCAATGACTAGAATCTATGCTAATGTTCTCCCCTCCCCTGAATGGTATGACCAATCAGAAAGATCTCTCGATGAACCAAAGCCGTTGTTTTTCGCTTATAAAGGCAGAAGATTTTCTGAGCTGGTGGGCAGAATACACGTTTTTTGCTTGTGAGACGTGAAGGTTGGACATGTGACCCCATTTTGTCATTTCTACTTTTTACTGTTACGATGGGCTATCATTTGAACTGCAATTTGGCTACAAGTGTTGCAGTCAAGAAACAGAAGAAATCTATTGCAGTTGTGTTATAGACAAGCGTATGGTTGCAAGAAAGAAATACGACAACAGTAGAAATAGGTTTACGTGTTTTATTTTAACAGGAACGTAAGGGTTTAGGACAGCTACCTTGGTGTGGTAAAGTTCATAAGCCAGCTTTCGGATCTAGGTTGATCTCTCATAGTAGTTCACACATGTTGACGGTGGTTGACGCTCTCCTGTTGAAAGCTGCTAAACGTGACCGGTCTCCTTTGTGGCCACCTGTTGACTGCCTGTTGAACTTCCGTGTGACCCCTTTTATAGCATTTTTTTATGGCTTAACAGGCTCGAGAAACGAAGCGAGTATAATTAGGAGGGAAGCATTTTTATTGGACGAAAAATAGAGCACTTTAATTATTATTTTATTTTTCAACCGGAACATGTGTGTCGGAAACATTTGTAAAGAAAGTTAATGGTCATTTTGTGACAGGGCTTTGTCCCGTTCACATCCAGTTCTCGCTCTTGAGTATTTGCCTGTAAATCAGCCGAGATATGTCATTTTATTTTATAACAGTTGCTACTATAAGTTGACAGTTTTTTCTTTACTACAACAATATATGACTCAAATTTAAGACATATATACATATTCTGAAAAGTGAAATTTAATTTTTGTATGTGGATTGTGAATTTTCAATGTTTTTACATTACAAGTAAAAATGGAAGATAATGATATTCATTTTTGTCATTTGATATTTTTCCATAAAGAAAAACACTCTACAAACAGCATAAAAGATATGTGCCATTTATAGAAATGGTGCTGTAACTGAGAGTATTGTTCATAAATGGTTCATTAGGTTCAGAAGTGGAAATTTTGATCTGAAGACTGAGAACATTCCAGCAGGGCTAAAGTTGTTGATAATGAACAAATCAAAAACCTCATCAAAAGTAATACTGGTTACACAACACAGGAAATCTAAAAGATAATCTATATATCTTGTATAAGCATTGTAAAACAATTGGATACATGAAATGCGACAATGTTTCAGTACCACCTGATTTAACAGAAAAAAATTATATATTTCCATCTGCAATTATCAGCTTAAATGTAACCAAAGTGACTATTTTTTAAAAGAATGATAACAGTTAATGAAAAGTAGATTGTTTACAAACAATGTGAAGTGAAAAAGTTCCTGGGGAAAAATGAAATGAGTCACCATTAACTACTCCTAAAGTCAGTCTGTATCTAATAAAGGTGATGCTATGGGATTTGGTGGGATTGGAAAGGTATTGTGTATTACAAGCAAAATCAGACATTGAACTCAGACAAGTACTATTCCCAACTGGACCAGGCAATAGTTGGTTGCATATATATTAGTAAACACAAAGCACTATTCTATATACTCCTGCAGTGTACATCTAACTAAATAATTATTGCAGTTCAATGCCAAATCTAGTCTGTTAAATTCTGCCATTGACCACATCCAGTATACTGCTGCCAATGTCATCACTGTAACCCTGAAAGGGTTACAGTGATGACATTGGTGCCAGTATACTGGACGATGACATTATTGTATAAGTAGTCTGAATATTATGCTTATGGGTGCTATTCCTTATCAAAGAGCAACCTATGTTTTGCTTGTTATAGTCCCAAAAACTGGCCAACTGGAAGGGTGTTGTCTTCAGTCAAAACAATGCCAGAACTTACATCTCTTTGCAGACATAGCAGAAATTGGAACAGCTTAGCTGAGTTACCCTAATACACTCACTATACTCGCTTGATCTTGGATCTTCATATTACCACTTATTTTGATCCTTATGCCTTTCAAAACCACTTTGACCAATCCATCATCCAAAAAGATGCCAAGTTCTGGAAGGATATAATCATGAAGCTGCTTCAAAGATAGTGGTAAAACAAAATGTTGAATATGTGGTTGAATAAACCTTTGTACAAATATCTAAATATTTGGAATTCACTTAAAAATTTTTGCTCAGACCACATAAATGTTTTTTCCTAGTTCAGGGGTCAGTTAATTTATTTTTCATTCAATTTTGAACAGGTATTAACTATTCTTGAAAGGTTGATCTTTATATGGACTAAACCTAAGTTTCTATGTTCCTGCAACCAATAATATTAAGCTAAAAATGTCTGGGATCAACTAATCTACATAATTACAAATGGACTAGATAATTCTTCTTGCAGATTAATTTTTATGTTCCCTTCATAAATTCAAGATTAAATTTAATACAATGATAGTTTTCAAGTTTTATTTAATTTCTGTTATCTTATATCAAAGATTTTTTTCTTTCTTGTCTATTCAGGGTCTCAAAGGAGATGCTGGGCCAAAAGGAAATCCTGGATTACCTGGGTATGATGGCATAAAAGGCTCTAAAGTAAGCAATTTAATCCATTTTATGAATTTTGAGTGACATTGGATACTCATTATTCAGGTATAACATCAAGGTCAAAGGATATTGATTTCTTCCCACACCAAATGAAAACCAAAAACATGTTAATATGTCTAACAGATAAGTGTATTCATACAAAATTAACAATTATAATTATTTTGAGACAACATCGGTAATTTGGTAATAAGGAATAAAATCTAGAGAACCTTAAAAAAAAAACCCTAAAAGAATAGAAAAGTTGTATTAATGACTGCCAGATATCAGTTACAAAATCTGACTTCAAATGCCAACTTTATGGTAACCAATTTAGATGATAAAATAATTTTATGAGTTGATTTATAGCTTACATTAAAATGTTAACATTATTTTCCCATTAAAGACATCACTGCAAATAAACTCATTGTTGGTGCCAACAGATGAAAATGTATCAAAAAGTACCAAGCACAAGATAACTTATAGACAGCATCATAATAAAAACTGCCTACCACAAGATAACTTATGGTTGGCAGTTAATGTCTTAAGTGATTATTTAATAAATAGCGTTTAATATTTTTGTTGTAAATTCTCAAGAACAAAAAAAATATATAAATTCACTTTCATTATATGTTTAGGTTTTATTACAATTCTAATCATCACTTTTTAAAACAAACATTGCTGAAGAGTGAAGGTAGTTAAAAAGGCGATATCATGGGGGAAAAAACATCTTATTGCAGGCATGTTTATCCATGTTTACCTATTTTGCTGACAATGATGAGGAACATAAAAAAAATCAATAACAGTATTTTCTTAGTTTCTATCGTTTTAAAATAATCATATTGAATTTTAGTGGCCGTCAGCAGAGAAAATTTGAGAAAAGATTATTCAAAATGCCCAATAGATGCAGACTAAAATAAAAGGAAATTCTTAAGAATCTGCCTTTTAGAAAAATATATACTTGATGATGTTTATCATGTCATATTACAAGCTGCAGGGTATTGGAATTTAAAAGACAAAAAAAATATCTTTAATTTTTTTTCTGGGGGAGTGGCATTGGTATAATAGCAAAGTCATTTACAGATAGAATTCAAGCCTTTTACAATATTTGGGGGTATTTCCCATTGTCTTCATTAAGATAGAACCTAAAAAAGTAGATAAAACTGTTTATGGTGTCTTGCTCAAGTACATAATTCTTTAAAGAGGTTAATTTATATGTCACCTCTGTTAGATAAAATTAGGACAATCTACCGCACTGTTTGTTGGAAAAGAAAATCAAAATCAGGTTTATTTTAGTAAGGCCTCAAAATATGATAATTTTGGCACTTGCCTACCTCTCTTGGTTAATTACAATTCTTCTTACCCTAACAAAAGAACCAATTATGACCTTTCTTACCCTAATGAAAGAATCGATCACAACCTTTCTTACACCAATTAAGAACCAATCACAATCTTTCTTATCCCAACAAAAGAACCAATCACAACCTTTCTTACCCCAATAAATGAGCCAGTCATAATCTTTCTTATCCCAATAAAACTTTTGGTAACAGCAGCATTCTTAGTTCTTCATAGGTGGAGTTTTTGTGAGTTGTGGCTACAGATTTTTTACCCCTTTTGATCTATGACTCCAACATTTTTTACTTTGTACTTCCAAAATTGATTTATAACATTTGGAATTACAGCCTTGGATTTTTGGTTTTGGGATCTGAGCCATCTTTATCTGAGATCTGAATGATTTCTTATATAGATTAAATAAAGGGCTCAGTTTAAAATTCTCTAAAAGTTCAATGGACACCTGAAGTATTTACAGGAATAAACAGCTGAAATTTCATGATAATAACAAAGATGAGGACATTAGTCTGAATGTAAATAATGTAAATAAATCCAGTTAATTTCAAAGAATGCTTAATAACTATGTCTAATATTACTTTAAGTTAGAGATCAAATGATAATCACAACAGGAGAAACAATTTTTCTTTTACCAAACAAGCCCATTTCTATTGACTGGCAAAGTGGTCACTTCTGACTTTACACTGTTAAAACAGATATTCAAGTACTACAAGTCTAAATATCCTTCAAATTTCTCAAATTAATTTATGAAGACATTGATAGTTTCCATGGCTGCTACTTTGAAGCCATTAGCTACCTACAGTAATTTCTTGATTGACTACTGATCATTGCCTCTTTTATAAAATTACTTCAAATATAGATCTTATTAGAGATATAAAATTTAATTATTGCTAAAAGAACAGATATAACTAAGAGGGTTAAAAAGTTGGGAAAGACTGATGAGCAATAACTGGTTAACTTGTGAGTCAAGTTCTGATGAGTGACGAGCAATAACCAGTTGGCTCATGAATTGGGTTTAGACAAGTGATGAGCAATAACCTGTTAGCTCATGAGTCAAGTTCTGACGAGTGATGAGCAATAACTGGTTAGCTCATGAGTCAAGTTCTGACGATAACCAGTGATGATGAATCAACTGACGAGTGATGAGCAATAACTGGTTAGCTCATGAATCAAGTTCTGACGAGTGATGAGCAATAACTGGTAAGCTCATGAATCAAGTTCTGACGAGTGATGAGCAATAACTGGTTAGCTCATGAGTCAAGTTCTGACAAGTAATGAGCGATAACCAGTTAGCTTTTTTTTCTTATTTTAGTATTATCAACTCCCATAATTGGTTTCCCCCTTTTGTCCCTTTTAATTATGCCTGTTCTTTTTGTTTTACTTCAAATGTGTACTGTATAGTAAGAATAATATTATTTCTAATGCTGAGTAATACTTTGAACTCAAAAAAAAAACCTTGCAGAATTCAGGTAGCATGAGACTAAAGAAGATAATTTTTATCGTATTTACTGCATCAAAATTCAAGTGTGCATCTTGCAGCATATTGCTTCTAATAAATGTGTGTCATTTCCATGGCATATCACATGGTACTATAGAGAAAAAATAACCCAATGCAAAGGATACACTTTAGCAGCATTCTATTTTAACAAATCTAGTTTTAATTACCAAAATAATCTTTCACAGTTTCTAATAATAAATCTAAAATAGAAAAATAATTATAGCTACCATTATGTAAAATTTCAAATATCCAAGGTAACAGAGAATATGTTAAAAATTTTTATTTAATTTATCAAAATAAAACTTAGGTAATCTTCTACAACAATTTTTATAATAACTCTAAAGACACCATAAGTATAAATGTCATTTTGTAAAAAAACAAAATATACAAGGTGGTAGTGAATGTATTAAGAATAATAGATCACCTTTCTGCAAAATTAAGTCTGAAAACCAACTGTAATGACAAAAGTATGCAGATGTAGGCTTTAAGAAAGCTTTATTCAACTGAGAATACAAGGTTTGCATATAGTGTCCTTTTATAGACCCAGTAAACAGAAATAGCTCTCTCAAAGAGGAGAGTAATAAGGGAAACTACTCTTGATTATTCATAATACCAATTAAAACATTATGTTAATTTAATACATTTACAACAAATTATGCATTATTTTTCCCAGTATTTTCTTAATCTATTTATTATTTTTAGTTAATTTTTAATGAAGCATTGTTTTTGTATTGTTTTATATTTTCATGTATATTTTAAAGCATGTTTCATTTGATTTATGAATGAATTTTTTACTATTTTGTATTTTTCTGTATTTTTGTGCTTTATACAATGTTTTGTTATTTATGTTTCATTATTTTGTTGATATCAAATAAGTATTAGGAATATTTTTAAGATAAAAAACTCAAGTGTTAGCCCTTTCATACCATGAGTTTCTGCAATGCTTCCAACATTTGTTTACAGTAAGTTTTCATAAACTATTTGGAACTGGTTGATAAGATATCTTGTGAGATATATCATATTCTTATAATGACTGAAAAGATATCTCATAAGGAAATACTAGGATGATTCACAAAATATTTTGCTGAAATGGAACATATTGGCATTGATAATTCTGGTATTCTGGAGGGATAGTGACATTTTTAATTATAACTTGAAAAAAGAAACAAAAACAATCCCACTTGAATAGGGAAAAAGAAAAAAAATTCTGTTGAAAATGCTAAGAGAAAATGCATTCAGAAAAAATGTTTATAAACAAAAAAATGAGGCAAAGTTTAACAATCAAACCTGCAACAAACAGTGTCAAAAAATAGTTTTTCTCTTTATAAATTTATGAATAAAAAATTTGTTTTCATAGTTATTTCTTTATAATATAGTAAAGAATATTACATTGTAGTTTGTTCACATATTTTTACTTTCTTGTAAATAAACAACCTAATAAATAAATAGTATTTAATATTTTTATTGTCAATTCTCAAGACATAAAATATATAAATCTAATTTCATATCTTTGGGTTTTAAGAAATTTGTAAAAATAGCTTTTTAAAACAAAAATTTCCAAGGAAATATGCAGTAATAGCAGTGTGAGGAGAAAAAATACTTTTGATACACAATATTTTGTGGATACATTTGTTAAACTTTGTCAGAAATTAATCATTGCAACATTTGTGAGAAGCATTGTAGATACAATTTGAAATCAGCTTTGTTTTAATTTATTTTGCTATTAAAAATGCTTTTGACATGAAAGGGTTAAAACACCAGGTTTAATTTTAAATGTAAATATATTGTATTTGATGCCATAAAAGAACTCGCTTTTTCTCAAAGGATAACTCAAAGAATATTCTCCCAGTGAAGTCAAGATAACTTACATTTATCCAAACAACCAGTATTTGTATCTCATCTAACTTCATAATACTGTAATATGAAATGTAATTGTAACGAGTTTTATATGCAATCAGATATGTTAAAAAAAAACTAATCAAATAATATAGATTATAAATAGATTAAATTCATCACTAAATATCAGATAAAATTAAAAATAACAAAAAAAGAATTTAAAAATTTAAAATAGTTTTTCATTTTAAGAATTCTCTAAAATGATCTCACAATTAAATGATAAAAAATGGCTTTATTTAATAAATTATAGACATTATAAGCATGGGTGCATGCAAATTAATCTTTAATAGAAAAAATCTGCTTTTAATAGAAAAAACTTGCTTGATACATTATATGCAAATATTTAAGAGGAATGTTGCCATTTTGTTATGAGGAGTTTTAAAAAGATTTTCTCAATTTATTATACTGATATCTATATGTGATTGACAAGAAAAACTTTATACCCCTGTCTTAATCTATGGGAAAATGAAATCGTCTTCAAGTAAAGTTTATTAATATTTTTATATCTACATAGATTTTATACATGTTTCATTGAATGTAACTAACAAGGAAAATCTTATGAAGTTTTTATTCAGTTTTTCTGATGTTCTTAAAGTTTTCCTTTTATGAGGATTTATGGATGTTAACAAGGTTGTAGGTTTTATGTGTATTTCTTAGGTTAAGGTGTATGTTCATAGATAAACAAAGACAGAAAAACAAAAAAACACTTTAGTTTCTGCTGCAGGCATTTATTTCTTTTATGTTGACTGTAATGAAGCCATTAAATGTCTCTTGAGTATACCTGTTTTCCTTTTTGGTTCAGAAATTATTTATGGGAAGTAAGAATAAGAAAGGTAAAGATGGTCGAGCTCAAGTCATCCTCATGTTAATTTGGGATGGCCAAATCTCTTCTTCATGAGTAGGGCAGCTGAAAACATGTATAATCAAACTCATTGGAAAGTGAAAAGAAAAAGATTCTGTCTTTTCTGAAAGGGAGGTCATAAAATCACACATGTGACCAGAAACCCTTTCTGTTTTCTTTATAACTTGTATCACGGGGAAATGGATTAATTTATTTTTTTATTCTTTATTTATTGGTTTTATTTCATTTTCCCACAGATTAAGACAGTGTATAAAGTTTTTCTTGTCCATCACATTTATTAAAACCTGTGTGTGTGTGTGTATATATATATATGTGTGTATATATATATATATATATATGTATAGTAAAAATGTAAATGGATATAGATCCGACAGAATGAAAAAAATTTGGAAAAACAAACAAAAATCCTTAAATGCAATTATGTTGTTTAAAAATGAATGAAATGTCGACGTAATGAATATTGTCCCAAGAAGGTTTATTAAACCAAACGTCAGACGTCAACATTTCATTCATTTTAAAACAACATAATTGCATTTAAGGATTTTTTGTTTGTTTTTTTCCAAATTTTTCTTCATATATATATATATATATATATATATATATATATATATATATATATATATATATGAGCAACAATCTTTCTGTTATACATGTTTCATTGAATGTAAATAACAAGAAAAATTTCATAAGTTTTTTATTTAGTTTTTCTAATGGTCTTAAAGTTTTCCTTTTATGGGGACTAATATAAAGTTTTACAGTTTTTATTTTTGGAAAAAAATGAATAAAAAACTTAAAATTTTAATTTCTGCCTAAATTTCTGGGATGTGGAGTTATCATTATTTACACTATTTGCACTAAGACTATTGTCCTTATCTTTGTTGTTGCTATCACAATGTTTCAGCCATTGTGCCCTCTGGCCTTCATCAGGTGTATATCGATCCATCATATAACCTACAGGGATTTCTGAACTGAACCATTTATTAAATTTATGGGAGTGGGGTAGATTGTTCTCACTCCACCTTCCATGTCTAGGGATATCTCACCTAGTTCTTATTTTTGTACTGCTCAGTTATTGCTCACCTTGTTTGTACTCAGTTCAAGTAAATGCTGCCCTGCCCAGGGATTGAACTCACAATTACTATGTCACCAAATTTCCAAACCTACACATTAATCCACTAGGCTATTATCCTGGAAACTTTTCCTTGTCCATCACATTCAATGAAACATGTATAAAAGAATGATTGCTTCCCAAATATACAATAGTTTTTTTATGTATAGAATATACAACTAGAAGAATCAAATTATTTGAACTGTTTAAATTGATACATCTTCCAAGACATGATACTGTATCATGAATCTAGATGTAGAGTTCACTAATGAAAAATAAACTGAAGTGCCAAAAAATTTACCTAATAAAGGCAGGAAGTTTAAAATCTACTGGTGTAATTTGCAATGATATATCTATCCAAACAAATTCTAAAAGTCATCCATAACTGACTAGTGCTTGTTTAGTGTGCCTGCTTGGAATTAAGTGAGGTTTAAAGCATATTCAGTACATACTCAATGGGAATTAAATCTGGAGAGCACAAAAACAAATGGAAAAGCTAAAAGTCAGCCAGGTGTTCCTAGAACCAGTATGAAAAGAGGTTGACTTTCTGAAATAAACTATTAACACATGGAAACAGTAAGCAGAAAGAGATGCACCCAGTTTGCAACAAGATCTGTGTATATCAAGAGAGACTCCAGTTTTACTAGTGGTTCTTGTAAATTAATAGAACATATCCCATACTATTACAGTCACCACCAGGGTGCACAACACTCTGCTGATTGGCTGGATTTATAGCCACATATGGTTTCCTCTGCACGGAAAACTGACCTCCTGCTTCAAAGAACAAAATAATTCATCTAACCAGGCAATATGGCACTAGTCTTCCATATTCCAATGGTAATATTCTCTGACCCAGATAAGGTGTAATAAGTGATGTGATGGTATCAACAATGGTACCCTTGTTGATTGATGATGGTGAAAGCCATGAAATGCAGTGTACAATCTACAGAGCATTGATATAGATTGAGCAGCACCAACATTAAACTGAGATGTGATTTAATGCATTTTTTTTCCTTTTATTGGGTGGCTACCATCTTTGCTAGTCAACAACAGTCCCATTCTTGCAGAATTTAGGAGTGCCTGCATTTTTCACTGCTGCTGATGTCTGTCCAAATTTCATATATTCCTGATATAACTTTGGTACTGTTGTCTTCTCACCCGACCTATTCAATCAAAACAGCAAGTCAATTTTGAAAGAATTGGAAATCCTACCAGGATTCAGCATTGACGGCCACAATCTTAACAACATAAGATACACAGATGACACAGTACCAATAGCAGACATGGAAAAGAAATTACAAAACCTCCTACAAAAGGTAGTGAAGGAGAGCAAGAAGGGACGAAGCATAAACTACAAGAAGACAGAATACATGGTCATTGGTAAAAGGATGAGCCTGAAATGCAATTTGCAGGTCAGGGATACTAAAATCAAGCAGGTGCAGAAGTTTAAATATCTGGAAAGTGTTTTGACAGAGGACAGCAATTGGGACACTGAGATCTGTAGACATATTGGGATGACCAAGAACGCATTCCAAAAACTGGGCAGAGTATTATGAGACAGGAGGATCTCTTTGGTAACAAAGTAAAGAGTATTGAGCTGTTACGTGACATCTGTCCTCCTTTATGGCAGCAAATGTTGGACAGTCTCCTCAAAGATGAAGAAGAGACTCAATGGGGTTCTACAGAAGGATGCTGAGGATATCATGGACCAAGCATGTGAGCAATAATGAGGTCTTGGAGAGGATGCAAACAAGGAGGAGGTTTATACTTAACATCAGGAAGAGGTAGCTAAAGTTTCTGGGACACATAATGAGAAAGGAGGACTTGGAGAATCTGATACTCACAGGTCGAATAGAGGGAAAGAGAGACAAGGTATAGCAATGCATGACATACCTGGTGGGCTTAAGCAAGTGGATGTCTCGGGAAGGTGATTGTTGTCTAAGAAAAAACAAGAGCAATTGCCACATAAAAGACAGTGCCTCACCTTTCTGGTCCTAACAATTTCTACAGTTAAACAGCTACACTGGTACACCTACACTACCTCTTTATGTGAGACATACACCATCCAGCTGAGAGGAGGGCAAAACCAACCAGTATGTGGGGTCTGTAATTTTTGGCACTTCAGTTCATATATATATATATATATATATATATATATATATATATATATATATGGATTTATTTAAGCTGGTTAATGAAATTTGAGGAATAAAAGACAAAAAAATGATAAAAATATTGTCAATAAGATTGATGATATTTATTATATTGACTATTTTGGCTAAACTGAAGCATGAAGAGAAATATTTTAAAGCTTGAATTTTTGGACACACTTGTACATCACACACCCACATACACACACACACACACACACACACAGAGGTGCTGAAAATTTCTTGATTTAACCAAGAAGAAATTCCCCCCAAAATTTTGATATTTGATCAGATTTTTGAAGTTGATCAACTTTCAATATCTGTGTGTGAGTACATATATACATATAAATATGTACATATATAGCACTCTTTATATTAGTGAGAATAAAGTATCTGTCTAATATTCTTTGCATTTTTTTCAATCTCTTAGTGCATGTATCCTTCAAATAAAATTCTTTAAACATTTCTTATTTATGTAAAAAGAATAAATAAAGAAATTTTGTTACTAGAGTTTTTAAATTTGTAATTCCTACTTGTTTTGCATATGAATATTCAATAAATCCAAGGTTTGTGTATTTGTCATTTTTTTTTTTAAAAAAATTATCTTATGAAAGAATTTCTTATTTCCGTTTTAGATTCTTTACACTTATTGAAATCATTTAATATATTTAACTTTCAAACCAGCATACTTTGTGATTGAAGTAATTACATATTTCTATCAAAGGTCTCTATTTGAGGTCACACAAAAAATAGGATTTTAAATGCTAATTTTCAAATCAAATATGTTCTCCTACTTGAAAGATTGGCACAATATAATCTTCCTATTCCCATTTGTTTTTTTGGCTTAAGTTATCAAATCACCTTTCAAATAAACAAGTCTGTTGCCAGATTAGGCTACAAGCAGTAAATCAAGTTAGATTTGAAACCATAGTTCTACTAAATTCTGGATTTAGTATCCGAAGTTTGACAGAATTATTTAAAAGTAGTTCCAAAAGTAAAAAAATTCAAAATTTAGTAATGTTGGATTTTAAAAATAGCCCACTCTAACAACCCTATTCTGAAATTCAATTTAAGAGTTTAAATAAATTTAAATTTAACATTGTTTTCTTTTGAATAAATTTAAATTTAACATTGTTTTCTTTTCTAATTCCTATAAAAAATGATATCATCAAAATTCCAATAATGTTTAAATTTGTAATATTTCTTCATAAAATATGGATTCAAATTACTAGTTTATTGTTTTTTTTATTTTTCTTCTATACTATGCTTTTCAAATTTTATTTTAACTAAATTTATTACATGTTAATCTGTTTTTTTTCCTAATTTCAGCATGCCTTTCTCAGTGTGAACTTACACAAGATTTCTTTTTTGAATGACTTTTACTTTTCACTTATAGTTTTCCAGCTTTTCTGTTTTAAATATGATTTTCTTGTTTGAGAAACTGAAAACAAGTAACACTCATACAGTCGATAAATCTCAAAATGATTTCTGTCAAAATTTCATTTTTCCATATTTACTAATTAAAACCTTTGTTCATAAATTACCAAAGATAAAGTTATGGAAATCGTTATGAAATTTGATTTCTCTGGTTTCAAATTTAATGAATTGTTACTTATATTGCAATTTAATTTATAGACAATTTGCTTATCTATGCAATTGTATGTTCAAACATTACATTTTTTTATCAAACGATCTGAGTACATACACTAATTCAAGTCATCTTCATTCCCTTCATATTCCGTTAGTAAAGAGGAAGTTCCATTCAGACAGCTTCTTCCCAAGAACTGTTGCATTGTGAAGCAGACTCTTCCCAATAGCTCCAATTTTAACCTCTTAAATTCTAGAGTTAACTGTTATTTATCCTACATATCCTCTTGTTCCCTCTTTGCATACCCTTACAACAAGCTCATTTAGTAACCCTCTACCTTGAGTGGCTCTTTGGCCTGTAGTGAACAGGCCAAGGAGCAAACTTGAATAAACAATAGTAGAAATAAAATAAAAGGTATCTGCTCAGTGTCCAGCTCTTCTAACCTGGAATCACTTACATTTTCAGATCAAGTAAGCCCACTCATGTTCCTTATACAACAGTTCATTACTCAAGCCTCATAGACCTGGAAAATGCACCATTGTTACCTCCCTTGGACACTTCTTACTATTTGCTTATTAATGATGAAATTCATTCTAAACTGAAAGTATCTCCTTATGTCACATTTTATAGGATAATCTTTCAGTATGCCAAAAGAGACTGGGGAAGCTTCAGATCTTACATTGTGGAAGCTCCCCTTTCTGCTTTCTTCAAAAACAGACCTTCCAGAAATGCCTCCTTCATTTCTGAATGGATCTTTTTTGGCATGGAAAGTTTTATCCCACAGAAAAACATATTGAAAGAAACCAAATAGCCAGCCTTGGTTCACACCAGAAAGTGCTGTGGCTATAGTCCTCTGCAACCGCTATTACAGTCTCTACCACAGAGAACAATGTTGTAGGACTTTTGCTGCATTCAGAACTGCTCACAATCATTACAAGAGAGTTCTAGAAGATAAAAAGAGTAGCTATGCACACAGTCAGTCCAAGGTTGAGAACAAAAGATTTGGTTCCTGTGAGTTTTGGAAAATCAAAAATTAAATTCTCAAGAGGCAAAGCATCAGTGCCAACTATTATAAATGGTCCTGTGGTTATTCTTATCTTGTCAGACAAGAGTTTTAACAATGAATTTTGCCTCTAATTCCATGTTAGATGATATATATATATATATATATATATATATATATATATATATATACACACACACACATATATATATATATATATATATATATATATATATATATATATAATATGCAAATTTGATTGAGAACCAACTAAAGTTCTTTAAGATTTTTTTTTCTATAGTTTGGAGAATTTTTGTAATTCTTTAGCAAAATTAAACAATTTTGTCCAATGTCTTCTGAGCACTTTTGGATTTCATGATCCATTTTTAAATCATTTCTTTCTGAATTTCTGTTAGCATTACTTTTATATTCAGACTAATGTCCACATCTTTGTTGTTATTATCACAATATTTCAGCTATCATACATTCTATATGTGTCCATTGTTCCAAGTAACTTCAGGCAATTTCTAACTGAACCATTTATTTAATTCATGGAGGTAGATTGTTTTCATTACATTGTCGATGTCTAGGGATACCTCATCTTGTTCTCATTTTAGTACTGGTCAGTTATTACTTGACTTGTTTTTACTGATTATGAGTCTGTGCTAAAAAAGAGAACTTGACAAGATATTTATAGACTTGGACAGAAGGACAAGAACAATCTACAAGTGTAGGCTTCATTTTGAAATTCAATGAAGGTTATCTAGATTGATGGTCACCTGAAGAAGGTCAGTGAGCACAATGGCCAAAATGTTGTGATAATAACAATAAAGATGAGGATATCAATTTGAATATAAATAATGTAAATACATTATCAAGTAGTTTGTATTGCAAAAACGTGTCAGTTTGTCGTGTCATGTCATTTTTGTTTCTTTTTTTTTTTAACAGAAGACATTGGACAATTTTTGTTCAAATTTTTATTGATGACAGAATTTTTGCAGAATAGACATGCTAATTCAAACCTTCATCAGCATTTGTGGAGAGTTACTAGTTATTATAAAATCACAAATACTTTTATCAGTAATACTTTTATTTAATTGTAAAGAACATTTAATCAATTATTTTAATTAATTACTTTTCTTGATTTCTCTATAATATTTACTTCTCTTTCCTTACAACTTTTTATCTTTTCTGAACATTATTGTTCACTCATCTTTCTAATAACAGATTAAAATATCAGCATGAATTACTTTTTTATTTATTTCTGAGTTGCATGCATTTTCTTGTGTGTCTAAATATTGTAGATGTATTGCTTATTTGCTTATTCCCCATTAAAAAAAATCTTAGCTATTATGTCTGATTTTTAATTTTGCTTGACTATATAGAAATTTAATAAAAATCTTTTAATAGACAGTCTGCTTTTTAAACGAGAGTTCAAAACAGACCAAAAGTTATCATAGCAATAACATAGAAAATATTATAAAGTAGCAAAATTCTAAAAGATATTCTCCAAGATATCCATTTTATTTCACATTTGCTTTCTAGAATATTAAACCTGAAATGTTCTAGAATATCAAAATTGAAATGTTTCTAAAATCTTTTTTAAAAATGTCTCATAGTTACAAACTAAGATGGAGAATGCTCAAATTGAACTTATTTTAATCAGTTGTTAGATTTATTAAACATAATCTGTCTTTAGATTCGTTAAACTTAGTCTGCCTTTAGATTCGTTAAACTTAGTCTGCCTTTAGATTTGTTAAACTTAGTCTGCCTTTAGATTCGTTAAACTTAATCTGTCTTCAGATTCATTAAACTTATTCTGTCTTCAGATTCGTTAAACTTAATCTCTTTAAATTTATTTCATAAAATAGTTTTCAATTTTTATTAAAAATGAAAAACAAAACATTACATATTTTGCTAAATTTATATGCAACAACTTTTCAATATAACTTAAACAATATTTTAGGTTTTTAAATTTATATTTGTCAATTAGTTTCCTATCTTATCTATTAATTGTATATTTTATGCACAAATAGAAAACATATTAGTAAAGTGAAAAATGTTCAATGAGTTATGTATCAATTTTGAATGATCATAAACGTGGTTATGGTACAAATAATCATTCTACACAATCTATTTTTCATCAACACCCCCCCACAAAAAGGAGAGAGTGCGTAAGGTAAGTTTCTCCAGATTTATGCCCTGCAATTGAACATTTTTAATCTAAATACCTCATCTAAAGTATTTTCATATTATAATATGTAAGCTAAATTTTTACAACTATTGCTAGTTTTATAAGAAATATTTTAAATATTCTGAACGACAGTAACTTTTTAATATTTTCTAAGATGTAAGTTTTGTGTATTTCCTTTTAAACATCTTTGTATATTTGAATTTTTATACATTTTAGTTATATGTCTTTTTATATTTAGTTTTGTTTGATGTTAAATGAAAAAGATAGAAGTATAGGTTTTCTTTTGATTTCATAATTCTACCCCTTTTGAATAAACAACTTGAAGACATAAAAAAAATTTTTACTCTATTTTTAAATTTGGTGAAAATTTATTTCAGTATTTATCCTATTATTTTTTCTTTTTTTAAATCAATAATTTAAAAAACTCAAAAATCTATTTATTTATAAAGAGACTATTTTATCTGAATAGCATTACTCAGAAATTGAAAGTTATTTTTTTCTAGAGATTTTTTCCGGCATTATTTATTCAGCTATTTCAATCAAAAGAACTCGTAAAAATAAATCTCCAAAAATATTATTGTTGCAGCATACCTACGGATGATAATGGGTATTTCCCCATTCACATAAATACAGTAGTAAATACTGTATGCTGGTCTGCATTTAGAGATTTGTCTACAGCTGTGCTGGTCAAACTCTCTGCCTCTGGGCAGAGAGGATCCCCAGATGAGGCTATGTTGAAGGGTAGAGTCTCGTCTCAGGAAACAGGAATTTTTGGCCGAGCATACGGGCTCAGATACCCAACATTAAATTCAGCCTTGTGCCACGTCTGACCACATCAGGCAGTTAGTAGATATCCTGCAGTTGGAAATACACTGTGGAATTCACTTGACTCACTTCTAGCAGTTGACTACTACTCCTTACGCTACTGGTGAATCTTATATGTGTTGTTCGTGTCCTAAGTATTATCATTCATTACCAACCTTCGTGTGATTCTTCTATTCAGTAACCTTCCCTAAGTTACAGCAATTTTATATATATATATATATATATATATATATATACACACACACAATAATATGGTGTGTTATGGTTATAACTCATAGTGGAGACTACAACTATGACTATAAGCAATTCCATACAGACTATGTTTAGAGTCATTTAAAAAGACTTATACAAATTTTATGTCATTTATGATGGACTCTCCCATATGAAAACTTTTCTTTGAAATACTTTTATGAGCCACACTCAAACCTGCTGTAGGTCAGATGCAGCCCATGGGACATAATTTGCCCACCACTGATTTAGATAGAAATATGGCACAAGGCACATATTTGAAGGTTCATAGGAATAGCAAAGGTCTTCCAGAAACAAAGCAAAATAATACAAGACAGGAAGATGTTAAAAACAAAGAAAAGTGTACTGAACTGCTATGCAACATCTAATCTTCTATAAGGCAATGAATGTTGGACAATCTCCTTACAGATGAAGAAGAGACTTGAAGCAACAGACATGTGGTTCTATGAATAAATGCTAAGGATATCATGGACAGAACATATGAGGAAGTCTTAACAAGAAAACTTACAATCAGAAAGTGACAGTTGAAATTTCTGGGATACATAATCAGGAAAGGGTCAAAAGAATTTAACACTCACATGACATATTGAAAGCACGAAAAAGCAGGAGAAACAGCAAGTAAAATACACCAAGAGAATCGAGTCTTTACAATTAAGACAACTCAAAGCTATTGTTATTTCTCACACTTTATGAACTTCAATCTATCTAAAATTAGTGGATGTGATTATACTGATTATAACTCAACAAAATAGTTCAATTACAAATCTACATTTGGAAGAAAAACAACAAGAAATTAAATAAGCAGAAATACATGTAAATATACATATTTTCACTTTAAATTACAAAGATTATTTAAATCATCTAAATCAAAGAATAATGTAAAAGAAATGATGTGTCTGATTTTAAAATGTGATAGTTACTTTTGTTCCAGTTTCTCATGGATAATATCTTTATTTCTTTTCTAGACAGGTGTGAAGCGATCAGTGAAACTCCAAGATGGATCTTTTGGTTATAGTGAATTAATCAAACTGAAGGTACTTGTTACTAACACTCTATTTCTCCCCAACAATACACAACATTTCTTTGTCAATGCAATTACAAAATTACCTCATAAAAAAATGAACTTTAGTTAGAATTGCAATATATCAATCAGTAATATTCTGTCCTCATCCGTCATTGAATTGCAATATATCAATCAGTAATATTCTATACTCATCCGTCATTGAATTGCAATATATCAATCAGTAATATTCTATACTCATCTGTCATTGAATTGCAATATATCAATCAGTAATATTCTATACTCATCCGTCATTGAATTGCAATATATCAATCAGTAATATTCTATACTCATCCGTCATTGAATTCTATATCAATCATCTATACTCATCTGTCATTGAATTGCAATATATCAATCAGTAATATTCTATACTCATCTGTCATTGAATTGCAATATATCAATCAGTAATATTCTATACTCATCTGTCATTGAATTGCAATATATCAATCAGTAATATTCTATACTCATCTGTCATTGAATTGCAATATATCAATCAGTAATATTCTATACTCATCTGTCATTGAATTGCAATATATCAATCAGTAATATTCTATACTCATCTGTCATTGAATTGCAATATATCAATCTAATATTCTATACTCATCTGTCATTGAATTGCAATATATCAATCAGTAATATTCTATACTCATCTGTCATTGAATTGCAATATATCAATCAGTAATATTCTATACTCATCTGTCATTGAATTGCAATATATCAATCAGTAATATTCTATACTCATCTGTCATTGAATTGTAATATATCAATCAGTAATATTCTATACTCATCTGTCATTGAATTGCAATATATCAATCAGTAATATTCTATACTCATCTGTCATTGAATTGCAATATATCAATCAGTAATATTCTATACTCATCTGTCATTGAATTGCAATATATCAATCAGTAATATTCTATACTCATCTGTCATTGAATTGCAATATATCAATCAGTAATATTCTATACTCATCTGTCATTGAATTGCAATATATCAATCAGTAATATTCTATACTCATCTGTCATTGAATTGCAATATATCAATCAGTAATATTCTATACTCATCTGTCATTGAATTGCAATATATCAATCAGTAATATTCTATACTCATCTGTCATTGAATTGCAATATATCAATCAGTAATATTCTATACTCATCTGTCATTGATTCAAGTGGATTAATAACAGTCATATTGTAAATTACAGCTATTCTTTTTAACTTTCTCATTTCAATTGTCTTGATACAAACATTAAAGACTTACAGCCACATCACATTGAAACACTGGTTCTCATATGATCACTGAAGTTAAGCAACATTGATCCTGGTCAGTACCTAGATGAGTGACCACTTGGGAATACCAGATGTTGTAAGCTTGGATGTGTGGGTGGTGTAAAGGATAATAGCTTGGAATTGTTAATCAGAGAACCAAATTCCAATTTCTTTTTAGCTCATCATATTCACTTATGCACAAATATCCTTAGAAAAGGTATAAATCCACCTCTTCTCCCCTTAGCTATGGGTTAATTAGTAAGATTTGTATCACTAAACCATTATTATCACAAAAGAGAAAGTTCTGACAATCTAAAAATATTTCTTGGCTTTAAATAACTTGCAGTAAGCTGTACAAAATGAATGAATGAATCAATCAATCAATAGTATCTATTTTTTTTCTTTTCACTAGCCTAACACACAGGAAAAGGATAACCAAAAAGACAATCCGGAAGTGAGGCTAAGACAGTTATATAATAAATAAATGCAAATGGCTGTCTGCCTGTTTCCTAGTAGAGCCACCTGCTAGGATGGCTAGCTGATCCTTGTTGCAGATGTCTGCTCGGGTACATTTGTGTTTCTTCAACATGCACAGAGCCAACCTGTGGCTTATACTGCAATTATGCTGAGCGGACATTAGTTACAGTTCCTGGAAGAAAGCACATTACTATAACAAGATTAAAAGTTTTCAATAAAGCCAGTATGCTCAAAGCCTCAGACATGATGACTTGTGATTTCATGCTAGCACAACCATGGACAGGTTCCAAACAGTTCTATCTACCTAATTTTACCCACAAGGCTTAGATTAATCTGTGGTATGGTTTTCAGGCACTTCCCAGTGATGCTGCATGCTGGGATCATTTCCCCAGGCCAATATTATCATGGAGTCACGTCACTGACTAATCAACTATGGTGAGATTCAAACCCATGTCTCATGGTCAGAAAGCTAACATTCTAATCACCTGGCCTCATACACCCCACACACACATTCAGTTTTTATGTTTGTATCATATGTGGCACTTCATTCCTACTAGTGATTTGCATATAAGTCCACATATTGTGTAACAATGAGGCTCAAAGCTGGTTTGAATTCAGAGTTTTTCTTCTCCTAGACTTTATTTAAAAAATTTATAAAATTTATAACATAAACAAAATGGCTATTTTTGTAGTGATTTCATAACATGTTTATGTTATAAATTTTTTAAATAAATAATTATATCTGCTCTACTTTGTATTGAGCACTCTTTTAAGAATAGTAATTGTTGGTTATTGGAATTCATTCCGTATACACCAATTATATACTTGGTATATATATATATATATATATATATATATATTATTTCAAATGTTATTTTTAGTAGATACCTGTATTTGAGAAGAATATCCCATTTTTTTTAAACAATGTTTATTTTATCAACCAGTGTGCACTTTATTAAGCTAACTTGAATGCACAGACCAGTAGACAAATAAACAATGTTTAAAAATGGGACATTTTAGTTAAATATGGGTATCAACCAAAAATAACATTTGAATTTAATAAAAATATCAGATCAAATAATTTGCTCTGTTCTTACATTGAGCTCTCTTTCAATTTATATCTTCTTTGGAATTATCCATATGAATTATCAAATAGTATTATTATTGATATATATATATACATATATATACACTTGAATCTCCCGTCATTTTTCGACATATGACGGTGAAGCAACTCAGTTCCTAGAAACAGACAGCCAGACACCTACACATATGGTTTGATTATAGTGATGAATGCTTTTTGCAGAAGCAACCACACTTTTTGGAAGTATTGAATACAGAGAGCTGGTGCACCATATGCCACAAGGTCCCCAAACAACCCTCCGCAAGTTTTAAATTCAGAGTTGTTCTTCTCCTAGACTGGTTGTGACTCAAGTCTATAGAACTCGGTCTGTCCTGCTATTTACCCATAGCTGAGAGGAAAAGAAGAGAATTCATACCTTTCCCAAGGGTATTAATTCATAAGTGAATGTAATGTATTTGACTGGAATTCAAACTTGTCTCTCCAACTTCTGGCTTGATGAGATTAACAGAAACATTTACCCAAATTCACACTATTAATTTCCCCATTTCTAGAAAAATGCTACAGTGAAATAAAGATACATTCCATATTTCCTTAGCAACCTTTGCTTTTAAAGCTTAATTAAAAAGGGAAACTGTCAAAAAAGAGTAATCAATTCTAAAATACATCTCTTTTTAATATATATCAACAGCAGCTTTATCCTATTGCTGAAATGCTCAGATTGACACCAACTTCTGGTATTTTAAATGCTCATGAAAAAACAGGTATTTGAAAACAAGTCAAATATTGAGCAGTACCATCTTCCTTCTTCCCACTGTATACACACACACACACTCACTCACTAAGTGAATTAATTATTCTTTACTGATCCATATTCAGTCATTTTACAGTGTTAATATCATTGATTCTGCATTTTATTTCAGGATGCCACATATGAAGTTATCACAGTTAAGGTCGGTGCTGATAATATGGCTTGTTTTTTTTCTGTATGCATCCTTTGTTATGCCTGATTATTTTTAATTTTATTTTTTCAAATCACAAAGCTTTCATTATTATATGCCAATGGTTTTCATATTATTTCAACTCAAACTAAATTATAACTGAAAATTTATTATTGCAATTCTCATATCTCGTCAAATATTATCAAAAATAAAAAAGGTATTACTTTGTATTTTAAACAATATAATTAAATGCAAAATTTTAAGTTTTCACATCAGGCAATGTTTTATATTTTTATTCAATATATTGTAGACTATACATAAAGCTAAAAATCTGATATTTTATGTCTGCATGTCATTTCAAAAACTGAAACTGTTTATTGTAACCAGTTGTACTAACTTAATATACTTCTAAAATGTGCTAACTTAATGCAAAAAATATTCAAATGATTTTCACTTGAATGATAATAATACGGTATTTGCTTTTGTGCCCAAGAGAAGGAAAAAAAAAGAAAATATATTTTCTACAGAGGTAAATATTAAATACTGATTATGGAGTATGATGTCTTAGTTACTTGTTCACATATGTGCAAAAAAACATCTTTCTTAAAGTAAATGAATGAAAACTGGCTGCAGTTTGGGTTTTAATATGAAAGCTGTTGACACTGCTTTATTACCTTCTGCTTTCAGATGTATGCCTGATGCCACTGTTTAAAAAGAAAAAAAAAGAAACCATTTATTTTGCATGAAAAAAAATTCAAATCAAACATTTCAAACTTTCCATAGGTCACATGAGAAAAATGAACTTTTTATTTCATATACCAGTTCATTAGTAACTAAACATTTTATGAAGTATAAGTTCCTTTGTATTTCATCTTGCATACCAAGAGCTACACTATCCTTACCACTTGGGCATTTATATAGTCTATGCCTTAGCTATGCTAATTAGACAGTCATTTACACATCACTACAGAACCTAAAGTAGATTCTTCTATAGTTTAAAGCAGTTTGATTAAATAAAGCATTTAAAGCATATTTAAACAAAAAAGTAGCTGCCAAAATTCTGGCAGCCATTGATTGGCCTCCACTGGTTCTAAAGATAAATATCATAAAAAGAGAATGGGGTAATTAGGGTTGACGAAGAAGCAGAAGACATCTAAAGTTAAAAGAGGACATCAAGCAAGTTTTGAAGGAGCCCAGTATAACATAGCTTGAGATTACATAAGAAAAACTTCAAGATCATTTGCTTAAGAGAGTTTTAGCTGTTTTCTATTTCATTAAATACCAACTTTAGACTATACAAGAGTCATTAGCATTCCAAGGATAACTTGGAACTACTTTATTTTTCAGCATGACAATGATCCAGAACATTACTAATACAGATAAATCATATTTAAACAATAAAGCAACAGTATAAAAATAATTTCAAAATAAAGTAAAATATCTAAAAGCACTAACAGGTTACTATACTGATATAATGTTTAGTTAGTAAATATTATGTGTAAAGAATGAGAATAGTCCAAATATAAGATTTATTATATTGAGAAACAACACACAACATACAAAGTTTTTACCTTTTGTGAATGTTTTCTTGAGTATAGAACAATGAAAGTTCTTTCATAAGTCTGGAATGTCATATCAGAAAGGAAGAACAGATGGGTCTGTGCTATCTGTTCACTTCTTGGAGGCAAAATGAGGCCAAGGGCCCTACATTTACTGAGACAGCAGGGAAATGGGCCGCAATTGGACAGTCCTGCAACCAATCCAGAACTCTTACATATGTAGGGTTGTTGAAGCTAATCTCAACAAATCACCATATAAAAGCCTGATTTCAAAATAAAGAGCTCTGACCCTCGTTAATTCTGAATTAAGCATATAGTTTGTAAATATCTTCTTTTTTTTTTTCTGTGTTTCTTTTTCTGAATGTGACATTTGAAAAGTTTGTAGTTTCTGCTTTGGATTCTTTTATAACTTCAATTTGTATCATTTGTGTTGTCATTTCTTTCTTTTTCTTTGCTGACTTGCATCTGTAAGTTTATTGTTTTGCATGTTGTGCATGCCTTCACACATTGTAGCCTTTGTTCTCTGCATGTGTTTGTTAGGGTGATCGAGGCCCTAAAGGCTTACCAGGAGCTCTTGGGAGTGATGATGATTTAAGAATTATTGAGCTGAAGGTAACTTTTCATTTGTTTTTTGTTTGTGCATGATTCTAAATTTTATATAGTATTCTCTTTCTTTTAAACACGTCTCTTTAGAACGTACATGATCATGGCTCTCCACAGCTTCCTCTTTCTTTACTATTTATAAATAGACATGATTATTCTTGTGCAAGGTAGTTATGAGGTCTTCTGTTGCATTTTCCATGATTTTGAATACACTTATCCTTCTCCTAAACTGTTTTATCCATAGCTGAAGAAAGAGAGGAAGTCAACAACACAAAGTGAATACAAGCTGTTAAAGACTAAATTTGAACTTAGCTCACCAATTACATTTTCTGTACTATTACTGTTAGTCCACTACACCTCCAGATGAACTAAATATTGTAAAGTGAATAAAGTTTTATTCATCATATTATTAGCTAAATCAAACATCATATCTTCAAGAGGCAACTTCTAGGGATACAAGTATAGCTGAGAAAAAGGCCTGTGGATAAATGTACACATTGTAAACTTTGGCTATAACCAATTTTATATACTGTTGTAGCATATCTATGGACAATAATTCACATGAATACAGTAGTAAATACTGTATGTTGGTCTGCAGTTGTAGATTCATTGTGGAATTCACTTGACTCAATTTTAGTAGTTGACTACTTCTTTTATGCACCACTGGCAAATCTTTTATGTATTGTTCATGTCCTAAGTATTATCGTTCATTACCAACCTTCCCTAGGTTACAACATATATGCTGCTGGAACACCAAGGTGGATACAACCCATAGAAAAATATTTCCCATTTACCCTTTGTAGAGACTAGTCCTGCACAAAATACTGAACAATTCAGTGTGGTCCATGAGGGCTTTTCAAAATAGTCAATATTTTGTGTTCATCAGAATAAATTCAATGACTGGTCATAAATTAAAAATTCAGTTTGAAGCCTGACTTTATTCAATCAATATTTCACTATCTTTGTATCTAATTAATCCTTTTAACTCTTCATAGAAAAAAGAAGCATTTTCTCACCATCCCTTGTTACATTTGCTTCTGTCTCACTCATATTTAGTAATTTACTTCAAAAATTTACTCCTGTGGACCACAGCTAATTTTCTGCAAGCAATGTGGCCCTTCACATGGTGTCAGCAACAAGCTTCATGCATGAAGCAGCACCTCTAGGGAATATAGAGGACTTTGAGGTCGAAGCAGCAGTCACACAGTTCATCTTATTTCAATATAAATACATACAGTTGCTGTATACATTTTCCTAACATATGGACCAGTCGGACATTCCCAGAGACTAATGTGGTGTCAATGGTGAGCTTTGTGCATGAGATGACCAGCCAGCAAGTCAGATGACATACACTTGTTTTCACAAAAATCCAAAAAGCAACATTCAAAAATGAATTAAACCTATTTGATTCCTACTTAGTTCATGTGTCAAATGTTTGGTAATCATTTCACTTTAGATTTGTTTGAGATTATCAAAAAATGCAAAAGTTTTTATGCAGGTTGGTCACCTTGCTAACAAGAATAGTGAATAATTTGGCATGCTGGATGGTCAGGCAGCGCTATCATTATTGATATACCCATACATGATGCTGCTTCTTGGTCATTGCTGTCAGTTACCAGACTCATATGAATGCTAATAGATTCCAGATTCAAATTGGCAGTCCTGGTCAAATGTAGATATGTACAGCTGCAGTGTACAACTTCCTTCTGTATGGGCTTTTTTACTTTTTTATATGTGCAGGCCTGGTATAGACCCACAGAGAAACCTTATTTTTAAAACAATATTGGGACGAACAGTAAGAAGTTGTGTAGAATTTCAAGCTCAGTCTTATATGCTTATGGACCTGTAACTATCTATCTCTCTATATCTCTAGTGTAATCTGTGTAGATATCAGTTTTAATTTTGATTTCTAATTCATCAGTGGCTATGATGAGAAGATCGGGCCCCAGAATTCTCATTCCATTCAACACTTTATGTTGTAACAAAGTTTAAACCTTAACTGAAGCTATTAGATATCAAGTGCTATGGTTTCTGTTACTTAGTACAGTTCTGTGAGTCTATAGCATGTGTCCATATGGTGCCAAGAAGCTTGGTGATCTCTCAAACCTGCAAGCTTCATTCAGTCAGTCAAGTTCCACACGTGATACATGATTCGGCGATCATGTATCTTTCAATATGTGACTGTCCAGGCAGAAGATATTTTTCATGTTGTAGGTTACCATTTCTTTCTATAGTAGACTGGTTACCAACCAAGGCTAAAGAATACAGTCTTCCCTGCTATTCAAACCATAGCTGGGAGAAAAAGAGAGGGATTCATACCTTTCCTAAGGGTATTTGTACATAATAAGTGAATATAATGAACTCGACTGGGATTTGAACTCAGCACTCCAAGTTCTTGTTCCGAGCTGATATCCATTACACCACAATGCGCATCCCCATTTCATTCCCAAATCCATTTTTAACCATTGATCAGAGAAAGTGGTTGTATACAGCTGACATTTTAGATATTTCTGAATAGGTTTGGTACCATGCATGACATCTATATGAAAGTCTCAATCTGATGGAGCTGTTTAAGAACATGGCTTGAGTTTTTAGGTTAATGTTTTGGTTTGGTAGCAAACTTTATACCTATCTATATATATAAGGAGAATTTCATTGTTAATGCTGCATGCTTGCTATTCTGTTTGCTGAATAATAACCTTTTTTTATATCCAGTGCATTGTGTCATTTGTGACTATATTTTGAAGATTTTGCCTATATAATTTATTAAGAATTTTTTATATGTTGTTACCTTGAAAGAAATTTTGTTTGGTTACTATTCATTTCTTAACTAAATTCTTTCATTAGATAAAGTAGAAAAGTATAAAACTTAACACATTTTTCATCTTGACCAAATTGATAACTAATGGATCAGGCTTGTAAGGCAGTTTTATTAAACTGCCTTACATCGATAAATGGCACCAACTATCCTGCTATTACATATAACAGGAAGGAAAAATAGATACTTTCCTAAGTGCAAAGTAAATGTGAACTATCTGTGTCAGAGTTTAATTAATGTAACCAGTATATAAAAGTGCTGCCTGTTGCACTCTGAGAAATAAATATATCCACCATTTTGCCGCATCTTTACTGATGTGCCCTAAGACCTTATTCTGTGGCCATCATACCAAAAGAAATATCCTATCACCATTCCTATTTATCATATTAGTTACTTAAATGAAATAAAAAAAAATGTATTTAGTCACTGTTTGAAACTTCATTTTGTTGATAATTCACTGAAATTTTTAACTGTTTTCATTTTAATTTGATTTTTTCACAATCTTTCACCCAAATAGCTAGTTGAAATTTTTTCTTATTGTACATAAAATGCAAATAGACAAAATGCCTCCTGAATAAGGTAAGACAAAGAACCAATCAAAATGCCTAAAACTTCCTATAGAAAACAATAAAGATAAGGA
This sequence comes from Acanthosepion pharaonis, assembly GCA_903632075.3. NCBI lineage: Eukaryota > Metazoa > Mollusca > Cephalopoda > Sepiida > Sepiidae > Acanthosepion > Acanthosepion pharaonis. The sequence goes on along the minus strand of CAHIKZ030003054.1, from coordinate 1,554,150 downwards.
TTGATTAATTTAAATAAAAAAGTTAAATAATATTTAGCATAATTTATAATCCATTACTTAGTTCATTAATTCCAAGCCTCATTTTTTAATTCTATGATGTATATAAAATGACAAAACATTGTTTATCTACAGGGTGAACCTGGAGAAGCAGGTCGCCGTGGACCCCCTGGACCTAAGGGTTCACCTGGATTACCAGGTTTTGATGGATTAACAGGTCCACCAGGAGAACAAGTATGTTCTTTTCACTCGTATTTTATTCTTTCTTTTGAGATCTTAAAAAATCCTTTACCTTTTTTCTGATCACCTTTGTTTTCTTATATTATAGAAATTGATTACATTTTACTTTATATTTTTAATATTTCCGACATTTATTTTTCTTATTAAAGATAATTACTTTATAAAAAGCCAAATGATATTAAATTTTATTTAAGAAATAGGGAGATAAAAGGCCATGATTGATTTGTAGACATCTATCAAAATTATTATCTAAAATAAATGAAAATAAAATTGAAACTTTTTACTCATTTTAAAGATTCATTTTAGTTTTCATCCTACTAATTTGTACTTTTTTTTTCACCTTTAGGGACTTCCTGGACCACGAGGACCACCTGTAAGTATTACCATTTCATTTTAAGTTTCCTTAATAATAAACAAGTAATTTTTTATATAAAATCCTGATAAAGCATTAATGCCATGACAGTACCAACTTATATTTTTCCAATTTACTTGAGAATTTTCACAAGTTATTCAAAGCATTCTGATTGATCTGAGAAAGAATCCACATTAGTAGAGTTGATTTAAGGTCATTTAATAGAACACCCAGTTAGGATCTTCTCCATTACACAAGCAAACAAATCCATGAGATAAGCTACATTTGCAGCTGAAATAGATATTTTCTAATAATGCCAGAATATTCGGGTAAAAATCAGGATTTCTAGGCAGGTACTCTCTCTTTCCACTTGGAAGAATAGTACAGACTGGCCATCACCAATCTGGCAATTATTAATACATTTAAAACCATAATCTGTCACTAATTTCCATAAGAGCAATTACAGATTTGCACTGACAAGCCATTACAGTTTGGTTGTGCTAGCTGCTGTATCAGCACTTTTTTTCGCACTTTCAAAAAAATGGTAAGGCATTTTTACTTGTCTTCTATGCATTTTTATTATAACCTTCTGATGTTCAGTCCTACTCATGGCTCCAGAGAATACAGGAAGTGCTTCTTGTGGCATAAAATGCAAACACATTACATTCACATGGCTTTCTTTTCATTTTCCTTCATTAAGCAACATGTACTGATTTACAGAGTATTTTAATGGTAGGATGAAGTGATTATCTTCTGGATTAAGTGTATTCTAACATAATCTTCAATAATTCAGCAAAAACCATATGATACCTATGTCCCACTGATGCCAGATTAGAGATAACCAACCAGTATTGCACAATTTCTCTGTTATTTGGTCTCATACAATTTGAAACCAAGTTTAAGAAATATTCCAGCAAGCTTGTTAATCATGTTAGCATAAATTGTTTTGGTAAAATTATGTATATGACCTTGACATCTAATCTAAGATGTTGTCATAAATATCAGGTATTCAAGCTTGTGACCAAAGCAATACATTTAGGTATTAACTTGCTCTGACCTTATTTAATATCCTCTCTCAAGAGAAAATAAAGAATAATTGATTTGGTTTTTTAATGGTTTATCAACCCTTTTCAGGTTATTTAAAGCCAGAATTTTCTTTTAGACAGCAAGAACTTTTGGGAGATAATAATGATTTACCAATACAAGTCTTACTAATTAATCCATAGCTGGAGGGAAGAGGTGGATTCATACCTTTCCCCAAGAGTATTTGTGTATAAGTGAATATAACAAACACAATGGGAATTGGAACTCGGCTTTAAAATTAACAATTCCAAGTCATTATCCATTACATCACCTGTATATCCAAGTCTACAGCAGCTTGCATTTCCAAACGGTCACCCATCTATATGCTGACCAGCCTCAATGTGGCTTAACTTCAGTGATCATACTGGAACCAGTTTCAGCGTGATGTGGCCTTAAGTGAATGAAAGTTCTATATACTTACTACACTAAGTCAATACTTGCATTTCTAAAGTGAGTACATTTAAATATATCGAACTGGATCATTGTCAACTGAGAGAGTTGTTTTCTTGTATTAAGTGCCATATCTTTATAATGCAAATTAATTTCAGATGATGATGTCGAATGTTCTGAAATGAAGTACAATGAAACCCTCTCTGGTTTCATTAATTTATAAGTAAAACTTTACTATAAATATATAGGAGTAAAGTTGAATGAAAATCTGACAGAATGGTAAATATAGGAGACAATTTAGAAAACTTTGTCATGTTTTGCCAATGAACCAGCATTTTCAGAAAAAGAATTTGATTTCTGGGAATATGTGATATGATGATCTTAGTATGTTGTGTGTAATTTTCGGTATCACTTTTTTTGTGAGTGATTGGGCAAATCACTCTCCCATAACTAGCACTCAGGAATGGTTTTGGATATATATATATATATATATATATATATATATATATATATATATATATATATTCCAATTTGGAAAACATATTTTGATGTTATGCCAACAAGCAGGCATTATCACTAGTTTGTTGGCCAAACATGGTAAAATATAAGTTTTTAAACTTTCTCTCTTTCCCTACCCACACATTCTTATAATTCAGTTATTTTTTTTCAGGGGCCACCAGGAAAAGATGGGCAGCCAGGCAGACCAGTAAGTATTATTTCTAAGTTTTATTAATTTACCAAGAATTAGTACTGTTGATCTATTTTGAATGTTTTTGTATTACATTGTATTAAAAGGAAAATTTAATTTCTCTCCTTCAAAAGAGAGTTCTTAACTTTTGCAATTGTTTCTACGCAATACAGTTATTTTTTAAAAAAGAGTTGCATCCTTTAGATCTTAATATTTAATTGTTTTTTTTTTGTTGTTGTTTGTGGGGAGGGAGTGCTACGCTTAAATATTTTTAATGTAATTTTTATTTTCATTTCAGCTCAGTTTCTGCTGTTTTTTATTGTCATTAGAGCCAAAATTAATAACTGCTTTGTTATTATTCACAAAATATATACTATATATGCTCAACAAGCAACGAAAATGGGATAATAAAAATTGATAATTAATAGAGGTAGATATAAATTGAACAAATATTCCCAAAACTCAAATTCTAAGAAACTTTGTTTCCTTTTCAATTTATTTTCTACTCAACTTGAATTTATTACATTTCATTATGATCTTCATATATTAATTAGGCAAGAAACTCAGAAAAAACACATTTAATTCCATATGTACAAATGTCTTTAATGTCTATATTCTTTAGTTCAAATGTCTACAGTTTATTTTATCTTGAGTTTCTCTTAAACCATTTTCCACCAGAGTCAACCTTAAGGAGTTAAACAATAAAAAAATTAAACATTTGATACTACCTGTTATCCTCAAATTAACAGAATTAGGTCACCTGTAATACAATTCTCTTCCTGTAACTCCATAAATTTAAAAATGCTACCTATTTATGCATTTACACACTTCTTAAATGCTGCATAATTTAAAGTCTTACAAAAGATACAAAAAATGTCTGATGAATATAAAAATTAAAGCAATATAAGTTTGAAATTTGTTTTTTTTATTCCTTTTTTTATCTATATAGTGGTGTGGGGCTTAGGAGTTAGAATGAACAGTTGATTTACCCACACCAAGAAGATTAATGAAGGATGATAATGAGAAGGAAACACATTGGTATTTTTAACAAAAAAAGATAAGGAATTTATTCACAAATTTACACATTTTAAGTAGTGTCAATAGCTTGTTTCAGAAAAAAAAAATCCGAATTTCATAAAGTCCATAGTTTTAACATATTATCATGAAGAGGAAATGTTCATACAACAGATTAAATGATCTGACACAAAATAATATTCAAAAAAGTTTAAGTCAAAGGTAAGAGATTTTGTTGCTCATTGAATGGATATATTGTTTGCATACATTCAAAAGTAGATAAAGAGAGATAGTTTGAAATGCTTAACTTTCTTGGATTGTTGAGAGAAAATTCTTTAAAGTGCCACAAGCTGATAAGAGACCGATAAAATAATTGGCAAGTAATTTTACACTAGTGAGAACTTCAACTCTGGTCACAATGAACTGAAACAAAACCTTTCCCATGATTTCAGACATACTGTCTGATTAATTTAATTTTTCTTCTCATTTTATATAAAAAAAAAAAAACTTCACGTAGGCTTATGAATTCTTTTGCTACTTCTTCTCGGCTCATTGGCCAATTTCTATGAAGGCAAGGTTTTCATTTGTCCAAAAAAACTTCACATAGGCTCATGAATTCCTTTCCTGCTCCTTCCTCATTCCTTCAAATTTGAAGGGAGTAGGTGTAGGGAGTCATTATCTCACACTCAATATATCTACAATTCTTACTTAATGGTTGTAAAATAATGACCTAACAGTTGCAATAAATAATCTTGAACATAGACATTTTGAATGAAAAAGAAATAATATAAAAGAAAAACTATTCAAAATATTAATAATAACTGGCAATGCTTCAGCTAAGAACTTCAAATAATATTACACGATGTTCTTTAGTTTGGGCACAGGTTATTTGAATCTATCTAATACTACTAGTATAATGAAAAGTTGGAGATACCAAAATCAACCAAGTACTATAATTTAAATATCTCTGAAATGTTTTAAAAGTGAAAACATGAAAATCATGAAAAGTGTGACACTGATATCTGAAGGCTCATTGGGATAGCAAAATCTGCCTTCTAAAAGCTAATCAAAGTATCAAGAAACAGGAAAATTTCACTACAAACAAAGAAGAGCATATTGAACTGTTACATAAAATTAGTCCTCATATAGGGCAGTGAATACTTGATAATCTCTTCACAGATGAAGGTGAAACTTGAAGCAAAAGAAATATGGTTCTACAGAAGGATGCTGAGAGTACCATGGATCAAACATGCGAACAACAATGAAGTTTTAGAGAAAATGGAAACAAAACATACATTTAGCATTAGAAAAAGACAGTTGAAATTTTTAGGGCACATAATAAGGAAAGAGAGCTTGTAAAATTTAACACTCACAGGACAGATTAAAGGCAAGAGGAACAAAAGAAAACAACACATTACCTACTGAGCTTGAGTAAATGGATGATGGAACATAGTTTAAGTGAGATAACAAAGCAACAAAATTTATTGAGTTACAAAGCGCAGGAGATTGTGGAGAGTCATGATCACAAACATCCTGAAGGGACATGACACATAGAAGACTGCCATTATATTTCACTGATATGGATAGATTAAAATCTGTAATAATTAAAACAAGAACAGTATTTCTAATAAATTGACAATTCCTCATCTCAAAAATGAAAAACAAAAATTATCAAAAGCAGTACAAATCCACCATGATAGCCAAATATCAAAACTGTGTAAGTGAATTTAAAGGCTCCAAAAATACACTTATGTATGAAAATCATTCACATTTATTTAATACAAATCTGAGGGTTTTACAAACAGGTTTTTAAACTAAATATATTACCATAATTGGATAAGTTATTCAAAACAGTGTATTTATTTTGATTTGTTGTTTATAGTAATACTTAATATGTTTGGAATACATCTGTATGTTTTTTTAATCTTAGACTTACAGTTTTATTTCACCTGATAAAATTCAAAGGTTATAAGTAAAATAAAAAAAAAATAAAATATAACAATAAATGATGAATCAAGTTCTATATTAGATTTAAACTGGTCCAACTGCTTCAGAATCCTAGGATAGAAAGTTCAGAAGGTGATATATTTCATGTTTGGTTTTATTAATGTAACTCAAACACACCTGTTAATACAACTTGTTTATTATACCATCTTGGTTTCTGCTGATATTACAATTAAAGATATTCAACTCTCTAACTTTCAATAGCTCCAGTTACATAAGGTAAGTAAAAAAGAAAAGTTGACTATTATAAAAAAAAAATGGAAAAAAAATCAAGAGTATCTGATATTTCAGGGCAAAAGAGATTTAAGAGAGGAACCCAGTCCAAGTGCCACTTCTGGTTACCGCATAATAAGGAGTATATATCGACATTCTAATTACGGTTACTCGATTGATACACCAGGCCCCCTGGGGCCAGCAAGACGACAGGTAGGACTACAGCAGGTGGCTCACAGAACAATTCTCACTCTGCTGCAGTCAAAGAACTAACAGGGGCAGAGTACGCTTGCGTGAAAAGAAGGAGAAGAAAAATGTCTTCACTCCATGCCTGATCTATATCTGGCCTTGTGCTATTAGTTTTTGCTTCTACAGACAAAATAGTTAAGAGACATTAGTTAAATAAAAAGAAGTTATTCTATGAATGCAAAATACTGTCTTAATTCTGTAATTTATTTGGACCAATATTTTCATCTTTGTAAGATTTAACACAATATTTTTGAGGTAATATACACTTCTGTTTTGACATCAAGTTTAAGATCATTTTCTATATTCATTAAAGCAGTTTTGATTTATTCAAAAAAAATACATATTCTGGATATTTTGTCAATATTTAACTATCATTTAATTTACAGTATAAAGATTCTTTTTCCCCAATAATAGAAATGTATCTAAATAGCCTTTAATTTCTATAACCTCCTCAAAACATTTAGGTTAAGGAAGTTATTAAGCATTTTTATCATGTTATTTCAGTTCTCTGTTATCTTACCAGATTCAAGATATTTGTGAGAAAACTTATCAGTTGAAGCATTACATTAAGTCACTTTTCTGTCTGTTTCATGATACTGAGCAGTAACACATTTACTGCTACACAATATGTGTGTAACATCTTATGGCCTGTTGCTTGTCACCTGACACAAATGTTCATCTATTTCACTGTTTTTATTTCTTTAAATAGCAAAAAAAGAACATCTAATTTATTTTTGCTTTGATTTGAAGAGCTGTTTTGATAATAATAATAATAATAATAATAATAATAACCACCAGCACTATCTCCATATCACTTTAGTACTGTTATATTCTGCTTCAAATTAGATCTCTTTCTGATTTACCCCACATCAAAAACTTTCAACTGGATGTGAACACTGTGAAAGTAAAATTAATAATAAAAGTCACTCAGAGACTCTGCACAGAGAGTATCATATCTGACTCACAAAACAACCCCCGCCAATATAAAATACAATTTAAACATCACAACCAATCACAAATGTTGCCACTAAAAGCAAAAGTATGACAAAAAAAAATGCTGAGATTCAATTGCTCATGATAGTAGGCAGGCAGTCACAAATGGCCACTGGGCCAACTGACCTGACACAAACTTCAATACTATGCCCATACACAACTAAATCTCTATCCTCCAGGTCACTTCCCTCACCCACAAAATGACATTCCACCTTAAAAATACAGAAAATTTTAACATATTTTGTCTCTTTTTCTTTCCACCTCACTGGCAGTACTTTGTTATTTTAGTTTGTTTTCTTGCAACCATATGCAGCATATAACAGCAAGATGAAGAAAAAACAAAAAAAGTCAATGCCAAGGATGTACTTTATCATCTTTTTTATTGCTTAATAAACTTAATTTATCAAATTAAAATGTAAGTAATCTTGTACAATAATTTCTAATGATAACTCTAGCAATACATTATGTAAGGGTTCAAGTGTCTAAGATAGACTTCATTAACATGTTCATTGCTATTAACTTTACTATGAAGGGTGGGTATAAAAAATAATTGCTTTATTCTTGAAATAGTACAATGTCTGCAAGTTGTTTCTCTATTTATTGTCAGAAATTAACTATGATGTTATACATGGGAAAGTATAACCTCTCTAGATATGGGTTAAACAGTAAGACGTTTGTCTGGTTAGATAATTGTTAACGCAATATTCTCTAGTAAAAAAAACAATTATTCTCATAATCAAAAATATGTTCCAGCTGTAAATAACCCATAAAGGGTTTATAAGCAGTAAAAAACAAATCAATCAACATTAAAAAGCTTGGCAGTTGGACACTGGTCTATTGATTTCAAGATGCGATTAATAAAAGAGATAATATGGAAAAAATAGCTTCATCAAAAACCAAAGATAATTATTATTGTTTTCTCTCAAACTAGTTCTATGTTTAATTATGGAGTTATCTCCCTTGATTTCATTCACATCGGAGATAATCTGCTCAGTGGAAATAGGACATTTTGAATTTTTAATTATTGTAATCATTTCTTGAAGCATTAACAACTAATTCTGTCATTTCGTGTCTTAAAATACTCTTCATTTTCGGTGTAATTATTTAAACATTTTTTCTAATTACAATACATGAGTGAATAATAGAGATTACAGTTTTGATTTTTCCAAAAGTAAAACAAATAATTAACTTTGTTTTGAATCAGATATTTGAGCACCTTTTATTTTAAAATAATTCTAAACAGGTTTTATTAAAGACACTGATATGATTTGTTTTCGTAACTTTTTAATGTTTTTTCTCTTGTGGTCATATACCAATTACTTTGAAAATGAGAAAAATCACCAAAAAATATCAAAATGACCTTGGTTTTAAATGAAAAACTACTTCAAAATTCACATTATTTATCATCAATATACATACCAATAACTATTTAGTAAATCAAAAGATAGATAATACTTAGACATGTTTATTAATTTTGAAATTAGCAAGTAAAAAAAATCAGATGAAAATGGTAGTCCATATAGATGACAGGATTTTGAAGGGTTTCAATTTTATCTCAAAATCAGGCATGGATGGTGAAGACATTGTTTCTTTTTAATTTTAACTAATCAAACTAGATCCCTTGTACCACATAAATTCTTATTTGTATATAAAAGATATACATATTAATTTCATATTAGATTCACGGAAATATTTTTGTGCTGCATCTTGGAGTATCAGAAATAGAATTTTTATGTGAAATATGATAAATTTAGTCCTGACTAAAATGCAGTGAGTTAAAATGGCGATAGAAATATGTTGTTGTTTTTTTGTTTTTTAAAATTATGTATAACAAATTTTCTTGAAATATAATGTAAAATTTAAGATGTTGAAGGTTTGTTTTACAAGATTGTTACTTTCAAAGGATCAGTGAATCAGTAATAAGCTTATTTTACATATCTGTACATGATTTATTTAGTGTGCACACCACACACACACACACATATATATATATATATATATATATATATATATATATATATATAAATTTTTCCTGTCACATTTTTCAGCCTTCAGGACTTCATCAGACTAAAGTAATGTTTATGTTGATGTAACTACACATGCACATGAAAGAGTGACCATGCAGAAATTTAAAACTTAACTTTTAAATTTAATTTTTTTTTATATATAATATATAAGATAAAAAATATTTTAACTGTTAAATATTTAATCCTTGAAAATGGCTATATATGTATAACCCAAAGCACTCAGAAAAAAAAATTCGAACAGTTTTTATATAATTTATCATCTGAAAAGAAAAAATTACTAGATCACATGAGAAATTATATAAAAAACTAAATCAAGGCACCTTGTCAGTCATATTCAATGAAATGTGCATGAAAGAAGGATTGCTGCCTAAAAACACACACACACTCACATATATATATATATATATATATATAATTTACCTCAAAATTACACAACATAGTTTTCATCTATACCAGAGTAAATCTAAGCAAAAACTTTAACAGATTCATACAAAATTTCAAGAAGATGGCATAGATAATAAAGAAAAGGAAGATGTGGAAAGCCATGATTATCTTCATTCTGTAACCATGAAAAATGATTTATTTTTCCCACTGTATGCATGTGTTATATATATATATATATATATATATATATATATATAAAATGTGCAAGTGTTTTAAGCTTTAAGCATTTATATGTAAAATACCTAATGCAAATTTACCTCTAAAAATAGGAATTCTCAGAAAGTTATAATTCTACTCAACATTTATTATATATAAATTATAAATGTCTGTTTAACCAATGAATGCAAGTCCTACTTAAAAGGTAGACACAGCATACAGTTTCATGGGTTATACTGAGATGAGTGCAAGAAAAAAAACTACTCTCCTGCTATTTAATTTAGAAAAGTAAACACCTGTAACATATTCAGTAATGCAGTTCAACCATTGAAAGCCATTGTTGGTGTGATCAAAGGAAATGACATATTCAATATCATGACATGAATAAGAGAAGATTATCTGACCAATTAAGAACATGTCACCAGATACTCAGGGAAATTTGCTTACAGAGTGCATATAAAGTAACCAGTAAGCATTTACAACTTCATTTATGCTCAGGTCTCCCTTCCTTACCTTTCAAATATCAATCCTATTAAAACTGATCAAAGGATAAAAAACATGATGTCTTAGATGATTTAAATAAATTAAATCTTGTTCTGTGTTTAACTGCTTTTATTTATCCAAAATGAAATGATAGCAAATAAACAATAAGTAATTATCTATAAATGTTTATTACATAAGAAAAAGTCCTTTTCTTTTCTCAATACAACCAAGCTGGCAAGTAATATATTTCAAATTGATTCAATTCAGCTTAGAAAGGAAAGCTAGTAAAGTCACTTGTTCATGAAGAGTTAATCAACATTAAAGGGCAGAGATTCACTGATTAAAAACTTTACAACAAATTTATAATCTGTATAACAAACCTCTCAGAAACATCTTATGATTCTTTATATTAACATGAGAAAAATAATGACTGCATTATTCTTGATGACCTTGAAAATTAGTGTAATACTTAACATGGTGATTTTCTCAAATTGTTACATCCTGCATTTATTCAAACTATTTCTTAAATTTGTCAACCAGGGTTGATTTCTGACAATAAAAAAACAATGTAGTGTACTTTACAATAATATATATATATAGGGTACTATGGATAAATTGTCATCAAAATTATGCAAAAACAAAAATAACAGACATCTCATTTTAACAGATATATTTGCCAAAATTACACAAAAATATCTTGAAATACTAAAGAGTAAATTTATTCAATAAATTCACCACTGACTTCAACCCCCACCTCCAACAACTTCCTGCAACTCTTCTGGATGGTCTCCTTGCTTAAGTTGGTGAATGCTGCCATAATCCTTGCCTTCATCTTTAGTGTTACAAGGAGTTTTATTAATCTCTTATTCAACTGCACCCTACACCTAATAATCAAGGGGGTTGCAGTCTGGAGAGTTAGTTGGCCACATGTAAGGAGTGATGTGGGCGCAGAAATTGGTTGACAGCCATGACTGGGCTCTCCTGCTTGTGTAGCATGGTGGAGAGTTCTATTGCCAGACATAGGGTCTTCCGACAGCCACCCTCTTGACCCAGGGCAGCACTACCTCCTCAAGGCACTTGATGTAGGCCACCTGTTGAGACTGAAGCCCTCACCCAAAAATTTGTGAGTTCTCATCAAATGATCAGAGTGACTTTTAGACTCATCCAAGTCTTTCCAAATCCTCTGCACTGTCCCCAAATTGACACCCAAACACTCTGAAATGTTTGTATTGGAGCTTTCAGCATGAATGCCAAGCAGTCAGTACAACATGTCATTTCCAAATTTCTGGCAGAGTGAAGTGCATCATAGTGCTCTTTTTCTCACAGACAGTAACCAACTGACTATACTGTGCAGTCAACAAAATCAAAAACAAAAAATGTGCATGCACAAAATTTAAAATATAAAATGATGACAGTTTACTCATCACACCGTATATATATATATATATATATATATATATATATATACATAAGCATTACTCTTCAAATATGAATTGAGATCTCTCAGCCACTGGCATATTTTGTATAGAGAAAAACGTTAAAATTCCCTTCCTTTCTGCTGTGCAACAATGGCCTAGGGGTAAGATATCTGACTGATGTCAAATCAGTCATGTTTTGATCCTGGCTTGAAGCAATCAGACGTCTAGCCACACTGAGGAGCTGTGATACAGCAAAACAATTTGTCTGTGGATGACTATACAATGAACTGGTTCATATCATATAAATCATTCAGATTTGTTAATATTGTTGTAGTTATAATACTGTTATTATGTTTTTGCATAATATAAGCTCACTCATACAACCATCTTTGAACTTTTATGTTCTTGATACAAAAGATGTTGATTTTTTTCCCCAAATCATTCTAGTTAATAATCTACGATTTCCCATAATTTTGGATATAATATTTCCTAGGTTTTCTTAATCTAAGTTTTACATTGTCATTATTTTCATTTGATGTTCATAATGTTTTCATAAATATATTCTTCAACCATCAGATAATGTAGCAAGGAGCCAGCAAGGTTTAATCTTCCTATGAACAGTGGTTATTACCAAAAAAAAAATACAATTAACAAGATATTTGAATTATTCAGCCTCTTTTTCTTGATTAATGAGTAAAACAAAATACTGTCTGTTCATAAAGGAAGTTTGGTTGTTTATAAAAAATTGATTGTAGTGTTTTCATTGTAAAATACTCTTAGTTTTGGAAACCTAATATAAATGTTCTATGAAAAAGAGAAAAGATGTTTTCCAAAAATATGCTTACTTGAAAGAAGTATTTGGTTTTTATAGAATATCTGAAAGTCTTCCAGATATCTAGCATTAATTGCATTAAAGACTCCAAGCTGTGAGATGATTCTAGAACCTCTGCCAAAACATTGTGAAGGACAAGGACAAAGGATGCATGCAAATAAACATTTCACAGCTTTATATAGGAATGTATTATTGTAATACATATATTGTAATACATTTGTTATTTTTCTAATGAAGCATTAGATATGAAAAAACTTACAGCTTTCCCTCCAAATCAAATGGAATTGTTTAATATAAGGTTTCTCTTGTTTTTAACATGAAGGTAATTCATTAAATTTTTTATATTTTATTTTAATTTGCTGCAGTCACAGATATTTCAATTTTTCCTTTGCATATTTTCAAAATTTGCTTAAAAATCATTCAAAATATTTTCAAGTACATTTTCAAAAAAAAAAAAATCTAAGGGATTTAAAGTTTCTTTAATTTCACATTCTTATTTAGTCATCATTAGTTAAAGTTTTGCAGTTCAAAACTTCATAATCCCAACAAAAGAATTAAACCATTTATTGTTAAATATGTCTGCTTTCAATTTTATAAAAACATTTTTAAAGGTTAAGTGTTTTGAGCACATTGTTATTATTAGTACAAATTATATTATTTTTGTTATTGCTAAACATCATTATTCATAATAAGAATAGCACTAGCATTAATATTAAAAGAAAATATACTTGTTTAATGATTGTTTTCTTAAACACATATTCTTAACTTTTTAACCTTACAATTATAGATTTTAAATCTGAAGTAAAATTCACAAAATATTTCAATAATTACTTTAAAAAAAATATATTTTAATTTAGAGTAAAGCTGAACTGAAAATGATTCATTTACTTATAAACTTGATAGCTTATTTACCAAGTTGACTGTTTTTAAAAGTATAATCTTAAATTTTATAATCACTAAAACTAAATTTAGCTCTTAAACTATAATTCTCTCTTTATAACCTTAAATAATAATTTCTATTTAATTTCTGAATGGTCCACAATAAGTATTTATTTTCTATTGTTGATAACTAAAATAACTCTATGAGAAATAAAAGGTCTGATTTCAAAGTGTATGCAAAAGTTGTCTGATAGCTTCAAAATTATTTGATTTGTGATGTTAGCTAAATGATTGTATAGCAGAAGTAATATCAATAGATTTCTTTAAACAAAATAAGCAATTTGAGCCACAAGTCTCACTAATTTTGCAATGATCATACTGGAATCTCAAAGACAAATATGAAGCAGATTGTGAATTTCACAAACAGGTTTAATGTTCTGATTCTCAACACTAAAATACCAGTTGAAGAACAGGTATAATAGTTCCTGGTCAGAACTCTATTCTATATTTGCTTCAAGAATTTACCAAGATCAAAATCATTTTTTAATAACTTAAATGAAACCATTTACACTATTTACATCTTTCAAACTGTTGTCCTTATCTTTATTGTTATATTTACAACATTTTGATCATTGTATGCTCTGATCTTCGTTACATGATATAAATTGGAATTTCAAACTCAATCCTTTATTTAGCCCACAAAGATACATTGTTCTAATTCCATGTGCTATGCCTTTTTGGGATATCTCAGTTTCATTCCCTTTAGTAACTCTATTCTCCAAGCATTTTTTGTTTCCTCTGCTGTGGCCAGGTATTGAACTCACAACTCTTTGGTTCAAGTCACTTTTTGGATTACTCAACCAACACTTTTATCCACTGGGCCATGTGTCCTTGGTTGAGTAATCTAAAAAGTGACTTGAACCAAAAAGTTATGAGTTCAATAAATGGCCATAGCAGAAGGAACAAAACAAAACTTGGAGAATTGAATTACTAAAGGGAATTAACTGAAACTGAGATATCCAAAAAAGACATCGCACATGGAATTAGAAGAATCTGACCCCATGGATTAAATAAAGGTTTCAGTCTGAAATTCCAGTGTATATCACCTGAAGAAGGTTGGAGCATACAACAGCTGAAACATCATGAATATGGCAATAAAAATGAGGACAACAGTCTAAACGATGTAAATAGTTGCAATACCTCATCTTAGTAATATAGACAGATATTAAATAAAACCATTCATCTAAATTAAAACCATGAAAAAGTAGGGTGTTTTTTTCATGTTAAAGTTTAATAATGAAATTTCATATATATCATGATTATTCAATTTTATTTTAATATTTTCAATAAGTTTAAGTTAATTTTATTACATTTTTCTTCTATTTTTATATACATTGGAAACTACTGTTTTTGCATAACAAAATGCGACTGAAATATTGATTTATTTTATTCAGCATTATTAAATGCACTTATCATTTAAAAGCAATAAGTTTATTTGACATGTATACTCATCCTTTGTGCTTGATGTTTGCAATATATTGGCCCAAATTTAATAATCTGATGTTTAGTACCTTGTTAAACAAAAGCATTTATATTTTTTGGATTCATTTGACCTCACTAAACAGTAACCATAAAACATTTGAAATGTTCCAAATTATGAGGAAAATAATTTTAATAAATACATTATTTGCAAAATTATTAATGATCATTAATTTGATTTAATTGATAAATTCCCATATTTCTTTTTTAAACAAGTATACAAATTCTGGTTTCTAATAAAATTTTATAGTAATCCTTGAATTAAATAGATGGTAAGAGTTGCTCATCTATAAGAAAAAAAAAACATGTTTCTTAAATTCATTGTCTAATACAAACAAAAGTATCTATTAAAATTTATGGATAAAGAAGATAATTCGGTTATTCAAAATTCTTAAATGAGAAGAAAAAAGTTGGTGTGCACAAAATATAGTCCTTATAATTCAACAAAATTATTTTTACATCATCATGATTTAACTTGTTTATTTAAATAAGACCCCTTTTTAACAATTCAAAATCCTTTCTTAATACCCAATTTATATGGTGTCTTTCCTGTCAATGATAGAGAAATAATTAAAATTTATTTTTGTTTACACTGATTGCTATTTGACAATTGTTTGTAAATTGAGGACTTTTATCCATAACCTGATGTACCATTGCACATTTGTGGAAATGAGACGTCTCACCAATATAACTAATTTTGCAGTTAGCATATTCAAATTTATATACAATGCATACTATAGAATCAAACAGTATTTTATTTTGATTTGAAAACGAAGAAATTTCTGACTTATGAAAACAATTCCTTACAGGGTTTCATCCCTACAAAATCTTTTGATCAAATCATTAATTAGAAATTGAACCATTTTTGAATCATCTCCCAAGTATTTAAGTTTTAAAATTTTTTACACCTGCTTGTTACTTTTTTGTTTTGATATATCTTGAAATAATAATAAAAGTGTAAAGATGTCATCATTCAACAAATTATTCAGATCAGCATTGGCATCTTTGTTATTTCAATCACTACATTTCAACTGCTTCACTCTCTGGCCTTTACTGCATGTAAGTTTTGTTTATAAATCTTAACTATTCTTTTTAACTTTTTTCAGTCTTTACTCTCACTCCTAACCACTGATCAAATGACAAAGATATTTCTGATGCATTAACATTTTAGTAAATAAGTTTTTAAAAAAAGACCTTTCCTTTTGATCAGTAAGGAGGTAGAGACCGAAAAAAATAATTTAAGAGTACCAGATTTGACATATATATGAGGAAGGCTGGAGAACTTACCAGTCAAAATATGATTAAAACAAAGCTGAGGCTGCTAACCTAAATAATTTAAATTGCAAAAATAGAATAAGCAATATTTTGTCAATACAAATTTGGGTACATCATTATCTGAAGGCCACTCGTATTCATTATCGTTAAGGTTAATTATCTGTTGTTTGTAAATGATTAGGGTTAGCTCAAACCCTGCTTAAGATGGAGGAGATTGTTTACTTTGTATCCCTTTATTAAGTAAACTTCCTTTAAACTTAATTTTTCATATTTATTATCTCCACTGTGTACTAATTAATCATATATTACTTTAAAACAGGTGTTGGATAGTACCTGTCATAAGCACAGATAATTACCCGAACATTAAAAATTAAAAAAATAGGACTGCTAGGAAGTTGGAAGAATGTAAATGAAGGTTTTATTTTATGAAAATAGAACACGCTAATAAAATGTAGAAAATGTGTTACATACCTTCTCCCTGATCCTGAAAAGGAAAACTAGTGAATATTCAGAAGTCTATCCTTAATGACAAATCAAGCATGTCATGTTGTAAGAGTTTGTGTTCATCCGACATGTCAAGGAAGCATCTTCTCTTCACTACATCTACCTAAAAATTCTTTTCTGTACAGAGTGAGCTTTACTGATTGGCCATTAAGGGTCACATGACCAGCCAAGGACAGTGCATACTAATTGAGGAAAGAAAGTTAACCAAACAGTGATAATGAAAATATGATTGGCCTACAAAGAACCAAAAAGTAAATAAATGTCTATATACATTTTTAAAATAAAATCTAGTGGAGATAATCTATTATTGTCCTCAAGGACACATGGCACAGTGGATAGTTAGATCCAGTGGCAGGACCCAAAGAGTGTGAGTTCAATACCTGGTTAAGGTGGCAGAGAACTTGGAGAGGGGAATTAACAGGAGATAACTGATAACTGACATCCATTAGACATGGCATGTGGAACTAGAACAGTCTACCCCAGTGAGCGAAATAAAGGGTTCAGTTTGACATCCCAACCACCTGAAGAAGGCAGGAGTGTACAACGACTGAAATGTTGTGATAAATATGGCAACAAAGATGAGGATGATAGTCCAAACAATGTAAATAGTGTAATAATACTTCATCTCAGAAATATAGACAGATATGGAGATTATCTATTTATGATATTATGATTATTAAAAGACCAATCTATTAGAAGTTATAAATGAATGATTATTAATGATATTATTTACAGATAACTCTATTAGTAATATTAGTGAATAAATCTATTAAAGATTATCTACTAATGACGAGTTGAATATTAGAGAATATTTCACCACTGGAATAAGCAGTGATCATGTAAATTTTAAAACTTTTTCTAATAAAGATTTTGTGAAATACATCTGTTTGATTGTTTGACACAACCGGTGATGTTTTCAGTTATGGATCATTAGGGGTTTCAGATCTGATAGCATCATACCCCTTCTTTACAGCAACCCAGTCAGCTACAACTATTCTGTTACTATATGGCTCATTTAACCTATTGCATCTCCTCAGGTCTTTATATTCCAACCATGAGCAATTTCCAGTTCAACAGCTGTGGATGAAAGTTTGTAAAATTTATATTGCATTTGACAAGATTTTCTCAAATTTTCAGTTTATTATCTAAATATCAACATCAGTGAATGCATGTAAATCCTGAGTGCAATAGAACATCTGGTTGTGGATAAAAAAAAAAGTCCTCAATTTACAAACAATTATCAAATAATGATCAGTATAAACAAAAACTTAAAATCTATTGAAAAAAAAAAAAAGAAAATTGGCAATGTTTAACTTTCATACCCCACCCAAAAAACTGTTTGCCAAAAAGTCATTTTTTCCCTTGACATTGCTATTATTTTAACTACATTCACTTATTAGCAGTGTTCATTGTTCTAAAAACTGATGATTAGAATTTTAATAAAACCTAAACATATGAAAGTGGATGTATACATTTTCTTAATATTTTACTTAAAAAGACAATTAGTAAGGGTCTCTATATAAAACCCTTGGTACAATGGCTATTGATATAAACAAAAGAGGAAATGATTGAGTTTTAACAGAAAATTGTCAGGGCTTAAATTTACAATAAAAATCTATATTTTGCTCTTTTAAGTACAACTACTGTTTTGTTTGTTTGTATTATGTTTTATTTAATAACTCATATTTCCTTTAAAGGATATGTAAACAGAAGTGATGTTTATTCATTTCTGATAGTTCTACAATGCAACTGTATAAAGTATTTCCAAATTAGAATAGAATTTATAGAAAAAAAATTGAAGATGTATTTGGGATGATTTTGCTAATTACTATAATTGGCAATTAAGTTTAACTTGACAATTCTTGATCTCTTTAAAATCTTTTAAAGTCATAATGTGGTACAGGCTGTCTTGTTTGAAAGCTTTGCTTTATTTTTATAACGTTTTATCTATTTTTTGTAATGTTAATATTTTAATTCAGTTCTGCACCTTGGCTTTGTACCCAAGAGCAGAGATTACCCTAACCCACTTCATCCACAAGCACTGTGACTGCAGCAAAACAAATCTAAGGTTATAACTTACAATTATTTAAAAATCTAGCCTGGAAGAAAAAAAAACCTCAAATATATTATATTTCAAAAATAAGAAAAAAAAATTTTTTTGTCCCCTTCATAGAAACGTACCAAAGCGTGTGAGTTTGAGGTCACAGACATAAAAGCTGCCCGTAAAAAGAACCGTAGGCCAAGAAGTAAGACACCTGGGCCTGGCTGTAAGGTAGACAGTTTTTTTCCTAGTTCAGGCTTCCTTAGTTCTAAGCAAACTAACACAAGAGCTGCAGTCATGGTGGTGGCTGATGACTGACTCTGAAAAACCATAGAATATTCACACCTTTTTTGCCTATTTTTAATTTACCTGCAGACTAATCTTTCTGTGTAGGAACTCTGTTTATCTAGTCAGTGTGTACATCCAATTTTTAATTAACATCTTTGCAGTATTTAACATTTTTTAATATCTTTTCAAGGTGTAGAACTCAAGAGAGAAATATAAGCAGAAGTATAATGGGTTTTCAAATTTCACTGGGCAACTTATTAAATTGACACATTTATAATCAATGGTTCAAGCCCAACTGATAAGAATATTGAACTTGATTTTTCATATTCAGTTGGAGATACTAATAGGGAAAGGTATAGCTTAGTCTTCAAACTTGATTCTCTATTGTATAAAGGTTAACAATTTAGTTGTTAAATCATTGGAAAAATATTTGCAAGGCCAGAGACTATTTTATCATGTAAATCAATCTCAAAATTTACCCTGCATTCTCCAAGATGAAATTTATTTTTGTTTTTTTTTTGTTTGTTCTTTTTTTTCCATAAAATTTTGAAAGTCAAGGTTCCTTATACATTTGAGGCCAAGAAATACACTAACTTGAAATTTTTCTGATATTTTGTCAAATCTTGTCTTTGAATATAGCTTGGTATTTTTACTAAGAAATAACCTTTACTATAACTTACTTTGAGACTTATAAAAAGTAAAAATTATGAAAGTTTAATGTATTTTTAAGGCTGGCAGAATTTTACCCAAAATGTGCTCAATAGATAATTGAAGCAACAATGTCAATAAATATTCAATAGACTTATCTCATTTGACTGATGCCAGTGTTTCATACTGTTCACCATCATGGTTCAATAGATTTATCAAACCATCTGACCCTGATGAGCAGTATTACATAAAACTCTGGAGTTTTTCAAATGAAATAAGTATATTTATATTTATTAATTCATTGAATATTGTTTTTCACCCCAAGCAAGGCAATAAAGCCACTAAGCTGCAAGAGGTTACTAAGGTTGAGAAAATATGAGAAAAAAATTATTAAGGAGAGAGAACAATAAAAGAACAGAAATTAAGAACACAGAAGATAATGATTAAATTTTTGAAGATCAAAGTTGACTGGAAAGCAAGAAGCTGAATGAAAGTTTCACAAATGAGAATTGCAAGAAGATATATATATATATATATATATTAAGCATTTGACCCCAAGCAAGGCGGGAAGCCACTAGCACACAAGGGGTTACAGAGAATTGGAGTGAGGCCAAATAGGAGTGATAGAGGAAAGGATGAAGAGAAGGATAGGGGATAGATCAAAGTATGTGGAGACGTTGATTGAGATCAAGGTATATAGAGATGTTGAAATCAATAAGTCTGTAACCTAACACAATTATTAGCTGCATTTTGATTTCAAATTTTCACTGAATTATGTTCAGTCTATGTGATGGATATTCACCAATGAAATATTATATTGAAGTGCCAAAAAATTAGATACAGTAACCTAATAATGAGTACCCTATCCTTTGCTAAAATAACAATGGCTATATAACATGGCTGAGTCTAGTAGGGTACTGGAATTACTGTATGGATATATCCAGGTATATTCTAGATGTGTTCATAACTGAGTTATGTCTATTGTGTATGGCTGTAGGGAATTTCTGTAAAATGTCTAATATGTGCTAAATAGAGTCTAATCCTAGTGAGTACAGAGAGTAATAGACTCACTGGAAATCAGGTAGGTGTTCCTGAAACCCTTTTTATATCTCCTGTGCATGATGGCAGCAGTACATTATCTACCATCAACATCAAGAAACATGCCATGCAGGAGGAGGTGCAAATGGTTTGCATCAAGATTAGTGTATGTTACACCTGTTAAAATAGTTTCACTAGTGTTCCTTGCGAACACCAACAGATGACATTCCATACAATTATAGAGCCACTACCTGCTAACAGGCTGGATCTATTTGGTTTCCTCCACACAAAATTAACCTTTGACCTGAAAGAGCTAGGAATGTGCTTCATTTGACCAGAGAACACAGTACCAATTTTCTGATTCCTATTCTGGACTGTACCCTATTTCTGGTGAGGCAAAATAACTGATACCATGCTGACAATAATGGTACTCTCATTAGTTAACAATGAGGAAACTTCATGGAATACAGTGTATGACTGATGGGTTGAGCAGTACCAGCATTGAATTATGGTGTGATTTGATGCATTATTTTAATCCACTAGGTGGTTGCTATAGTTGTCACTCAGTCACTGGTAATCATGTTCTTGCAACATCTATACTTTTCACATACCATTCATATCTCTCTGAATTTCAAAATTCCTAGCTTACCCTTGCTACTTTTGTTAAAATAAACCTCAACATAGATATAGTCTATTTCAAGCCATTCTGTATATGTCTATCATCAGCCCCTAAGTGTCTGTCTTAGAGCATTGTTTTAAATTTAATTTCAATGTCAGCTCTCCTCTCATAGACACCTTATTAATGAGAGTGGGTTTGTGTTAGCAATTGGTGGTGGCATAAGGTATCTTATCGTGGAGGAAGCAGTCTGGAGTTTATTTATGGCCAGGATTTGTTGTTTGTAGTTTAATATCAGTTCCTACTATGTAATGTTTCTTATAAAAAGCCCTGGAGTGTCTTTTTCTGGGATTCACAGTAAATAGTTTTGTCAGAAAAAGACACTCCAGAGCATTTTATAAGAAACACCACATAGTAGGAACTGATATTAAACTACAAACAACAAGTCCTGAATAAACTCCAACCCCAGACTGCTTCCCCCAGAATAAGATACCTTATGACCTCAAGCACTCGCTAACACAAACCCACTCTCATTAACAAGGTGTCTAGGAGAGAAGGACTGACATTGAAATTAAATTTAAAACAATGCTCTAAGACAGACACTTACGGGCTGATGATAGCCATGTACAGAACAGCTTGAAATAAACTATCTCTATGTTGAGGTAATTTTTGGTTTTCTGCTGCGAAAAAATACATATGCTCTGTTAAAATAAAAACATTGAGCTCTCTGTGGATGAGTTTTAATAATTAATATTACTAGGATCCACTAGGATTATATACCAACAGATCAATTACCTGTACTATATATATATATATATATATATATATATATATATATATATATATATATATATAAAATTGCTTACAGTGAGTTCTGATGATAATAAAAAATTATGCTTGATGTAAAAGGTAAAATAACAGAAGTAAAATTTATACTAATAATATACATTTGTTCCTCACCATTTGATACAACTTTGAATTAATATATTCCTTTTCAGATACACACACACACACATATATATATGTCTGTGTTTGTGTGTGTGTGTGTGTGTGTGTGTGTGTGAAGTAATGGATATTGGCTTGGATTGAGGAATCTGAGAGATGAGTTTGAATTCCAGTCAAGTTTGTTACATTCATTTATGTACAAATACACTTGGGAAAGTTATGAATCCATTTCATTGCCCCACCACCACTCATGGATAAATAACAGGTCCTATAGCCATGGCTGGCAATTAGTCTAGAAGAAGGACAACTCTGAATTTAAAACTTGAAGAGGGTCATTTAGGGACCTTGTGGAATATTGTCCACCCATTCTTTGTATTCAGTTCTTCCAAAGTGTATGGTCAGTTCTGCACAAACCTTCACTACTATAATCAAATCATATGTATGGGTAGTCCAACTGCTTGGTTCTAAGAACTGAGCTGTGAGCTGATGTCAGAAAACTATGGGAGAGTCCTCAATATATATATATATATATATATATATATATATATATATATAAAAATTTCTCCGATTTAACCAGTAGAGAAGACAATATTTATGAATAAAAATGACAACAGAAAAAGTGGTAGTTGCTGACGCGTTTCGTCCAATATGGACTTTATCAAAGCAAAATATGAAAATGAAATTAAATGAACAAAGTAACTAATAAAAACAAAAACAGAATGTACCTAGCAACTGGAATGTAGAGAAACACTATTTTCATATTTTTAACTGAAAAATAACGTCAGTAATTGTCACATGTGGAGAATATTGTCATTATATCTGTGTTGATGCATTCAAACATTTTCTGGAGAGTGCCACCATAGAAAATTACCCAAATATTAATCTACGCCCAGGCTTTTTCCCTATTTTACCTTTCTTAACAAAATTAATGCTCTTACAAACAAATATACACAACAGATTCATAAAATCAAAAGAAAATGTTTGAATGCATCAACACAGATATAATGACAATATTCTCCACACGTGACAATTACTGACATTATTTTTCAGTTAAAAATATGAAAATAGCGTTTCTCTACATTCCAGTTACTAGGTACATTCTGTTTTTGTTTTTATTAGTTACTTTGTTCATTTAATTTCATTTTTATATTTTGCTTTGATAAAGTCCACATTGGACGAAACACGTCAGCAACTACCACTTTTCCTATTGTCATTTTTATTCATTCATATATATATATATATATATATATATATATATATATATATATATATATATACATATATATTATATATATATGTAAAATGTTCCAACAAATTTATGATTAATAGTTTTCAGGATCATGAAAATTGAGAATTCTTATAAGGCTTATAAATTTCTTGAGCTGACACCACCATTTTTCAAAGTATACTTTTGCAGTATCAAATAATCAAAATTTAGCAATTAAAAAAGAAAATTGTGTTTTTTCACAATTAAAAATTTAATTTAGAAAACCAAAACATTTACCAAACTTTAATAAATGTCTAACATTGTGTACACACTTCACAACTGGAATAAACAAAGTTCCTACCGGATTTAAAGAACTTTGATCTAATTAATTATTCAGCCCTATTTGGATTTTAAACCTCTTTCCTATAAAAATAGAATTATATTCATGTATTTTAGTTACACATTGCATTTCCCAGAATAGTAGTTGGAATATTAAATGCTAAGTTGTTCAATTCTTATAACTCCCTTGCTACTACTGGTTATGAAATATGGTTTTGGAAATCTACAACTTTGTGAAAGTTGTAAATTTCCAGCACCACTGCTTGGTTATATGACAAACTATAAGCATGTGGAACTTCCTGTGACATTTGGATGCTTCCAGCATTAAATGGACTAATTATTCCATAGCTGAAAGTGGAGTACTGCTTAGTGGCATAGGATTGTTGGTTAAAATTCCAAATGATTTGATTTGCAAAAAGGTTTGTTAGAAGTAAAACTTCCTACTTGGTATAATTTGGCAATATGCCTCCAAACTAGGCACGGAATTCAGAATAAGTTTCTTGTCACCATACAATGAACAGTTTGTCCTTGACTGAAATGTCATGATCACTACTCAAGAACTGAAATATAGGCCAAGATGACATAGTTGCATGGTGAGTGTTTATGTGTAGGTCAGCACAATATACATAGGGATTGTTCATTGATCAAACTTGAAAGAAAAGAATTATGAGACTAGCTTGCTAATCCTTATTCTGTGACAAGAACCTTGAATTTTGGATTATGGCAAGCATTCTAATTTGAACATTTTCATCTGTTCTTTTCACAAAAGTATATAGTATTGTTAGCTATTATTTGTTTACCAAAGTTGAGCAATGTAAGTTTCAAGGTTTTGTTGTATGTAAATGGAGAAGTTAGATAAGAAACTAAAAAATGAGATGTGCTTTGTAACCTGCAGAATTGAGATTAATGATTTAATGTTTTCACTTAGAAATGTATAAATTTTTATTTCATATTTTGCAGACAGAAGAGGACATTAGGATGAAGAAACGTTGATTCAGATAAAATATGGATGTTATGATAGGGGGAATGGATCAAATCAGATAGAAAAGGATGTTAGGATAAAGGGACAGATCAAATTAGATAGAAAAGGATGTTAGGATAAAGGGACAGATCAAATTAGATAGAAAAGGACGTTTGGATAAAGGGACAGGTCAAATTAGATAGAAAAGAATGTTAGGATAAAGGGACAGGTCAAATCAGATAGAAAAGGATGTTAGGATAAAGGGACAGATCAAATCAGATAGAAAAGGACGTTTGGATAAAGGGACAGGTCAAATTAGATAGAAAAGGATGTTAGAATAGAGGAACGGTTTGAATTGGATAGAAAAGGATGTTAGGATAAACAGATGAGTCAATGCTGAGAGAAAATGACATTAGGATAAAGAGATGGGTCAAATCAGATAGAAAAGGACATTAGTTAAGATCAGTTAATAAAAAGAACATTAGTTAAGATCAGTTAAAATTTTCCTGATTAATTTCCCATTTATTTTACATAAATCAATTTTTAATCCAATTAATAAAAAATATCATTGCAACCTTGAAATAATTCCACTACTACAATACTAGCTACTACCCATTGCTTTTGTTTTTCTTTGGGTTTTTTCCATTAATTCTTATTATTGCTTTCTCACTAAACTAGGTTATTTCTTGAACAAGTTTCTGCTGACATTGTTTAATTGTACTGATTCTAAAAAAAAACAAAAAAACAGCATTTAGTGATATCTTTTTGTCATTTTTTTTTTTTGTATAATTTGTTTTCAGCCAAAATGAACAATTTGGCAGCAGCTGACAAGAAATTTCAGGATATTTTTTTTTTCTTCTTCAAATAGTGGATAAGATATCTAATAAAAAATGTCTTTGGTTTGGCTCTTCTTCCTTTTACAGTGAATTGGACAAGACAGTTCACAAATGGTAAAAGCAATGGTTGTCCTGGAGTGGCTGTTGAAATATTTCACCAGTATCATATGAGTCACAACTAGAAACAACATAAAAGTTCAAAATACCAAATTCCATAAATTGCATGTTCACCAAATTTTTAATTATTTTTCTATTCAACAGGTTATTTTTACCCTATTTTTGTCAAGAATTTGCTTCCATATATGTAATAATTTAAATGCATATTTGTTTAACAGATTCTTTTAATTATGCAAATGGGTGTTTGATATTATGTTTTGTTTATTTCTAAAGCCAAATACTTTTACTAAAATTTAAATGAAAAATGTCTTGATTTAATTCCTAATGTATATTGGTTTAAAGGCACATTACAATTTAATTGAAAATTCATAGGAATTAATTCTTATTTACTTAACATCTACATTATTTTTGCCTGATATTTTGTCTTTATACACCTATGAATCAATTTTTGATATTTGGATAATTTTTTTTTATTGTAGAAAACTGCATTTGACAAGACAATGGTATCTGGTTAAATTATTCAATAAAGCTATCTTTGAAGGGTCTATTAGATTTGGTCTCTTTTTCAAATAGAACTCAAAACAACCTGAAAACAATATTTTATTTTTCTCTCCTCTAAACTGTATCTAAGATTATGCTATACTTTTTCTTTAATTCTAAATGTGTTTTCAGCTCTTAAAAAAAAAGTTTGTTTCTTCTTGTTTTTTGGGGGAGGGGGAAGTTCACTGGAAAAATTTGCAATTGAAATACCAAACATATCTTTTTTATTTTTCATTGATTAATAGCAAATTTGCTTGTTTTAATCACTTGTTCAGTTCTACAGATCAAACCTCAGCCATTTTCTTTTACTGCCATAAGAAGTATCAGCAACAATCAACTTTAACTGGTAAGAGTCTCATTACTATTTCTTAATTTTAACTTTTTATAGTTTCTGTTTTGTATCATTACCAGGGTGAAATGGGTTTACCTGGCCTCCCGGGGCTCAAAGGAGAAAAAGGAAACAGAGGCAAACGTGGACGCAAAGTAATTTCCATTACTGATGCATGCCCATTGTATTTTGTGCATTGTATTATCTATACCTGTTTGAATTAAGCATGTCTTCTCATGATTGCTTCATAAAGATTTTCAGTGTTGTTTTCATTGTGGTGATTGTTAAAATCAATGTAACATGCCATGACTATTATGGTTTGTATCGTACTGTAAAAAATTATTGAATACACCAATCCCTCATTTAACAAAGACTGTTTTTTCTTCATAATAAATTCTTTATATTGTAAGAAATATTTTAATGTAAGATTAACCTGTAAGCATCTGAAAAAAAAAAAGAAAAAAAATCTTTGAACATATGAAACAAAACAAATGGTGATCTGATTTGCTGAATATAAATCATGTTTGCATATTTTCATCCCTACAAAACCTATTATATCCAATTGGTATATCTTCCAATCTATTTTCTGTTCTTGTTAGATATCTGATTCATTGAGATAACTTTTGAATATTATGGTTCAAAATCAATGCAGTTAAAAACTTTTTAAATTCTTCCCAAATTTAATTCTAAAGACTGAGCATAAAATTAATAAATTCTGCACATTATGATTTTAGGTGCATGGATCAACAATTTGTGGCTGAATAGTAATTACCCCCATTGTGGGGAAAAAAGGGTAATTTGTTTATTACGGATATATACTAGAAAGAAAGGCAAGAGTACTGGTAATTACAACATATCTAGGCTTTTATAAGTTACTAGCAGTAGAGCCCGGCGTTGCCCGGAGATGTAACATTAAGAGATAGATCAAGTATCGACCATCATAAAGACTGAAAAATAAAATTGACAAAGATTATTGTTTAAGGTTGATGGACACACATGTCTTAATTATTTTTTTTTTGTTTTTTTTTTATGAATTGGTCAAACGCAAACTCAAACAAAAACATTGTTTTCAATCGTTATGAGTCTACTGATTGAATAGAATTTTATTATAAACAATTGTCTTGTAAATAGAATTTTTAAAGCATCCTGAATGTAAAAATAAAGAAAAAAGTGTGCAAGACAATAAGAAACACTACCTGCCAAAAAAAAAAAAGTGAAGTTTTGTTGAAATCGGTTGAAAAATGTAGGAAATCCGATCCCATATATAAACGAACACACACACACACACAACCAACCAACCTGGGTTTTATAATAAGTATAACTCGATATGAGTTGTCCCCCTTTCATTCTCGCGATGTCTCTTAATCATGTTTTCAAATTGATTTTGTGCAAAAACAATTGTGTTTTCCAATTTTTGGTGCTGTCAGAACCACCGCAAGGTAATTTTACGTAGTCCTGTGAAGTTTTGTTGAAATCGGTTGAAAAATGTAGGAAATCCGATACAATATATAAACGTACAGACACACACACACACACACACATACAACCTGGGTTTTATAATAAGTATGATTAAATGCCAGTTTTTAAGTTTTATCAAGGCATCGGTGTTTAAGGAAATATTTACTGGTGCATTTAGCACAGATGATAAGTGAATATAATTTAATGTTTAATAAATGAAAATGAGTAAATGTTGTCATTGTTATTAATAAAGTCTAACAATAAATAAAATACTTTGGCTAAGTTTTCCTTTTGTCATTATTCATATCGTATTTTTACAGATAAAATTTTACTTATATTTTAATTATATATATATATATATATATATATATATATATATATTTTTCTCACCAGTAACATAACTCTCAATTTCATGTACAACACAATTGTCAGGTTCTGACTGAAAACTGACCATTGGATAATATATATATATATATATATATATATATATATATATATATATATATGCACCATACTGTAATGATAGTGGAGCAGTACATTTTATTTATGGTTCAGGGAAATTGTGTTGTGCATGAAAATCGTACTTGTGCTACCAGCAAGGAAAAAAAATGTATATTTATTATTAATATAAATTATAGCTCTGTTATTACACATTGAGCACTATTTTATTAGCCCCAGCACCCAATGTGCAATATTTTATACACACATATTATATATATATATTAGCTCCCGAAAAATAAATAAATTCGGCCAAGCACTGCGGAGAGAAAGCACATGTTTGTAAACAGTGATTATTACTGCTAATAATGCAAGACTGTTCCTCTAGGTCACTGGAATGTTTAAAAAATAAATACACAAAAATTTCCCTTTGTTCTTCACTGTTTGAACATATAAGAAAATATGCAGCAACAATTTTAATATTTCAATTTATATATGGTCTAAGATTAGAGGGTGTGAGCTTAGGGTGGTTATACAAGTTTTGTGTTACTATTTCTAGAAACTAATATTTTATACATATTTTCTATAAACTGATCCAACGATACTTATCTAATAAATATAGCATTAGATTCACTATTTCCTTGACATATTACATTCTAATAAACCTAACAATGCCACCCTAGTCTCATTACATGTTGAAATATATATATATATATATATATATATATATATATATATATATATATAATCATTATATACAATCATTATATATAATAATATATATATAATCATTATATACAATCATTATATATAATAATATATATATAATCATTATATGCAATCATTATATATAATAATATATATATATAATCATTATATGCAAACATTATATATAATAATATATATATAATCATTATATATAATAATAATATATATATAATCATTATATATATTAATATATATATTAATATATTATATGTATTAATTTTTACCTTGTTCTTGATTTTATTTGATGGTGATAGTTTTCAAAAAACACAATCTTAAAAAGAAAATTTAAAATAAAAATCAGTCAGTCTTTTATCAACAATTCAAGTCTTGTTCCAGATTATAAGGACTCCATCATAAACCAATTTATTCCTTTTTTTAATTTACAATTAGTCCCTTCTCAATATTTTAAAAGCTGAAATGGAGAAATTAAATCTCTTTTACTCGACTCATTTATAATTATAATCATAATCTAGTAAGAAAAACCATTTTGTTAAAGGATGGATTGGTGTAAATAGTGAAACTCCAAATAGCTGTTACATACACACATATTTAATAAAAACAAATGGAATGAGGAATGTAGCTTTTCTGTAATTCCTATTCTGTTTCAGTGTAATCCTAGGAATATGTCTTTCAAGCCTTTTTTTCCTTGTTAATTTCTTCCATTATAATATTAATTATTTATTTATTAAAACCATTAAAAATCACAATTCTTTATAAACATGATGAAAAGTTGTTGTGCAATCTAGGTTTTTTATTGCTATTTCAATTATCTTCATTAAAACTGCTACACATAGATAATCTATCATATGCAAGAGTGACATTACTTAGATCTAATAAACTATAATATAGCAAGTCATTACTTATAATGTATATATTTTAAAAGTATTTTTTGATTCTTGTGAATTTTTTCAAGTTTTTACTAGTATGAAAAAAAATTTTTTATTTTAATTAGCTACTGATTTTATGATTCAAAAAAATATTTTTGATGATAGACTTTAATACAATCTAATGATTTTTTTCAATCACGCAAAGAATTTTCATTTAACATGCATTCCCCTCCCCTCAATATTTTTAGCACTTTGCATCTTTAGGTCTGTCTATGATGCATGCACTTTTTCTGCTTGTTTCCAGAATGAATGATTCCTGTTTTATTTTGGTCTTTTCTTTCTATCAAGAACATTACACTGTTTATATCAAATAACTTACATCTTTCATATCAAGCTATTTACATTCAAATGTTCTTTCCTTTAATAATATTACTAAATCTTTTTTTAATTGGATTACTTCACAGCAACAATTTGATATCATTTAAATATTTATTTTTCTCATATGCAGATAAATATAACTCTTGAAATTTATTCATCATTAAGTCTTTTAACTAATCTTTACTAAATGCCCATTTGCTTTTCCATGTAATATTTTTAAGCAAACTAACATTAAACATTTGCATGTTAAACTAAAATCACCCACAAATGCAATAATAATAATAATGAATGTTATTTTAAATCCTTATATTGTCCTGAGTTTTAAAATAAGAATTCAGTCATTTTCCCATATTGTAATCACATAATAATCTGTAATTTCAAAAACCTTTTCTCTCTCTCTCAGCAATTTTAACAAAACCTAAGAGAAAAGCCCATTGTGTAGTATTGGAAAGTTACCAGATGACGCTTAAAAATATACATCATTATTCTAGTGATGTATATGTGGAATTTTGGTGATGGTTCATATGGATGAGTTCACAATTTCTTTTTCCCCATTTTTTGGCAATTTGCTGGTAAATGGTTACTTTGAATAACAAAAATATTGAGCCAATATTAAACTGGCCTTGAAATCTATGAAAAGCCTGATGAAACATCTCAGTGCTCTTTGTAGCAGATTTGCCAAGTTTCATTCAGAAATTAATACAGGCACATGGCTTGAATTTATGAGCAATTATAAAGATCACATAGCCATTCCAACAAGAATTTTTATTTTAGATAATTTTTTTTTTAATTATTTTACCTATAACTTAAAATATCATTATGATTGAAATAGTTCTTTATTTTCAAGTGTAGGACTTTCCCTTGATAAGAAAAACATTGTCTTATACATTTTCTTTTTAGTCACTGTCATTTTTAACCTCTTGCCTTTCTTTGGAAAAGTGCATGTTATTTTGTTTAACTTACATTTTTTCTTAAATGTTTTATTGAACATTTCTTAAAGAAATTTAGTAAAATTCAACTTTAATTGGAAGAAAGTAAATAATAGATATTTAGAAAAAAAATCAAGCACAACATTGTTTTACTGAATATATTCAATTCTAAGACAAATTTTAAAATGGAGAAATATATTTAGAAAAATGTATATACTTATGAAAGATTATGTCTTCTATTTTTATATTTGCTTCTTATTTCCTAATAATTTTAAATTCTTTTTCTGAATGTGCTATATACATTAGAAAACATTTCCACTTTAATACTTTACTGCCTTCCTATTTTTTATTGGCTGTAGAACTAATTTGCATTTTTCTTCTTTTCTGCTGAGTTGAATGCATGTTA
The DNA here is from genome assembly GCA_903632075.3 of Acanthosepion pharaonis. Taxonomy (NCBI): domain Eukaryota; kingdom Metazoa; phylum Mollusca; class Cephalopoda; order Sepiida; family Sepiidae; genus Acanthosepion; species Acanthosepion pharaonis. Next base: position 1,522,262 of record CAHIKZ030003054.1, on the reverse strand, counting down.
AAAATACTAGAATTTTACATGTAACCTTTCTATCAGCATTGCATTTTTCAGCCAATCAGAATCTTCCATTGCATGTTTCTGAAAAAATAAAAGCATGCATATTTCTCTTATCACAAGTTTCTTATTTGCAAACTATCCCAAATATATTTTACCTTTTATTTATTAACACCTTTCTTCACTTTCTTTTCTTAAGATAATAAGCAGAGCATGGCCTCCAAAATGACACATGTAACACAATTATCTTGACAAATAAACATAGACAATTATATTTTTATTGTGCCTTTCTTCAAGTTATTAGCATTCTATTACATATATATTAACATTCAATCAGTCATCAGTAGCTGCTTTGAAAATACAGTATTGTTATAAACTCCACAATAACTATGCAAATTCTTAAAACTCTCACATCATTACCATTTGTATTACATATTTATTCTTAATACCTCAAATAGCCATTTACCAAAGATTACTACTTCTTTATTGCTACAAAACACTCCAAACAATCACTTACCAAAAATAACTATTTGTAATGTCTTCTAAATGCCTCAAAAAATATTTACCAAAAATTATTACTTATATATTGCAACAAAATACACCAAACAACTATTTACCAAAATTACTATTTGCATTACTTCTAAATATGTCAAAAAGCCATTTGCCAAAAATTACTGCTTTTATATTGCTACAAATACATCAAACAACCATTTACCAAAAATTACTATGTACTCAGATATGGGAAATTTCATATTCCAACCAGAAATCAGAAACATTAGAAGTGCTGAAAGGTTAAATTGAAAAAAAAAACAAACTTTTGCTAGTGTTTAATTAAATTTGCATAAACTAACTTGTATACCATTCAAAAACATCAACTTTTAGAAAAAGTGTAATAAATTTTATTACAATTCTTTTGGTGTGTAAGGATACAGTATTAACATGATCATAAAATTTCTTGGACACACATTTCTGGGTCATATACACTATATAGGAAGGAGGAAAATACCATAGGAACATATACAGTCATACTCTCAAATTGAGGTGCTTGACAATTGTGTCTACAATTTCAATGTATGCAGTGGCATTGGCCCTAAAAGTGCTGCGTAAAGAAGCTGAGCGATATGACATGGCCCTCATTACTGATATCCCTAAAGACCCCTAGCTGATAGAAAACTGAATAGTAATATTTCAATCTATGATAGAACTTCTTCAAACAAATAAAAATTATTTTTTCTTCTGAAGTTCTGAAATGCATCACTTCTCAATTTTCCATCTTACCAAAAAAAAAGGTTGATATCCTCTACCAATTGTTCTAAGAAATAGAACTCAAGATAAACCTTTCCGAAACAGAAACTCTGATCTGGAATTGGAATGAAAGTAGTGATGGCACTTACCCTGAATTCATCATGAAAAATTCAGCATGTAGAGTTAGCAAAACTAAACACTTCAAATACATCAGTATATTGATCAGTTACAACAATTTTAACGTAGGAAATAAGAAATTAAACATAGAATAGGCTGCACTAGGGATAGTTTTGCCCAACACCACAAATTGCTACACAACCAAGACATTAGCCTAAAAACTCAAGTGGACATTCTTAAATAGCTTTATTAGATCAAGACTTTCATATGGATATCACACAGGGCACTAAACTCATCCAGAAATATCTAAACTGTCAGCTGTATACAACCACTTTCTCAGATCAATGATTAAGAATGCCTTTGAGCAAATAAAGTCTGTAGACCTTAGTGAGGACCATTCTTGTCCAAACCTGGCATTACAGAATTACAAAGAACTGTATCAAATAACTGAAACCACATTACTTGAAGAGTTTCAACAACAGCAACAACAAAAATGTATATCACATGTAATTCAAAGAGAAAATAATGACATAAGATGTTGATATACCATACTGCAACATGATTGGGAAGGAAGGTCCCATCAATACAAGAAAGAGTAATAACAGTGGATTTGAGAAATCTATTTTCCTAAAAAAAATTGTTTCAAGAGAAAGATTTTATAAATTTCTGCTTGGTCAGTGAATACCAAATGTCTTCTTATGAGGAAATGGCTAATATTACCATTCATTTGCCAAACAACAATTTGTCAGTAATGGTAATATTAGCTCTTTCTCTACAAAAAATATTTGACATTCATTGACTGAGCAGCCAGTAATGCCATTGATTGAAATTTATAAAATCTTTCTCTTAAAATAATATTTTAGGAAAACAGATTTCTAAAGTTCAATAGCTTTTCTCACTCTTTCCAATATTGATGGGGGTTTCCTTCCTAACCTTTTATTTGAAGTGGTGTGGAATGTTAGCATCTTCACTATGTCATTATTTTCTATTCAAGTTACACATGCTATCCATTTAAAATTGTTGCTGCTGTTAGCATTCCTCAATTGATGGGGTTTCTGTTATTTGGTACAGTTCTTTGTTTGTGATTCTGTAATGCCAGTCCATAATGTTTAAAGAAGCATTAATTTGCCATGACACTTGGGCTTTACTCACTCAAAGACTTTTTTTCACTAATGATATTAGGAAGCAGTTGTTTCATCCTTATCTACAGTTTTACTTTCCATGCTTTCAGTTACCTACAGTCAATGCTAGAAATAAACAATTCCTAAATTTTCTTTAATAATGCTTTCAAGAGTAGTGTTGCTGGCACTTCATATATGCCAAAGAGAAGCGATGATATCCTTCCTTTAAATGAAAAGGTGAAAGTTCTTGACTATTTAAGGAAAGAAAGAAATCATATGCTTTGGTTGCTAAAACTGGTCTATTTTATTATTAGTTATTGCCTAACTTATAAATTAATCCTAAGTGTGTATGTATTTATATATATGTATATATATAGGCATGTGGCCAATGAGACTCAGGTTCAAATCTCACCATCATTGATTTGTCAGGAAGTAGACTTCCTGATGTTATTGGTCTGGAGGGGGCAATCCCAGCATGTGGCACCTTTGGAGAGTGCCTGAAAATCATACCATGGTTTGACCCAAGCCTTGTAGTGAAATTGGGTATACAGAACCCTTGGAAGCCATCAATAGCTGTGCTAGCACGAAGTCACAAGTCATCGTGACCAAGGGTTTGAGTGTGCTGGCCTTGTTCAGATTGTTGAACACGCTAGATAACACACTCTCTCCCAGAAACTGTAACTAAGGTCTTCTCAGCATAGTTGCAGTATAAACCACAGGTTGGCTTTGTGGATGTTGAATAATCACAAATGTACCTGAGCAAGCATCTGCAACAGGAATTGGCTAGCCACCCTAATAGACAGGTATCCTCGAATACGAGTGGTCAGCTATTATATATATATATATATATATATATATATATATATTTTTCTAATCAATTCACCCCAGGCAAGGTGATAATGCCACTAAGACACAAGGGGAATGAGAAGACTTTAGAGGGAACCGGAAACCCAATCCTAAAAAGTAAACAAGGAATAAAACTGCTACTCTTACACAATACATAAGAAGGGAGTGTGAACAGAAAGAGAAAATATAGTTTCCACAGGTGGAGGGGTCTTGTGACATAATCCTTTCTTATTCTTATATCTTAAGACAAGGATTACTTTTTAATTAATGTTTCTTGCTCATGTACAAGTAAACATCTTCCTTGGCTATGGTTCTTATCAAATTATACATTTACAAAGGATTTCTACCTGAATACACATATAATGCTACACTACAAAACATTTATTTTATGCAAAAATACTTATTTATTTTATGCAAAAATACTTATTATACTTATTCAATGTAAGGATTCATCCCCTTATATATGGAAGTATTTTCTGAAGCCTATATAGATCTCTTCAGCTGAACAAAAAAGATTTACAAAAGTCACTTTCTACAGTAAACAAATCAGTTTTCTAAAGAGAAATATGCTGATTTAAAATTACTAAAAATAAATTTTCTATGCCTGCATGTATTAATACTTACAATTCTCCCACCATGCTTTTTTTTTATCCTTATTGCCCTCTCTTCTATTCATGCCTTATAAACCCTGCACATCTATTTTTCCTCCTTTCTGAAAGACTACAACTATTTTTTTCTTTTTATTATTATTTTTTGCATAATTATCATTTTATTTTGAGACTTAAACTTTGGCCTATTCTGCACAAGTCATTTCTTTTCCCCTTTTTATTTTTTTAATGGAGGCAGAAAAAGTGTTTTCAATGACTTGATTTTTTGCCAATGTTTAACATTCATGCCTGCAAAAAAAAAAAATGGTGTGTCAAATGGACGGTTTTTCTATTGACAACACTATTACTTTAAACTACTAAGACTCTTTTTTTGCAATGTTCATTTACAAGATTATAAAAATATGTGAATCATGTATAATGAAATATTTATTATTTACCATTTTATAAAGATTTATTATCCATCAATTTATAAAGAAATAAATTTGAAAAATCATTTACTCAAAGATTTATAAAAAAAAAAAACTACAAAATTTTCAACAAATTGTGTTCTTTGGAATGATTGGCAAAACATCAGCAAATTGCCAATCGATTCAAACTTTATAAAATGGTAAATAATAAAGATTTCATTATAGCTGGTTCATATATTTTTATGATTTAGTAAATATTTATAAATTCATGACTAAAAAAATTGTTTTCATATTTATTTCTTTATAAATTGGTAAATGATAAACATTACATTGTTGTTGTAACCTAGACAAGATTACTGAATAGAATAATCACATAAAGGTTGGTAATGAACAATAATACTTAGGACAAGAACAACATATAAGATTTGCCATCAGCACGTAGAAGAGAGTCAACTGCTAGAAGTGAGTCATGTGGATTCCACAATGAATCTCCAGCTGCAGACCCACATACAGTATTTACTACTGTATTTATGTGAATGGGGACATACCCATTATCATCCATAGGTATGCTACAACAATTGTATTAGTTGGTTCATTTTTTTAGAATAATGTAAGTTCAGAATGCCATAAATTATACTAACATTTGTTTAACAAGTCAAATTCAAGTGAAACCTGATTAACCAATGAAAATCAAATAACACAAGAATAAAAATCCCAGAATTTTTCTTCTTTTTCTCCATATCTCATTCTCTGATGAAGCTTTAATAAAAATGAAACATTTTAGATTGGCAAAACTCCCTATTTGTTCTTTATCATTCAGTCAGATTCTAATTGATATTTGATCTTTCATCCTAAATCATTGTTGTAAATATAAAACATTCTTGTAAATAAATAATCTAATAGTGTTTAATCTTTTTGTTGTAAATTCCCAAGAACAAAGAAAATGTATAAATTCATGTTCATATGTTTGGGTTTTATTAAAATTTTATACATATCTGAGGGAGTGAAGGCAGTACAAAATAATAGCAGTGTCAAGGTAAAAACCATCCTTTTGACACACCATATTATTGTGGGCATGAAGGTTAAACTTTGCCAATTTTTTTTTGTTTTAAATATAACACAAGAATTACTAACTAGTGAGATAATAAAACAAATCTTAATTAAATCATAATTAATAATTTAAAATAATATAAGTTACATTATTTATGTCAGGTGTGATATCACAGGTAGGTGTCAGTAAACAGATACATCAAAACTTTATTGCAAATACCAAAAACTTGTAAAAAGGCATTGCAAATTATTGTGATACCAGTTGTTTACATAACAGTTGATATCAAAAATGGTATTCAAAAAACAAATATATGAAAAGTCATGTAAAAAATGCTAAAAACATTTACAGTAATTAATTGGAACTTATTTTACTCTAGAAATGCATTACAAATTATTTGAATACTATCTAGTTATGCAACCATGATAATTTTAGTAGGATTTATTAAAGAAATACATTAAAGCATTCATTCACTCTAATGACAACTTATATACAGTAAGTATTATCAACACTTATAGGTAAAGTAAATAGATGCCAAAATTTCCATTGTATATACTATGACTAGATATATGTATATATAAGTTATTTACTGTTAGCCTAATCTGCTAGAAAACTTATGTTGTATATTAGCTCTAGAGGCATGCCGAAAGGAAGAAAGGGTACATTTTGCACACCATCCCTCACAAAAGAATTTATAATGGCCCACCTTTGGTGCAAAAATAGTGAAGAGTTACACAACAGTCACAGTATAGTTTAAAAAGTATAATTTGTTTATATAACCGACCAAAATATAATTTTTATGTAAAATTTGTTTGTGCATCTTTTAGCACTCAACCTGTATGATATACATTGAATATCAGGAATAAAGGTATTGTCAATGATCATCAAATAATGAAAGCATTACTGACAGAATAAGGTCATTATAACTATATTTTCACAAGGGCTTAAGAAAATTTGAGTTGAAAATTCACTTGCCTACAAGTGATTTGATCATGGTAATTTTTAAATTGTTCCTGCATATATTCTTATCTTGAACAACTCTAGAAATGATGATGACTTCTTTAAATGGTATTCAGCATGTAATATAATCTGCCAGTAATCCTTGCTTTAATTTCTGGCCACTGACAACCCCTTTCTTTTTGATTTTCAATGAATTTCTATAATAAATCATTAGCAAAGCATTTACATTGCACATATAATATCCCTCTTTTACCAGTAATACTTAATTTAATTCCCAGCTACTGACAATGCTCTTTTTTCCTGGTTTTCAATTAAATTCTATAATAAAATCATTTACAGTGCATTTCTATTATACACATAATAGTCCTATTATGTCAGTAAGGCTTGCATCCATTCCTGACATATGACAATCACTTTTTTTCTGATTTCCAATGCATTTCTATAATAAAAGCATTTAGAGTGTATTTCTATTATACATATAATAGTTGTATTCTGTCAATAATAATTCTTTCATTCATTCCTGACAACTAACAACCTGTTTTTTCCTGAAATTCCTATGCACAACATACAGATTGAATGCTGAAAATTGCTCAGACAATGACTGAGATCAGTCATCAAAACAAGTCTCAGGATTATAATAATTTGCCCCCTAATAATAAAATGCTTGAGTACCAAAGAGTATATCAGTTATACTAACAAAGAACATATCAGTTAGGAAATTTGCAACTGCTTTGTTTACCTTTGATACGTTTTTCAAACATTTTTGACATCCATTCTTTCTTTGCTTAGTCTAAAATCTGTACATTTTCTCGTTTCTTATTCATGTAATTCTTCTTGCTTCTTTTCTTTGCTGTCTTTAACATTTCATGCCAAATAATCGTAAGTGATAAGCTTCTGATTTTACTGAATTAATTCTTGAGTTTGTTCCTGTAATCAACTAAATGTACAGGGCCGTCGGGGAGCGAAAGGGGATACTGGTGAACGAGGTGAAATGGGGCCCACTGGTCCTATGGGAAAACCCGGTGCAAAAGGGTCATTAGGACTGCCCGGACCTCAAGTAAGTCAAACATATTTTTTCTCTGTCATTGTTTCTCTTATTTCTCTTAGGTGTGTATACATGTGCACATATATATATATCAGGTGGTTTATTGGATGGTTACCATCAAGTAAGCCACCTGATGAGATCATAAGATAGAAACCCAAGTCTGAAAGGTATTGTTTGATATTACCATATTTATTATATATATATCTATATTATTTAATGAAACATGTATGAATGAAAAAATGCTGCCTAAATACACACAATTTAAATTACATGATCCAGCAGCCCACAATACTATTAATACTTGGAATTATAAATGTAGCTTTGTGAAAAGGCAAATTGAAAGAGCCAAGGAAAAATTGAACACCCTTAACAGCAACAAACAGGACATCTACGATAAACTAAAGGATATAACTACCCCGAACCAACTGGAGGAAATTACGCATAGGTACTGTAAATGTCATCTTTGATAATGACTTATGTAAGCCGAAAGCTTAGATTGGATTAAAAAATATGTATCAATATTGTGATTTTCTTTCTTTGTTTAATGATAATGTTATTAAGCTTATCAGACGTTATGAAAAGAATTTACATAAAATAAATAGACAACACTTGTCTATATTATTTAATGAAACATGTATGTATGTATATATATATATATGTGCATGCATTTTTCTCCTCACTGGTAGTACAACTGAGAGTTCCATGTGCAATGCAATCGTCAGGTGCTGATTGAAAACTGACCATTGTATAATTTAAATATTTGAAATATGCAACACTCAGTTTTCAATCAACATCTGACAATTGCATTGTGAGGTGTATATTTATTATTAATATAAATTATAGCTCTGTTATTATACATCAAGCATTATTTTATTAGCACCAGCACCTAATGTGTGATATATATATATATATATATATGTGAAAAGTGTGTGTATATAAATAAATAAATAAATATATATATATATATATATATATATATATATTATTTACATATCATATCTGTGTGCCTATTAGAAAGCGCTCAATATCAGAGATAGAGCTAACATATTTGGTTGGATTTATGTGAATTTGTGACCCTGGGTTTCACGCTCTTGCAATCGTCAGACAAACTGACGATCACAAGAGCGTGAAACCCAGGGTCGCAAACTCACATCAATCCAACCAAATATATATATATATATATACAGATTTTACAGATATATTTTTAGTTATATCTGAAATATATATATATTAAAGAATATACATAATATCCGTCAATACATACGTGCCACCCATGAAGTAAAAAAAATATGTATATTTATTATTAATATAAATTATAGCTCTGTTATTATACATTGAGCACTGTATTATTACCAGCATTCTGTATTCATATATATATATATATATATATATATATATATATGAATGAAGAGACATAGTAAGTAAATAACAATGGAAAACTGTGTTGCGACATGTGTCCTTCTGGAAAAATGTTTTCAGACAAAATTATTTTTATTGATGAGATCAAATCTTATATAAAAAATGAGAAAAACCTGATGCCTGTTCCAGTTTTTCAAAAAGTTAAAGATACAAAAATGCTCAACATTTAAATTTAAATTTTGATCAATTACTAATGCACTGAGTGTATTACTTTAGAAAAGATTGCCCCTTCATTCATATAATTTTTAATCAACTAATTCAGATAAAAAAATTATATGAATATAACATGAATCTTTTAGAAAAAAAATACATTCAATGCATTAATCATGCATCGTAGTAGGTTTTGAACATAATTTCAACATAAAAAATCCAGTTCTTATTAAAAGAGAATATAATTTATTATCTATTGAAAGTCCACTAATTTGGGAATCCTCCACAATAAATTTATATCCAGGAATATATATATATATATATATATATATATATATATATATATATATATATATATATATATGCATACCTTATAAAATTATTATTACATCAATGTAGGATTTTTTGATTTGTTTTTTTTTAATGGCATATCAACTCCTTATGGGTCATTTAATACGGAAATTTAATTTTCTTTGGGGCTTTGAAATAATAAACATATTATATGTTATTCAGCTTTTGCAACTGAATACATGGTAGATGATACTCAACATTTGTGCATATACATGTTTGTGTGGACATGATTATATGCATGTTTTATGTTGTAGTTTTGTTGAAATTATATTTTGGAATACAGTTTGATTTCTTTAAGAAATTGTCGGATATTATATGTATTAATGTCAGAAAAGAGTTCTTTCATGTTGGTTGTGTGATTGGTTGATTTTGTTTAGTGGCATATCAAAACCTCTATGGGTTATTTAATGACAAAATCTAAATATTTTGAACACAGTTTTATGGCTTCAACTAAATATATACTAAATATATGTAATGTTACTATAAATATGTATTGTCAGTAACTTTTTTATATAAACATGTATTTTTATACTTTCATAGTGTTTTGCTTTTGTTTGAGTGTTCACTATTTGCCAATAGCTGTGAGCCTAACAAGTGCTACCGCCACAGGTCAATGTGGACCTGGGATCAACAGCACTTAAGAGGTGGTAGTATGATAGGATAGTAAAAAAAAACAGTAGCAATCACAATAAAAGTGATTTAAAATCTAGCTAAATGATGTATGCTATGTTCAAAAGAAAGATACATCAGATATTTAACTTTCAATGTTTTATATCTTTAACATTATGATGTAAACTTTAACTAGAATTTATAGCATTTTTTTTTTATATTTATATATATATATATATATATATATATATATATATATATATATATATATATATAGAGAGAGAGAGAGAGAGAGAGAGAGAGAGGGAGGGAGAGATTTATTGATTCCATTATTAAAACTATTATTTTGTTTGAAAACATTCTTTTTGGAATGAAATGAATCATAAGTTTTCCTTTTGCCATCTATTTTCTTAGTATTATTCAAATATCTATTTATGTCATAATTTTCAAATACATAGAAATATAAAAAATCAATGTACATCAGTAAGCCTACTGCCTCATGATGAAAAAGTTATTTATTTTATACAGCATTCAACACAATTCAGTGGTAAATATTAATCATGTGAATTAAATATTATACAGTAAACATTTCATGTCAAAATTCAGCTCACAATTGTGTCAGGCTATAGACTTATTGATCTACTTAAATATTTGAAAGGGTGTGTGTGTTTGTGTGTATATGTATGAGTGTGTGTGTGTGTATATATATATATATATATATATATATATATAATCCCTCACCACTAAAACAACTTGAGTTTCATGCACAATGCAATCTTCAGATGCTGAGTATGGACTGACCATTATGTAAAGCAGGCATAAAGACCTATACTCTTCCATAACAGTTATCATGGACCAAAAGAAGTAACCCAGAATTAAATATTCCTATGAGAGCATATGACTCAGCAGAGGCATGCAAAAATGTTGGAATTCTATTATGGTGGTGACTTTATTTTAGACATCAAGGACACCAGACTCTATAGAGATGATGGTGTAATTCTCCTCCATAAAACTAGCCCACAAAATATAGACCAATTGATAAAGGAACTGATAAAAATTTTTAAAGATCATGAACTAAAAATTACCACCACCACCAATGTTAAAGTGATTAACTTTCTCGATATAACCTTAGAACTGAATAATGGTTACTATAAACCATATACAAAAGATCTATATAACCATAGATATATGAATAAAGAATCAAACCAACACCATAAAATTCTAGATAATTTGCATAAATCAGTCCAAGTTAGAACATCCACCTACTCTAGCAATAAGGAAATATTTAATAAGATTGAAATCAAAAATATAAAGGCTTTAGAACTAAGTAATCTTAAAGTAAATTTAGAGTATTTAAGAGAAAACAAAGATGATAAAATAAACAGAAACACCATAAGCATAGCATCCTATGGTTTAATCCAACTTTTAACCATAATGTCCAAATTAATAATGGAAGAATTTTCCTAAATTTAGTTCATAAGCACTTCAACCATTCACAACACTAAAAAAGATTTTTAACAAAAATGTTAAGATCAGCTATAGCTGCTTTAATAACAGACAAATCCATTTCCCATCATAACATTATATTAAACTAATATATTTCCAACAAAGACAATGTAAATTTTTCTAAAAATAAATGTAACTATCAAAAAAATATGATCAGTCACTTAAATGGTCAATGAATGATATTGTATACCAAGCGAGCACATATTTCAGTAATGATATTAAATTTTATTTTTATTGTGTTCCCCTGGTAATCCTTGGAAATTTCATTTTTACCATCATCGAATGTCTTTAGGTAATATAAAATACAGAAACAGCAGTGCTCTCTCTAAATTTTTGTGGATATTAAAGAATACTGGTAGTTTCTCTTCTATTAACTGAGATTCTATGACAAAAGCCAAATCTTATGATAGAAAAGAAAATAAATGCAAATTATGTCTTGTTGAAAAACTGGTTATCCTAAAACACATAAATAACCAAAGTTTATTAAATAAGAGAAATGATAATGTAACCATGTAGGCATAAAAATATCTGCTTAAATACGTTCATCCAGATTAAATCCAGATGATTATCGTTTATTTTTAATATAAATTAATATTTATTTTTTGTTTTTTTAAATAAGATCAAGTAATCTCACTTTTAATTAAAAAATGAATATTCACAACTCAAAAATGATTTTTTTCTTACATACATATACAAATCCTGTTTATTTTAATTGCCAAATATAATTTTTAAAACTATAAAAATTTAATCCCGGTATAATATACACTGCAATAACCAGATATATATTTTTTTTAAATTTCAAATTACATAATGGTCAGTCTCTACTCAATACCTGAAGATTGTGCTGTGCATGAAACTCTGAGTCATGCTCGCAGTGAGGGATAATATGTATATTTATTAATATATACTTAATAGCTTTGTTGTATTACATCGAACACTGTTTTATTAATACCAGCACTTTATATGTGATATAAAATACACAGACATACTCACTATGTAAGTGTGTATTAAAACAACTGTATTTGATGATATATAAAATTTCCATGTCTGAAAACAAGGAAAGAGGCTCAAAAGACTCTTCTGGATTGTGGATATAAAGTTGAGGTATCTGGTAGGCTTACCCAGATACCATATTCTACCAGTACTTGTATCTCACCTAACTTCATAACATGCACACACACACATATATATAATTAATGGATTTTTATTTTAATACAACATATTTTTATGACTTCAAACTTTATTTTTAGTGGATACCCATATTCAAGTAGAACACCCCGTTTTTTTTAAGTGTTTATTTCATCTAGCAGCTTGTGCATTCAAGAAAACTTAATAAAGAATATATGTCCTCTCACAGGATTCATGTCTGCATCCCTTTCATAGAAAGAACCACCATATATATATATATATATATATATATATATATATATATATATATATATATATATATATATATATGATAGGGTGGCCCTTTGCATACCATTAAATATGGTAACCTACAAATTCTAAAAATGATTTACTTTATAAGAATAAGTTATCAAATATATATTTTTTCATAATATATCATTCTGACAAAATAAAGATAATTTGTTTTACAGATTTTAAAATATAAAACTGGTCATGAATTAAGTTTCATTATTATTGTTATAACCAAACTGTATTTACCATCAAATTTGAAAGTGAGTTCAGAGGTTTTAGCAGCTAAATATTTTAAGCATAATCTCAAAACCTTTCAGTTAAACATTACTGGAAATCATGAAATTTAAGACCTACAACTGCCAAAATTCTGATCATTGTTAAAAACAAAGAATTTGATTTTGATTCATTTTGCGGAATGTACAAATCAATCACCAAAGTATAGTGAACAATAACCTTCCATGTCCTTTGATTCACCATGTTATGTGCAAGGGTGCATAATGGTTATTGGTGTAGAAACAAAGCTCAGAGTTCAAAATCCAACTGTGTAGGTTGCATTTACTTTTGCACTAATATCCTTGGGTGGGAAAAGTATAAATCCATCTATTCTCTACTCTTAGCTAAGGGTTAAATAACAAGATAGGCTTCCTAAATTTATGTAGCAGCCAGTTTGATTTTGAATTCAAAACCATGAAGGAGACAACAGGAAACCACTTCCAAAAATGTCATGGAAATTCACAGATAATAAAAAAAAAAAGTTATCTATGGAGAGGCATGATTGTGTGTGTCTTCAAGAGAGATGGCATTTAAAAAAAAAAAAGAATTATCTAAAGTATGTCTATTGCCAGAAAGTTAGAAATATCATAAATTTTGTTTTTTTATTATTCTAGACATTATATTTATTGGATAGATGTGTTTGATTAGACTTCCCTGTTATATAAACAGTGTAAATTCACATCTACTGGTCTGTGTATTCAAGAGTCTTAATAAAGAAAATGTGCCTTCTGACAGGATTTTAACCTGTGGACTCCTTATAGGGAAAACCACCAAAAATAACAAAAATAAAACTTTGACATAAATTGATGCCAGGAATAGGTGAGACCTTTTAGAAGGCTTTAATGAACTAACAAGATGGCTACATTTTACGTCAGGAGAGTGACAATAAAGGGAGTTTATCAATAGAAAGTCAAAGGGAGATTACTATAACAAAACATGTTACAGGGGAGTGAGATGAGTGTTCAGAATATGAAATGAAATAATTATATCTTTATTGTTCTTCAGTTTGTCACTTGTGTTAAGGCTGGAAACTATCTTTGCCTTTTCTTTTAATCTTGACCATGTTAACCTCTTGTTTTATGGTTGAAAGAAGGTTACACAATATTGCCTTCCTTTTTCTGTAAACCTTTTAAGAAATGCTTATCCATATATTAGCTTTCCTTCCTATCTTACTCTTAAAAATCAAATTTGTTATACTTGTCTGCTTGATCAAGTAATAATCATTATATATGATATTATGAGAGTTAGTCAAAAAGTAATGTAAATCGTTTTATTATATAAAAAATAAGGAACACAATCAAATTTATCATACATCAAAATATAGCTATACATCACAGGTGCACATCCCTACTTTTCAATATAGCCACTACCTCTTTTTATGGCAGTGTTCCACCTACAAATGAGAGTATGTAACCCAGCTTTGTAAAACTCACCTAGCCTGCTGATTTGACCAATTCTTTACAGCAATTGTCCCTTCTTCATCAATCTCTAACTCAGCACCCTCAGACTTCCATCTCTTTGATCCACTGAGGGGCAAACATTATAGTGGTGATGAAGAAGTGAAAACTGCTGTAAGAAATTGGTTTCTTTCTATGGAATTTGTGTGTGACTGTGAATTTTCATTGTATTATGTTAAAAATGAAAATGAAAGAAAATGAGATGGATTTTCATCATTTGATGCTCTTTTATTTGCAGAAAGAAAAATATCTTGCAAAAAATATTGTGAGGTTGTTATAAAACTCATATAACACACATAGTTCTGATTAATAATACTGTAACAAAAGGTTCAGTGAAAAACAAGTTTAATCATATGACAGATATGGATTAATAACACAGTAATAGTAAATACCGTTAGTACAGGAACTGTTCTTATGAGCAGAATTCCTACTCAGAGTGGATAGATGTGTCCATGTTCAACAATTAGTGTAGAGAAGGTCAGTCATCTTTCTACACAACAAATGTACATTTTTAGTAGGATTTTCGACATCTAAATTGGTAGACATTGATTTCACTTAAAAAAAAACAAAATGGGACATCTACTCAAATGTATATACACACTAAATATAACATTTACAGTGTAAATATATATATATATATATATATATATATATATATATAGTGTGTGTGTGTGTGTGTATATCCCAAAAAGTTTGATTAAAAAGAACCAACAAGCTCTGTCTGTTTATTTTTTGTATTTTTCAATTTTCAAATAAGATTTTGTGCATTGTGATAGAACATCCATATAATATAATTAACATGCGTGCACTCATACACACAGACACACACACACACAATATATATTAGTATTCTTTTTGGTGCAGCCTGGTTTCCAATAACCATTACATATGACATTACTATAGACTATTTTAAACTTTCATCTTTCCAAAGACTACATGATGTAAACAAACAAATTCTGCATGCCACACAGACACCACATGATGCTTGAAAATGACTGAGCTTATTGAAAGTACTTGAACAAAATATTAACTTTGGACTGTTTATCCACAATCTCAATCACAATACTCAACAGCTTATTCAAAAACTGAAAATATACAATAAAAAATTAAATAGACAGATCATGTCAGCTCTTTTTAATTAAATTTATTTCGATGAATACTTGCTGCCTAAATATACGTTATATCATTGGAACAGTTGTTGGTTAAGGCAATTTCACTTGGACAAATAATATGCTATTTTAAATCTACAAGACTGTTAATCATTTTTTATGTTTCAAACCAAAACAGTTTTAGTAATTTTGCCACTGTTATCGTATATTATAGATCATAAATGTGTCACGATTTCTAAAACTTTCATCAAGATTGTCTTTTTCTTTTCTTTAAATGCCATTGTTAAATTTTCTTTCTATGTTTTTGTTAAAAAATGTTATATCAATTTCTTTTCTTTTTTTCCTGATTTTGTCCCTAGGGCCAGCCTGGGCCACCAGGCATACATGGTATTGATGGGCTAGACGGAAAACCTGGATCTGCTGGACCCCCTGTGAGTGCTTTTCTTTGGGATATGCTATTTTAATGTGGAGGTAAACAATAGTATGATTTGCAATTCTGTGTTGATTCACTCGATAGACAATTTTTTAAAAATATATAAATATTTAACAACTCTCTTTTATTCAATCCATAGACAAATATATATATATATATATTATTTGTATATATGCAGGGTTAGATTAACCATTAACAAAATATACTTAGGGTCTCAAAAAGAAAGGGTCATAGATATTTTTTACTTCTGAAGATGTTCTGCCACATATTAACTAAATGATATTTGTGATAAAATCTAAGAGGCTAGTGTAAAGCCATATAAAACCATTGGAGATTTTTGTAATTTTGTAAGTACATAATGTTTGTACGAGTTTTCAGTGAAGAATACTTTGCTCCTTTTTAATTACTTTTTTTAAGAACTGGTTGCCCAATGGCAATTAGTTTCCAGAATGTTCCTGAAGTTCCAGAATTATTTAATTCCTTGGCTTCTCAATCAAACTCTTGTAGTATCAATAGGATTAATTTATTTTAGCATATGGCAGCAGGATGTAATTTTGCATGTAGTAACAAATAAATTCCAGAATTAAATTATTCTATATTTACAAAATAAAGAAGTAGATTTTTTTTACCTATACAAATATAGTGACTTACTAAAGGAATGGTAGAAAAGGACAACATTGAAGGGATGTGCTTATTATATCAATTGGTGTTAATCCAGTTATATATAAATTTAAAATTTACATTTTAAATACAATTTGATATTGCTCTGCAGGAATACATGCTTTGAGCACATTTTTTTTCAAAGTCAGCTTAAAGATTCCAATGAAACAGTCAGGCTTTACCCTCATTTTTTTGTAAGATATTTGACTTTTATTATTAATAATTATATATATATATATATATATATATATATATATATATATTTTATACATTTTTTTTAGTGATACAAATATTTAAGTAAATGTTCTGAATGTGTGAGAAATCGCATAGAATATATGTGTCCTCCAACAGGAATCAAACCTGTATCCTACATGGAACCGTCATATAGCCTGACATGCTATACCATTTAGCTACAGAGGAAGCATCTGGTAAACAAGTCAAATTACTGCTATATGACAGTTCTGTCTAGAATACAGGTTCGTTTCCTATCAGAGGACACATACTTTCTATGAATTTTCTTGGACATTTAGACCAGTAAATGTTGTTAATACTGTTAGAAACACAGTATTTACTTAAATATTTGTATCTATAAAAATAATGTATAAACGATAAGTATATTAAAACAGTTGTCTGTTCACAATATATATATATATATATATATATATATATATATAACAAAGGAAAAACTTCTTTACCTATACTTTTCATCCCTTGAGGTAAATGTGGAGAATTTTTCAGAACTTCATACACAGAAGTAACATGGAGGAAAAATATTAAGTTTTAAAAATTTGAATTTGAGTATATCTCTAATATATTCTTAAAGCTTTCTTTGTAAGGAAAGGTAAACTATGAAGGACACTAAATAAAGAAAAGTTTTCCTTTTGACTTTTATTTACATTGTCTTTCCAATAAACTCTTAAATTAGCAGAAAATCTTTCCCTCTTTCAATTTATCTGGAGTTAATTTTCTGATTCAACTACCGAGTTGTCCAAATTTCTTAAATAAAGCATTTTTATTTTTATTGATTTTTTCATTAGATTTTGTTCCATCTTAAAAGCACCAGAAATTTTCATATTGACAAAACTTGAGTATTTTCATAAAATTGTAGAGTTTACGGTCAGATCTTGGTATCAGTTTACAGTTGTGGACAAGAGAAACTTCATCATAAGTTCTTTGAAGTTCTCCAAATTAGAGGCCATTCTAGAAAGAAACCAGGGTACAAAAAATTCACTTGCCCAAATAATACTTAGAGTGTTATTATTATATCAGTCTTATTATATCTTGTGCTATACTTTTGTCCAGAGTTGGTGCATACTATCTCTGAATCCCCGCAAAGGATGTTGGGAGCCCTGGGCAGTGCTTTGTAACCTTCACTATCCTATCAACATTTGCTTTTTTTCTACCTACGTTTATATATGCTACAAATTAAACTAAGCATAACTGACTATTTAAAGACGAAAATTTTTTGTGGATTTGGATGTCATTCTTGGGTCATTTTTTTTGTCCAAATCCATGAATTTGTTTTTCTCATGCTTAGTCTTGAGAAAAACACTATATGAAACTTACTATTCATTAATCATAATGTTGAATGTGTTAAAATTATTCAACTTTTTAACAAGAAAAATCTCATGTTGATGTTAAAAATTGTTGCAAAACATTGTTGATTTATTTAAGATGGAATGATCTATTATGACAGGTCTCTAGTTTGTATTTAGATAACATTGCATTTATTTTCAATTTTTCTAGTTGAATTGTTCACCTCTAATGGATATGATCCATTATTATACATACTTACATTATTATATGAATACTACCTTTATGAAAATTGAGATTTAGTATAGTAGGGTGCATCATATAGATCCGAGGAGTGGGGTATGAAATCCTTACACCAGCTCTACTTAGCTAAATTCAGTATCTTATAAAAATAACTAATAATCTCTAATATGCATTATAATTATTGTACAAAGCTGAACTTAGTCAATATCTCTAGTATTAGCATCTAATAATAAACATATACATTATAAATTTTACTTGTGAGAAATGCTCTTCAGCTGATATTAGTCATCCATCTTCACTTGCTTTACATAGTCTACAATGAGAAACCATTGAGTAAGCCTGTTCATGCTGTTGCGGTCAAATTCTTGTACAGGGTTTTTTTGGCAAAGTGTTTCATCATCCGGATATATTTCCTCTATTCTATATAATCCAGATTTAGATTCCTGAAAGCTCTGGCTATTTCTCAAACTAAAAGACTGTGGACATAAATAAGATTAAGAAGAAAGTTTGGATGACAATTTGATGGAATGGTAAATATATAAGGCAATTTACAAAACTCTTATTTTGACATGTTTCACAATAAAAAAAAAACAGTGTTGAAATTAGTAAAATCTAAAAAATAATTCTGTTAAACTAAAAAGCAATCAAATATCAATATGATTAATATAAATCATGTTTTATCATGATAATAGATTTTGTTGAAATAAAATCCATTTTTCTGATGACTCAAACTGATTGGTAAAACATCAAAATAAGAATCTTCCAAATTGTCTTATATATAGATTAGTATTAAGGAGAATATGACAACTTTGCAGACCCATCCTGGGCATGATGATAAACTACATCTAGCAACAAGTTCTCTAATCAGGAGGTTTTGAGGAGCATGGAATCATCTTTTAATTGCTGTTGTTCCCAGGTCCATTCTGACCTTTAGGTGGTAGTACCTGTTAGGGTCCCAGCTATGGGTAAGTAGTTAACCCTCAAACTGGGATCAAAACACTGAAAGTATAAAAAAATGTATTTTTATTGTAAAAATACCAGCAATACATTTTTTTAAAAAAATAATTACCAGCAATATATTTTTGAAAAGAAATTACTAATGCTCCCAAGAAAATTAAATTTTGGCATTAAATGACCCATAAGGAGTTGATATGCCATAAAACAAACAAACATTGTAGACAAATTAAAACTAAATTCTGGGATAAATGTGTGAGGTCCCTATGAGAGTACTTTAAAGGCAATTAAGATACCACTGCCCTATATAGGCTATATTTTTGTGAGTATTATCTGAATGGATCCTTTTACAAATTTATAGAGATTTGGTTATTATCATGCAAAAAATAGATTTAAACACAATTCATATTCCATGAAAATATGTGTACAAAAATTACTTTAATGTTAGCAACCTATAAATTGTGAATTTCAGTTTTTCTTCTTTCACTCAAAACTATTTTTTCCTATATTTTCACTCATGTTTATGCGTTCCCTTTCATCAATACATCTCTGCCTCTCTCTAATGTATGGGATCCAGCTAAAACAAGACAAGAAGCAAATGTCTTCAATCAGTTGTTTACAAAAATCTTAGATTATTCTACAACCTCTACTTTCACAGAGAATAATGAGAATTTTATCTTGACTGTATTTCTTTGAATCAGACATTTTTAAAAAATAATAATAATAATAATTAGCACTTAAATTTATTTTAATTGAACAGAAGTTACAGTGAATAGGATAGAATTGTGTAAGATTTAAATCATTAACTTTAAATTTTTTCTTTTAAATCATACAATACAGTTTACATTTACTTTTTAAATAATAAAAAATATATTTTAACATAATACAGGGTGCGACAGAAATACTTCCCACATAATGGGAAGATATTAGTGACAATAATGTCTTGATCTAGCTTATGTCTTACTGTTATGTGGGAGGTATTTCTGCTACACTCTGTTCATGCAGATATCCACAAATATATATACTATAGTACACAGATTAAAATCTGCAACTATTCAGCAATCAGTGAATATCTTTGATTCTACTCTTTGAGATTAGTCATGGTATCGTTCAGATCACCCACGTTGCTAGCAAATGTGATACAAGGTCAATGTTTAAAGTGTTTTTAACAATGTTTAAAGGCTGTTTAATAGCAGTACCTTGGAAAAATTGCCCAAGCACCCTCCGCACTTCCCCTTTTGGGAATACCTCAGATGCCAGGCAATAAACCCAGTCCCCTCCCAAAGGAGAGATACTGCCTGGGGGGAAAAGCCTCCTGAAGCTTGGGTTTAATATTTTTTAAACTTCCTTGTATATACTCTCTCCAACAGTGGCTCAGTAACCCAGCAAGCTGCCAGGCTTTCAGTTTAGTCATTGACTTTATCTTGTGGTGTCCCTGTAGTTAAGGATTCTGAATGACCTAAAAGCTGAAGTGTCTGGGACACATAATGAGGAAGGAGGGCCTGGAGAATCTGATACTTACAGGTCAAATAGAGGAAAAGAGAGACAGGGGAAAGCAGTGTGTGACATACCTGATGAGCTTGAGCAGGTGGATGACAGAACGTGGTCTGGGGGAGGAAGCAGAGGGAAGGAACTTGCTGAGAACTGCAAAGGATAGAGGAAGGTGGAGAGCCATAATCACCTACGGCCTGAAAGGACATGGCACATTAAAAAACAAAAATGATGAGGTCAGAAACTGGGTCTAGTAATGATACATTCTGATTGGTTAAAAAATGTATTTTTCTGTCTTTGCACTGAGATTCAGAGGAAATGAGAAATCAAAGAACTAACTTCAAATTTCAGTTAGGTTCTTTACATTCACTTACGTGCAAATACCCTTGGGAAAGGTATAAATCCTTTTCATCTCCCAAACTATAGGCTAAATAGTAAGACTTGTATATGGAAAAAAACCTTTTAGTCTCCTAAAAAATTCTTAATGCAATATTCACTTACAAAAAAAAGAAATTATTCTTACAATCCAAAATATATTTTAGCTTTAACATATAAAAGGTTTATAAAAAAATCAGAGAGCTGAGTGAAATTAAATTCTTCAATATCACTGCCATATTTCAAAATATACTTTTAGTTTTCATTTACAGTGACAAATAAAATTAATTCTCTGCATCCTGTAACAGTTTGTTTAATGTTTAGTAATAATCTCTTGCTTTGCCTTTGGCTTTTTAATTCTATGCTCTTATTTCAAATAGGGTCCTCCTGGATTGAAAGGAGAAGCAGGAGAACGAGGATTGCAAGGACTACATGGGCCAATTGGACCACCCGGACTTCCTGGACCACCTGTAAGTATCTACCTTTTGCTATTTTTATTGGTTGCTTGAAGAAATGTAAGCACACACACACACACATATATATATATATATATATATAATAAAAAAATTTTTTGTACCACAGAATTTATATATGGCTTTGAAAATGACAGAGCGCATTCTTTTAAAGAAAATTTTTTCTTCCAACACTTTTTTAGAAAGTTTTGTTGGAACAATAATAATCAAAATGGCATTACAGAAAAAGGTAAACACAGTAGAAACAGGGTGAACAATAACTGAGCTGTACTAAAAAATAAGAACTAGACAGGATATCCTTAGACATGGGCAGTGGAACAAGAACAGTCTACCCCTGGAGATTCAATAATGGGTTCAGTTCAGAATTCCCTCTAAGTTAAGCAGATTGATATACATCTGATGAAGGCCAGAGAGCACAATGGCTGAAACATTGTGATACCAACAACAAAGATGAGAACAATAGTCCTGAATGTAAATAATGACAATTTCTAATCCAAGAAATTCATACATAAATTAAAGTAGGCTCTGCTGAAATTCCTAAAATTCTTAAAAAATGCTACACAAGTATGTGTAGTGATTTTTAACTTGTTTTAATATCCTAAAATAGATAATATTTAACTGCTGTACTTTGTATGAAGCCCTCTTTTAAATTAAATGTCATGGACAGTGGAATTATTCTCCATTTGTTCTCATTTTACTTGTATGTATATATATATATATATATATATATATAATATGGCCCGAAGATTGCATCCACACATAAAACAGACTGTTGCCACTTGGTGTTAACCTCAGTGTCCACTTTTATATTTACACATGCTCTCTCTGTGACCCATAAAAATAGCATCTCTTAAAACTATATTTTTATCATATTATGAAATATAGTTTTAATTTACTTAAAAATGAGTATAAGGCTAATAATTTACCTATCTCTGAACAAAGTAAATGCTTATAGAATCAAATATAGAAAAACCAAAAAAACTTACTTCAACATCCAATAATTCAATAACAATTGACATTTTATAAAATCAATCAATATGGCCCAACACAGTCCATATTATTGATACAATGCAGACATGTTAGGTTATTGAAAAAGAAGTTTGCCAGCTCAAATGGTAATATAAGGACAGAAATTAACATAGAACTGCATCTTCCTCTAAGACTATCCTGTCTCCTGTTATAGTCATTTTTTTAATGGTTTTCTGCTTGGTAGAGAGATAGAATTCCAACTTCACCTATTTGACAAATTGTCCAATAGAATAAAATTCTACTAAAACAGAAAAATAGTAAACTAATATTACTTTAATACTAATTGTTTATGTTACTCAACATATTATGGACATGAAACAAATAATCAAAATTTCTATTTACCTGAACAATTATATACATAATAGCATAGAAAATTTTGGTTTTGAATTCAAGTAGAAACTGTAATCATTGTTCTACTTTAGTTCTGACTGCATTTGGACTTAAGTAAATAAGGATTTTCTTATCACTGTTCACTGACAAAAAATACCAAATTTTACCATTTTTTTGCCTAAAATATGTTTCAGTAAATTTTAGCAGTCAGTATAGAATAGAGTAGGTATGATTTTATTATATTAATACATTATAAATCAGGAAGAAATGAATTTCAGTGTTCAGGAATTAATACAAGCAGTAATGACAATACAGCTATCATATGTATAGTGTAAATGTATTGCTAATGCCCTTATTATAGAA
Source organism: Acanthosepion pharaonis (assembly GCA_903632075.3). NCBI lineage: Eukaryota > Metazoa > Mollusca > Cephalopoda > Sepiida > Sepiidae > Acanthosepion > Acanthosepion pharaonis. The sequence continues at coordinate 1,498,694 of CAHIKZ030003054.1, read as the reverse complement.
AAGCATTGAAAAGCAAGGGATTATCAGTGATCAGGAATTATTGCAAGCATAACTGACAGAATCCCTAGAATCTGACCTGTGTGCTTTACAACTTTCCCAGAAGCAGACATAACATGGATTTTGCATCCATGACACTTGTAAAGTTTTGTGACCTTGAATGATGCATGCAAGTTACTATTTTTGTTTTTGAAAAAAAAAATGACTGAACATTTGAAAATATTTGTGAAAAGTGGTTTTAGAAGAATACAAATATTTCTAAAAATTTTAAATAATAATTCAAAAGTTTAACTGTGCATAAATGGTGATCGTGTTTCTTTTTTTAAATCTGTAAATGATTCAGAAACCAAAAATTAAAGTGTTGATCTTATTTTTTTAAATACTGTTTCACTCATTTTATTAAAGTATCTTGCCAAATGTCAGGATTTCTTAGATAAAGCATTGTCATTATAAATTTTTAACAGATTTTTCTTCTTTTTCTTTTTATATTTGTCGCTTTTTAATACAATACTTGGGTTGATTTTTACATTTCACATGGATACTTATAACTGATTATGTCATATATATATATATATATATATATATATATATACTCCCAAAGACATAGATTTGAGTTTGGAACTTGTTGGAGGTTAATTTTCTTATTTTTAATCTACACTGCTTGCTTAACAGAGTTAGAATCTAAAAATGACTTGAGCTTTCTGATAAAAAGCAAGAAAAATATAAGGAAAATTAATAATAATGACAATGCTTTATTTAAGGAGACTGGAGAACTTCAAAAAGTTCTGAGAAAGTAAAAAATATAAAAATAAAACCAGTAAAAACTTTAAAATCTTTTTCAAAGATATTCATAAAATATTAAACTTAAAGTTGTTGTTTGCCATTATTTCTTCACATATCTCATAATTTTTAAGTATATATTTTCATCTTTCTGAAAACATTTTTATTGTTTTTAATGGTTTTCTGTCTGTAAAAATGGTTTTCTATCTTTAAAAAATTTTCACTTTCTATCTTCAAAAGAAATTAATGACTATCTTTAAAAAATTCTCAGATAATTGTTTACAAATCTTATTTTAGATTTTCTGTGTCACACTAGATTTAATTACCTGTTTCTTCTTTATTTTTATCTCCCAAAGAACTGCACAAATTTTACCATTTCTGCTCTTGAGGTTAGTTCTTTGTTTCTCTCCTCATCTTTCTTTTGCTTCATGCCATATTGTTGTTGTACATCCAATCTTAATATTTATCTTTTTATATTGTTTTCCTCTTTAAGACATTGTTTTTTTTTCCTGTTCCCATTATTTTTGTTGTCTCTCTATATTCATTTTCATCTTTCTATAAAAATTTTGGTTGGAAAAATTTATTATTTTATTGTCTTGCTGTTGCATGAAGGGTCAATTCTAAATCCCTTTTTGTTGTCTCCCCTTGTTATAAATTTTTTTAAATTATTTGTGTTTAATAAAGAAATGTTTTGTTTTTTTTTTAATATTTTTGTGTCAGACCAATTCTTCATACAAATGCAGTAGAAAAATCTCTCAAGATAAAATTAGTTTTTTAATCCCTAAATTTAATTCATTTTCATTAAGATGGATTAATTTGATTTTATAGAATATCAACTCTTTGTAGGTTACTTAAAGCTGAAAACATTTCAGGTTGTAGGAGGTAGCTTACAGTACCTGGTGTTCTCAAGTGGTCACCCATCTAAGTACTGACCAGACTCAATTCTGTTTAACTTTGAGAACAAATTTTCAGCATGATTTGGCCATCAGCCAATTCTATTAAGAAATAGCTCAATAGTTACCATGCTTAACTTTGAGATCAAATTTTCAGCATGATTTGGCCATCAGCCAATTCTATTAGGAAAATAGCTCAATGGTTACTATGATCATTTCCCATACTAATTCACTAATATAGGGAGGTTGCTCCTCACTAAGTGCCTCATAGCCAGACAGATGGGAATTTACCATTACACAATGATTACCAAACTCAGCTCATGAGTCAATTTGTTAGTATAGTGAGTTTGATCCTCACTAGGTGCCTGACCATTTTGACCTAAACTGGGCTTAGTAAATAACTATACCTGATTGGTGGTTGAGACAGTAGCATAAAGCCCGTCAGTACCACTTGTCAATGTTAAAGTTCAAATAAAAAGCTGAAGTTTGGGATGCTGAATTTTTAGGCAGGCAAGTCAACTCTACTTCGGCAAAACACAATTTGCTCTAGCCTCATTTCCTTCTATGTCGTAGTAAATAAAATATAAATAAATATCAATATATTATCTTCAGCTTTGTTCAAGACATTTCATGATGATAAGAATGCTCTCGATAATCCCTTTCCCACTGATGAAAGCTTCTTGTTATTCTATTGCTACTTCCATGGGAAGTGTTCAGACAAACTACATTCCTGAGTTCCATCAGTTCTAACTATCATGACTAAAACCTGCTCTGCTATGCACATTGTAGTGAACCACCCTCATTCTTTTCATATTCCATTGGTGAGATGTAAGTTCCACTCAAACACACAAACCACTACTTTTTGGAACTGACTCCCCAGAGAATGCTTCCCCTATCACTTCAATCTTAACCTGCTCAAGTCCAGGATTAATTGTTATCTTCCCCACATATCCTCATAAACTACTCCTTACCTCTTATCTTTTACTCTATAACCCTCTACCTTGACTGACTCTTGGGCCTTGTACAGGGTGAACATTTTCATAAAAAAAATGTAGAAGCAATAGAAGTGCAGAAGGATTATTGCCTATGTTTAATAGATTAAATTATGGTATTCAGTAAAGTATGACATTACAAACTGCTTGAAATGTCAGGAACAAACTGTTTCATGCAGATAGAAAACAAGTTTTGTAAATACACAAAAACTGAAAGAGGAGTATGATAAGAATGTTTTATCACTGTATTTATTTAATTTGCACTGAAAGATGGCTCTATAAAGATTAGAATGTCTACCAAGAGTATTCAGTGAATGTAGCCATAACAATCTATGCAATGCAAATGACAATGTATTGATGGCAAATTCAGAAGAAAAACTAAAAGAACTATTAGATGAGTAAGAAGGCAAGAAGAAAGGATTAACTATTAACTGTAAAAAAGGCAGAATGTCTGGTTATCACTAAATGAGAAAACCCAAGAGTTGTGTTATATGCCTGGGACATCAAAACCAAGCAATTGCTGAAACTTACTCTTGATATTATAGTAAAAAAAACAATGGAAAATATAACAAGGAAATCCAAAAGCACATAGGATTAGTCAAGATGCTTTTCAAGAACTGAATAAAATATTAAGGGATCAGGAAATATACACTGTGATGGTTATTTTTTTAGCTATAGAAATGTTTTAATTCCTGAACACAGTCAGCACATTGTGGCCCTGTTCTTAATTAATATTATTAAGAGTTGTTTCTCATTCTTATTATTAAGGCTTCCATTATTTTTAACCATTTTCTGCAGTTAGATCTTAACAATATTAATTATGAACATAGCCAAAATGTGCTGACTGTGTTTGGGAATTAAAACTTTTCTAGCGCTAAAAAAACAAAATTACCATCACAATCTACAAGCAAAACCTATCCTCAATAATGACTAATAGAGTAGCCAAAAGTACTCAGACCCAAAGATCATTTGAACAGTTTTTACAAACTCTGTCCAAAAAAGAAATCTCTTTTATGCGTGCAAGAAAAATATAATAAAAATCTTAATCAGAGTGCCTTGTCAGTCATCTGCAATGAAGTCTATATACAAATACCGATCAAATACGGATTGGAATCATACAGAATGACAGAATAAGGAACAAATAGGAAACATTTATAAATCTAACATGTTTAGCTTTTATTAAAGCTTCATCAGATCGTGGAGAAAAAGAAAATTCTGGTATTTTTAATTTTGTGCTGTTTGTTTTTATTTCATTCTCTGATGAAGCTTTAATAAAAGTGAAACCTGTTATATTTATAAATGTTTCATATTTCTTCCTTATCCTATTATATATATATATATATATATATATATAGTAAAAAATATGTTTTATCAACTCCTAGATTAAAACAATTAAAAAATCTTCAGGCTGACACACAAATTGAAAAAGAAAAAAAGTAGACTATTTGCTGAAAAGATCACTCCCTGTCAAGCTTGTTTAAAGAACTAGATATGGAAACACATAACAGCTATTATTTTCATTCAATTACTCAGTTCTACTCAACAAATGGTATAGTTACCATATTTTTTTTGACAAACTAAAATGTACTGCCTTCTTGACCTTACTCATTTTCTTGTGTGGTTCCCTATCTGTTATTTCCACCTCATTCCAGAAGGTATGATGCATTCCTTTTTCCTTGTATATATGGTCTATCATGCTTGATTTCATACTTTTACCTTATGATATGCTTTTCAAGTTTTATCTTTATTGGACAGCTGGTTTTGTCCCTTATATTCCTTACCACAACTGCATGGAATGTTGTGTACACAGTTCTTATCTTATTTATTTTAAATGGAAGATTCAACTTTGTGAATCTCTTACAGTGTTGTGTTACTCTTGAAAATGCTTTGATGTTATAATGACAATATTATCTCTATTTTTCTGATGTAAGACTTATACTTCTAATTTTTTGTTTACTGTTATTCAAATTTGTTCAAAATCTTAAAGAATGTTGGAGCCCATCAACTTTATGGTAAGAACATATGGTTGAATATATGAACTGCATGGTAAGAAAAATACTTGTGAAAACAAAGAATTAACAAAAGTTCCTTTTGACTAATGTTTAATTGATTCTTTTATACACTAGCTCCTGACTCACAATAACAGACCATAAGTTAAATACACTTTTAAATGAAAGCATTAGAAAGACTTAAGTTTCCATTCTTAAATGCTTTTCATTCTTAAAATAGGGTAGAGTAACACTAAATTATCACAATAGTTTTATTATTAACTGAAAGAAAAATATATTGGGTTGGAACAAAAGACTGTGGCATTTTTTAAGTGAATTTCAAAGATAATATTTAGATATTTGTACATAAATTTATTCAACTATATATGTACCATTTAGATTCATTACCTTTCTTCCTCTTTAAACTTGACAATACAACAAAACCAAAGAAATGTTGAAAGCATCAAAGACCATACTAAAAAAATATATGAAATAATGAAAACAGAAAATTCATAAAGTATTAAATTCCCAAATTCCACTAATTGTTCTATGGTACAATGTGGTTCTACAGAAGGATGCTGAGGATACCATGGACCAAATATATGAGTAATGATGAAATTTTGGAGAAAATGGAAACAAAAAGGAAACTAATATACTGGAGGCATATAATGAGGAAGGGGGATTTGGAAAATCTGATACTCACAGGGCAGATTGAAGGCAAAAGAGACAGAGGAAAACAACACATAAAATACTTAGTGAGCTTGAGTAAATGAATGGTTGAACAGGGCTTAGGAGAAATAACAGAAAGACAAAATTTATTACAAGGGACAGGAAGTTGTGGAGAGCTATGATCACTTATGTCTTGAGGGGACATGGCACAAAAAAATTCCTCATTGTTTTCTTACAAAGAACATACATTTGAATTATCACAACTTGGTCATGCCAAAGATTATGGCTTATGAAACTCTCAGATATGTGTAAACAGACAAAAACTGATGTATTGCTTCATATATTGTCCCTCTTTATGTAGAAATATATATGTAAAGTTCCTCCAAATGGTGAAAATTTTATCCCTTTTGAAAATGTTGAATTCAATTTCTTCAAAAGTTCTCAACTTCATTCATTATAACCTGCTGCAAGTCAGGATATTAACGTCACAACTCATTTGAAGAAGTAAACATAGTGCAAATTACAAATTGTACCAGTAAAAGAGCAATACTAAGTAAACAGCTTGCAATGCTTACAGGAAAACGTCTGATTATAAACTAAATTTACTTTCCCCTATACATCAAAGCAAAACTGCAAGTACTCGGTAATATTTCGATACTAATTATAAGAAAAAGATTATTGAGCTAAACCATAAGTAGGATTTATTAATCAAATACAATACTTATTAGATTTTCCAGACTTTGATTACCAGTACATAAAATGAAAAAAAAATTGAATTCATCTGAAGATATTTTCAATTATTCGAACTGAACCCATTCTAATATTTCATCTCAAACAAGTGTTTTGAGAATTTAGAAAACCATACTCAGTGTTTTATAAAAATGCTGATAAAATTCTTTCAACGGAGATACCAAAATTGTGAAAATTTAAATATCTGGGAAGTGTTTTAAGAGAGGATGGAAAATGTGACACTGATAGCCAAAGAAGCATTCCAAAAGCTGAGCAGAGTATTAAGAGACAGAAAATCATTGTTAGAAACAAAGAAAAGAATACTAAACTGTTACATGATATCTATCTGTCTGTATAGACAATCTCTTCAAAGATGAAGAGACTTAAAGCAACAGAAATGTGGTTCTACAGAAGGATGCTAAGGATACCATGGTTCAAACATGTGGGCAACAATAAAGTTTTAAAGAAAATGGAAATGAAAAGGAAATTTATAATTAACATCAGGAAGAGACAGTTGAGGAATCTAGGGCACATATAGAGGAAAGAGAGCTTGGAAAATCTGATACTCACAGGGCAGATTGAAGGCAAATGAGACAGAGGAAAACAACACATAAAATACTTAGTGAGCTTGGATGATGGAACAGGGTTTAGGAGAAATAACAGAAAGAAAAAGTTTATTAAGCTACAAGGAACATGAAGTTGTGGAAAGCCATGATCATCTACATTCTGAGAAGACACAGCATATAAAGACGATGATAAAATAGCCTAGAGGATATAAGCATTGATAAGTGTATAATTATGAGTTCAGTCCCTGAGTATGACAGAGAATTAACAAACTTGATAACCCTTAGCATGGAGAGCAGAAAGAGAACAATCTATTATGATGGATGGAATAAAGTAATAACTAGGAAGAATTACTGAGGCAAGTATCTCCTGACAGGAACAACTTACTTCTATGTTCAAGAAAAATAAGGAATATCTTTAATTGATCTTTTGCTTTTCTTGGCTCTGTTAGGTCATGAAGTGGAATTGTCATCATGGTAAAAAAAAAATACCTTTAAAGAAAACAATGAGTTCAAGTCTTGCCAAGATCTTATTTTTTATTTCTGATCTGAGATGCTTACTAGTGTTCATAGGATAATGGTCAATGTAGTTGTGATGGAAAGTAGAGTTTGATTGATTTGTTTTTTGTGGCTTATCAACCTTTTTATTTAAAACCAAAAAATATTGTAAGAGTGTAAGAATTTGTGGGGAGATAATAATGATTTACAGATATAAGCCATAGCTGGGGGAAGAAGAGTTGAAAGAGTTTCCAAGGGTATTTGCATGCAAGGGAATATAAAAACTTCAAATGAAATTAGAACTTAACTCTCCAAGTTCTAATTCCAAGCAGTTATCCATCACACCACCCACATATGCAAGCTTATAGAACCTAGTATTTCCAAGCAATCCCCCATTTAGGTACTGACCAGATTCGACATTGCTTAACTTTGATGATTGTATGAGAACCAGTATTTCAATGTGATATGGCCAGAAAGCAGAGTAAATAAAGGTGAAAGAAATACTAATAAAAAAATAAATAAGTTCCTTTTCTCTTGTTTTAGTGTTGTTATATTTCTAAAATCAATAATAATAATAATACAATACAATAATACCTAATAAAAATGCATAAAATGTATTTTTAAGGCCATCAGAATTTTACCAAAAAAAGGGTTCAATACATGACAAGTAAATGTTTTAAAGACTTACCATATATTTCCGCATATAAGGCGACCTTTAGATAAGACTAGATAAAAAAATATAGCAAATTTTCATAAATTTATCCTATACCTGTAGCATAAGATGACTGCTTATTAATTATATAAAGATGATGTTATTGGAAACATTGTTTCTTACTGTATCCTTAGAAATTCAAAATAAACATAATAACAAAACTGATTATATATTATGTTTTTCCTACACATGTCCCCTAAAAGGGAAACCATTGTTTTGTTTACATTTCATCACATTATATCTTGTGAATACTGATTCTTCTTCCTCTTCTCTCCTTATATATAGAGAATTATAGACACCCTGGTGTACTAATGGACATTTTCTTATACTTCACCAACAATAATGAATTTTTAATGCGAAATGAATATTATGTTATCCTAAATGTAAGACATAATTAACACTACCATGATGATTATTGAAAGTTTAGTGAAAGATAAAGGTTGCTGTGAACACAATCATAACTCGATGTTTACATTTTCTCAGCTGAACTTACATGGATACAAGTTGATTTCATCGATATGTAATTATTCTTCAAATAGGCAATTTATTATGAAGTTAGGCCATTAATATATAAGGTATTAATGGTTTTATTACTTTTATTATCAGTTTATTTGATAATGTGAATCTTTTTATGTACGTTATTGGTTATCACACTGAAGGCAAGGATAGCCTACCAAAAACCATCACGCAGAATTTAAGGGTTTTTTTAGAATTGTAGTATTATAAGACAACACCCAATTTTTAAGGGTGATTTTTGGGATTTAAATGTTGTATTATATGCAGAAATATACAGTATCCCATTGGCCAACTCAAGAGTTTCATGTAACAATGCTCTTCAGGGTAAGCCGGTTTAATAAATCTGTTTAATATCATGTTTAGATTCCAAAATAAATGTTGATCATTTTGAAATTTAAAATTTGGTCTCTACAATCAACATTTATTTTGGAATATAAACATGATATCAGATTTATCAAACCCTCTTACCCCAAGGAGCATTGTTACATGAAACTCTGGAGTTGGTCAATGAGATAAGTCCTTTGAACATTTACTAATTAATTTATAGACTAAAATTATTCATTAATTTATTTTATTTTCTATGTTATAAAATATATTTTATTACCTGATTTCCATTTTTAATTATATTAACTGATTAGTTTTCTTTATTTTAATCAAAGCAATGCAAGAAAGCAAAAGGCAAGGGGTTAATGAGTGTCTGAGAATATGAGAAAAATACTATTAAGAAGAGGGAACAATAAAAGAACAGGAATTAAGAAGACAAAAGATAACAATTGACATTGCATTTAAATTTTTGAAAATCAAAGTTGACTGGAAAGCAAGAAGCTTGATAGAAGAAACTGTTAGCATAGACATTACAGTTATATTTAACCATTTTAACTGTAAAATGTTGAGACCTTACTGACAATCTAGTACTGCACTTAAATTCATAGAGTGTAAGTAACACAGAGGAAAGTCCAGCGGAACAATTTCCATGAAACTATTTATAGAAACAGCACAGGGAATCTATGTTATGACAGTGTGAAAGTGACTGAAGCTGAGATACCAGGTCAGTTGATTATTTTCCCCTAGTAATCAGAATTCTTGAATGGCTTTAAATTCAAATCTTATATATGGAGGCATGGTGGAGTAATGGATAACGACTCGGATTGAGGAATCAGAGAGCTGAGTTTGAATTCCAGTCGAATCCATTACATTCACTTACCCTTGGGAAAGGTATGAATCCTCTTCTTCTCCCTCTAACTATGGGTAAATAGCAGAACAGACTGGGTTCTATAGCCTCAGATGGCAACTGGTCTAGAAGGAGGAAAACTCTGAGTTCAAAACCTGCAGAGGGTTGTTTGGGGACCTTGTGGGATGTAATGCACCAGCTCTCTGTATTTACCCCTTCAAAAAGTGTGGATGGTTCTGCACAAAATCTTCACGACTACAATCAAAACTCATGTACTGGTGTTGGGCTGTTGGTCCCTAGAAACTGATCTGCTTGACCCTCATACGTCGAATTCAACAAGAGAGTCAAGTATATATATATATATATTCATTTTTAAATCTGTATTCATTGAGTTCTGATACAATATATCAAATGGCTTTCAGTGGTTATCAAGTGACAGTAATTTCTCTTTTGTATTTCAACTGCCCTTAACAAATCTAAGAGAGTCCTCAAAGGAGCTAAATTCCTGTTTGCTGAGGGAATGAGGCACCACATAACCTCTAAAATCTTTGAATCTCATGATTGCTGGCAGCTCTGTAATAGAGTACTAAATAAGTGCAAGATCTCTATTTCTTCCCTCTTCAATTGATTTGAGGTGTTATCATCCTCTACAGATAAAGCTGAATGCTTTACCCGTAAATTCTCCTCAAACTCTATTCTTGACCCATTTGGAGAATCAATGCCTAACTTCCTCCCTTGAACTGAGTCTCTGCTGAGTGATAGCAGAAACCATAGAAGTGGTTATATGCATATCATCTCTAACCTAGTAAGAAATGTTCTCCCGAACTGGCTCCTGTTCTCTCTAAACTGTATAATAAATGCCTTGCCAACTCCTGCTTTCCTGACTGTTGGAAGCCATCACCTGTTGTTCCAGTTTTTAAGAACTCTGGTGAACTATCTGACCCATCTATCAGCCTATTAGCTTTCTTCCTCTTTTTGGGAAACTTCTACAAACCCTAATCAATGCTAAATTAGTCCCTCATCTATTATCATGGGGCCTTTTCCCAGACAAGCAATATGGCTTTCATTTTTCCAGGTCAACTGCTGATGTGTTAATTATAATTACGAAAAGAGTCTATCGTACTCTAGATAAAAACAGTGAAGCCTGAGCTGTAGTATTGGACATCCCAAAAGCCTTTAACAGGGTCTAGCATTCAGGTGTTCTCCACAAGCTGAAAAGTTACCGTATCTCTGGGTACATTTTTGAGCTAATCCAGTCATTCCTATCAGATAGTGAAATGAAAGTTGTCCTGAATGGCTACTCATCTACATTCTTTCATATTAATATGGTTGTCCCCCAGGCCTCCAACCTTGGTCCTACACTGTTTTTTAATTTTCGTTAATGACCTTTCTGATAACACCAGTTCTCAATGTGGCATCTATGCTGATAATAATATCATTTATTCCTGCCTCGATAGTAAGTCTGATCAGTCAGACAAAGTCAAAATGGCAGCTGATGGCCAAAACAACCTCAGGATTGTCATTAACTGGGGCAAAAGATGGTTTGTCAATTTTAACACCTCCAAAACTAATCTTCTCTTCATTAATCATCTCAGAGAGCCCTCTCTGCCTTCCATCAGCATGGCTGATGCTATCCTCTAGGAAAGTGACTTGTTGCACCTACTCAGGCTAATGTTCTCAGCTAACATGAAGTGGAAAGATTATATTGAATCCATTGCTAGATCAGCTGCCAGGAAAGTTGGTTAAAAAGTGTTGGGCAAAACAATTTTTCTCTCTAGAATCCATCTTGCACATCTATAAGTTTACCATTTGCTGCCGTATATGGTCTAGTGCCCTTGCTATTTACCTGGAGTTCCTTGATAAGATCCAAAGAAGAATCAGCAATATTATTGGTCTTGATCTGGTGGTTCAGCTTCAGTTACTTTATCTTCGCTGTAAGGTTGCTTCTCTGTGCCTTTTTTTATAAATACTTTCATGGCAATTGTTCAGATGAGCTCTTCACTATGGTATCAAGACTTTTTTAATTTAATCACAGTACTAGATGTAGCCATAACTTCTATGCTAACAGTTTCTTATCTAACACTTCTCACTTGTGGAACTCCCTCTTGGCCTCATGCTTTCCAGCCAACTTTGATTTACAAAAATTTAAAGGCAATGTTCTCCTGATCACACGTTTCTCTTTCTCCTCATTACTAATGTTTCTGTTCCTAATTCCTCCACACCCTGTAAACCCCTTGCATGCTAGTGGCTGTACTGCCTTAATTGGGGTGATACCAATTAAAAAAATAATAATAATAATTTTAGTAATGTTATCAACTGGATAGCAGTTTTAACTCTTGTTCAAATGTCCAGTTCTTCCAGTATCATGGTAAGACACTTCATGACTGCTCTAAATGTGAAAACAATGATGAGTACAGTGTCACTTTCTATATTGTGAAAACAATGATGAGTACAGTGTCACTTTCATATACCAAACTGTTTTTAGTTCTGTTACTAAATCCAAATATTTTCCCAACTTTCTATATGGTACTAACTATGTTGTTTACTAAAGACTAGATATGGTGCCCAAACCTGGATTTAGTGAACTCTTTGAATATCAAAATCTCATAGAATTTATGGTTTTTCATTCTCTCCCTCTTTATTTAACTAATAGTCACCCAATAAAAGGTTCACTGAACTTAGAGGTTGACTGAATGAAGTGTGTGATTTGAATATAAGAGAAGGTAGTAAGAAGTGCAAATTATGATGAGAAAGATAGATAATAATTGATTCTGGATTTGAAAAGGTGAAGATTGTAATGTTCAAGAATCTGTTCCACAAAGTAGTAGTTCTTGGGGAAAAAGCTGTTTGAGTGGAACTTACTTCTTACATTTGGAATACAGAGGAAATGAGGGTGATTTGAATCTTTGGAAGTAGCATGGTATATCCTAGGAGTAAAGGTCAGAACTGATAGAACTAAAGAATGGAGTGACATGAAAATAGCTAAAGAGTAGCCCTGAATTGATTGATTCATTCACTCATTCATTTTCTACAGTTTATCAACCCTTTGCAGGTTATTTAAAGCCAGAAATATATTTTAGATTGTAATTTTTTTTTTTTTAGATAATAATGGTTTAGTGATATAAGCCCTACTAATTAACCCATAGTTGGAAGGAGAAGAGGTGGATTCATATTTTTTCCCAAGAGTATTTGTATATAAGTGAATATAATAATAATAATATAATAATAATAATAATAATATAATGGAACTCAGCTCTCCAATTACCAATTCCAAGTTATTATCCATTACACAACCTGCACATTCAAGCTTACAGCACCTGGTATTCCCAAATAGTCACCCATCTAGGTACTAACCAAGCTCAACATTTGTTTGACCAGTGATCATATAAGAATCAGTGTTGATATAGTAGCAATGTTGCATCTGTAGGAAAGTGGGCTGCAAAATGGAGAATAAGTCTTCCTCCACAAGACTACATAAATTATTTTGAATTCTAACAAGGCTGAAATGTGAGGAATGAGTAACTCCAGCAATGGTAGCAGTACTCTATTTTTGGCCTCACAGTAACCAATGTAACCTATGTGATTCTTATTCATACACAAGAGTTCTCTCTAATGTCCTTCTTTATTGAGCAAAGGTATTTACACTGTGCTGAAATTCATACTGGCCTGACTTATGCAACTCCTCAACAAACCAATTGAATTTTCTTACTTTCCACTGTTATTCCCCATCAGTTATCTGGACCTCATCCTAAATGCCTTTCACTTTCCAGAAATATTGCACCATACAAGATTTTTCTACTTCCTTGTTGAACATAGTTTTCTTATGTTCCCCTTGTTTCATTTTAAAAGAAGGAAACATTTATCCATTATATTCTTTTACAAATTTGAAGATGTTCAAAAGGAAACATTTTGCTACACACTCTTCTCTTGTAAGGCAAATTGTATAGATTTTTAAATTAAATTTTACATAATTTTTAAGAAGTAGATCTCATCATCTGTCCAGCTTTGGCATATAAAACCTGATTTAAAGGGTGAAATTGGTAATGTGCACACCATTTTTCACCTTAAGATGTCACATACTCCACTTACTTCCTACAGACATGGGAGGACCTGTACCAGTCAAATAAAATCTTTCTAAATATTTGTTTGCAAAGTCAAGCCATCATATGCAACAGCCATACCATTAATATTTATTGATTTTCAACCAGATGCCTTCACAAAATTCAATCTAGTTTTAATCGAGTGAAAGAGAATTATCAATATTTGATGTTCATCTTTTAATTCTTCCTATACTTTTATTTCATATCAAATGAGGTTTGGGGAAAATCCAAGTGGACATTTTGAACATTCTAAGATTCTTGATTCAGAAATGAGATCAGATGAATGTATTGGTCACCTGGCAAATTCATCTTTTTAAAAACAATAGACAGTTTTCCAACCTGTATATTGCAGAAAATGTGGTGCAAAGAATCTACTTCTTCTCAAATGTGTCGGTTATCAAATGTCATAAAAAGAAGTGAATATTTGAGTACAGTTCATGTTGAAAGCATCAAGCAAATTTGAGAAGTGCCATATTTGATGGCATATAAAAAACGCATTTCTTTTTTGTATTTTCTTTAATCATTTCACCCCAAGCCAAACAATAAAGCCACTAAGATGCAAGGGATAACTGAGTGGGAAAGAAAATGAGAAAAAGAAAAACATTATTAAGGAAAGAGGACAATAAAGGAACAGGAATTAAGAAGACAAAAAGTAATGATCTACATTGTATTTAAATTTTTGAAGATCAAAGTTGACTGGAAAGCAAGAAGCTGAAAGAGAGTTCCACAAGCAAGAAGTGCAAGAGAAGAAACTATTAACATAGAATTTGCAGTTACATCTAGGAATTTCAACTGTAAAATGATGAGACCTAGCTGCCAATCTAGTAGTACTCTTAAATTCATTAAGTCTAGGTACCAAAGAGGAAAACTCATCAGAACAATTTTTAACATTAAATATTAATTAATAACATTTAAATAAAGTTATTTTTTGTTAAAAAATAGCTAGAAAAAAATCTCTCATATAATGTTTTATATGAAATGTCCAAGTAAAATGAAAATATAAATTTGTTAATGTTTTTGTAATAAACTTAGTATTAACCAATAGATGTTGGTAACATTTTCAGAATATAATTAAGCTGATCCAAACATAAACAATCCTGTTATATTTGGCAAAAAATCTGGCTGTCGAGGTTCTGTCTAAAGTTCTTAAATGGCCTTTCAGATTCATTATAAAATATACTAATGACAACAACTGTTTTTGATATCCTTTAGGAGAGTCTTTCACAGATAGACTTGCAATTTAATAAATGGCTTATTAACAGATATAAAATTCTAGCAGAATTTAAAGATTAAGCATCCTTCTTATTTTCTGCATGTAATTATGTAAGGTGAAACAGAATAAAGTGCACCAAATATCTGCAATACATCCTTGTATGTATTGCATATGTGAATGTTCAAAATCATAGCAGCAGTAGAAAAACTAACCTTGAATAAAATAGACATTTGTCAAGATAGTTGTTAAGTAGCCATCTGAGACAAGAAATCAAAAAGCTAATAATGTCATCAGCTACTACCAAATATGCTTGAAAAGACTAACTGATGATGTAGAGTTGTATGTTCATTTTAGTAGAAGTTTAAACTTACTGAAAATAGGAAATAATGCAATAGTGAGTCAAGTTTGTTAAAACACATGCAATATTAAAGCAGGTTGATTTTTCACTTTTTTAAAAAAATCAACATTGCAGTCTATGTTAAAGCTGGGGTTTGATGTGATAAGTACTGACACCAAAAATCAGATTCATAGTTTTTATCAATTTTTTAGCATTTAATTTTAAAGATCACCTAAAAAAATACAGAAATACTTAATTTGTGCAGGTTTTTGCTTAAAAACTGACTCCAAATTTTTACTATTTCAAGTATAAATCCAAATAAAGTTGATATCTTTTGTATTAGATACATTGAAGGGAAAATATATTCAAACCAGAATTTTTATTATGCAAGAAAAATATTCATTTTTTTTTTTTTACTTTATTTGATAAGTAAAAACTGTATAAAAATTAAGTTTACAAAAAAGGCTACTCGGTGAAGAAGATTTGTTAGATCATAATTGATAAATACAAAAAAATAGATAAAAGTGTATATAACACCATATTACTGCTGGACACAAATTGTAAAAATGTTTTAAATTTGCATTGATTATTGAAAATCACATTAAAACTATTGCACTGTATAACATATTGTGTCATAATATAGTTAAATTGTTCAGTATGATTTCCCTCTTTGAAGTAAATGAGGCTCTTATTTGATGTCACAATGATTAAATAATAATGTGCTTGTGCCATGTATCTTGTCCATATAAAATTTGTAAAGCTTCAGTAAATTTTATAAAGCTGTGCTCTAAGGCTTTCACTGATCACCAGAATGAAATTCCGACACTACAATTTTGAACCTAATTTTAATCCTTAAACCAGTTTCCTCAAAAAATGATAACGATTTGGAAAAATATTTTGTGTCATTATTTATCTGGTCAAACCTCAACTTTCAAATTGAATGCAATACCACAGTTCCAAAATCTACCCACTTTAATGCAATATCTTCTCAAATTAAGATAAATCAACTAACAATGTGGCAAGAATTAACTTTTAAGGTTACTCCTATGCAACCCATCAAAAAAGGACTTTCATTTGTTGTCTATTGATTAGACAGCCATGTTTTTTATTTGAAGAGACAAATAACAAAAATTTGAATATTTTCTTAGCAGTGATACTCTTTTAGTATCAAATTTACATTCACAGTTCCAGAAAGTATAATATTGTCAGCTACAAGTAAATGTAACAAAACTGATTAAAACTTTTTGATATTACATACATTTTATACTTTACCATTTTTTACAATAGTTTATTCTTTCTGTTTTCAGGGTGAATCTGGAGTTATTGAAGGAGGTGGCAGTGGAGATGGAGTGAGTATAAAAGTACTTGACTATCTAAAAGAAATTTAAAAATTTAAACCTCCTTAGTCATAAAACATTTAGTGGTCTGACATTATCCACAGTTTCACTTTGTGCAGTTTCAGTTACTCATGGGGAACCAAATGAATAAGCAATTCAAACGTTTTAGTTTAATACTAATTAATTTAGATATGCCAAAGAAAAGCTATAAAGTATTTCCTTTAGATGAAAAGATTAATTTTCAACTTGATGATGAAAGAAAAAAATTGTATAATGAAGTTTATAAGATCTAGGATAAGAAAAAATTTCATACAATGATGTAACTTTTATCACTAGCATATTGTTATAATTGTCTAATTTTATCATTAGTTGTTAATATCTTACTGTACCTAATGTATAAATTAAACTTTATTATGGATATTTATTCATAGGAAAATGCACACACACACATATATATATATATATATGAAGAAAAATATACGGAAAAACAAAACAAAAATCCTAATATGCAACAATGCTGTTTTAATGTTAATATAATGTCAATGTCGGACGTTTCGGTCTAATTTGGATTAGTCTTACAGTCCATCGTCTTTTTCATGTTGAATTGAATATAGTCTAATGTTAATTATGTTTTATGAATATGTCCTGAAGATGGTCTATTAGACCGAAACGTCCCATGTTGACATTATATTAACATTAAAACAGCATAATTGCATATTAGGATTTTTGTTTTGTTTTTCCGTATAATTTTCTTCATACTGTCGGATCTATATCCATATATTTGCTTTTATATATATATATATATATATATATATATATATATATATATATATATATATATATATATATACACACACACGGTGCGATGGTTAAATTGTCGCCATTTTATATTTTTAATTTTGCACACATGCACATTCTTTGTATCTGTTTTTTTTTTGACTGTACAGTATAGTAGGGTCAGTTGGGCACCATCCGTAACAAAAAGAGCACCATGATGCAATTCACTCCACCAGAAATTTGGAAATGGCATGTTGTACTGCTTGGCATTTGCACCAGAAGCTCCAATACAAACATTTCAGAGTGTTTGGGTATCAATCTGAGGAAAGTGCAGATGATTTGGAAAGAGTTGGATGAGTCTGATGGTGATTACAAAGGTGTTTGGAGTGATCACTAGTGATGGTGACATTATGCCTCCATTCACAGACTCAACACTAAGGCCTACATCAAGTGAATTGAGGAGGTAGTGCTACTCTGGGTCAAGAGGTTGGCTGCTGGAAAACCCTATGTCTAGCAACAGGACTCTTCACCATGCCACATAAGCAAGAGAATCTAGTCATGACTCTCAGACAATTTCTGCAACTACATCACCTCTTACACCTAACTCCCCAGACTGCAACCCCCTTGATTATTGTGTTGGGTGCAGTTGAGTGAAAGACCAACAAAACTCCTTGTAACACCAAAGATGAACTGAAGGCAAGGATTATGGTAGTATTCACCAACTTAAACAAGGACACTGTCTAAAAGAGTTGAAGGAGATTCTGGAGGCCGGAGTTGAAGTCAGTGGTGATTTTATTGAATAAATTTACTCTTTAGTATTTCAAGATATTTTTATATAATTTTGGTAAATATATCTGTTAAAATGAGATTTCAGTGTTATTTTCATTTTTGCATAATTTTGACGACAATTTATCCATCGCATCCTGTATTTTCAGGGTATATCAAAAATACTTTTACAAACCTTGGGAGTGGGTTCCTCATGCCAAAACAAAGACAAAAGTCTATACAAACATGTCTGCAAATTCTTCATTTTTGAGTTATTAAGTTTAAAGCAAATTTATGGTAGATGGTGCAGTGTTGCCATATGGATTAGGTTACATTTGTCATTTGTGTAGATTTGTAGATAGTCTGTCTTCAACATTTAATATGTGTAGTAGTGAGTTAACTGAGAAGTGTTCAATTTAACATTTGATGGATATTCATATTGTGGGCAGGTATGATTTTTGCATACAGCCATGTGAATGGTTATGGACGCGAGGCTGCACAGCTGTATCAGATTGTATTCCCAGACTGAAGGCAACTGAGTCAACCAAAATTTGCTGCTGTTTATCATCACGTTGTTGAAACAGGATCTGTGGCACCACAAAGTACAGATCAAGGAATACCGATTATACATTTAATAGCATCTATCATAAACTTTAAACTTAATAACTCAAAAACAAAGGACTTGCAGACATGTTTTGATGGACATTTGTCCTTGGTTTGGTGTGAGAAACCTGCCACCAAAGTTTGTAAAAGTACTTTTTATACACCATATATATATATATATATATATATACACACACACACACACACACACACACACACACACAGAGGTTGGTGGAAATAAACTCCCTATCTAAAATTTTTACTAACTTTATTAATTATTGGTTGATTTTCATAAAACATTTTATTTTCTGTCTATATTTCTGAGATGAGATATTGTAACTTTTTACACTATTTATATTGTTCAGACTATTGTTCTCATCTTTGTTGCCATATTCATGACATTTCAGCTGTTGTACACACCAGCCTTCTTCAGGTGATATACATTGGAATTTCAAAACAAGCAACATCACCTAGTGGATAAAAGAGTTGTGAGTTCAATAACTGGCCACAGCAGAGGTGAACAAAAACTTGGACAGTTCAGTTACTAAAGGGAAATAACTGAAACTGAGATATCCAGAAAAGGCATGGCACGTGGAACTAGAACAATCTACCCTAAAGGGTTTGGTTCAAAATTCCAACATAAATCACCTGAAGAAGGCCAGAGTTACAATGGTCAAAACATCAGGAATATGACAATAAAGATGAGGACAATAGTCTGAACAATGTAAATAGTGTAAATGTTTTATTTTGAACAGTATAATGGTAAAAGTACAGTATAGTGTTAAAATTCCACTTTTTGTACATTTTCTTCCAATCTGGCTGGATGTTGAAGGACAACCACTTATGTGGGTATCTACAACAGATCTTGTACTCAGCTTGGAATGACAATTTCTGATCGTTTTGGCATCTACTGAAACATGAGGTTCATGAACACTGCAATGCCATTTCTGCACTTGTATGACTGATTGCCACACTTCATAACACTCTTGCACTGTCAGGTCTTGTGCCACTCTGAGTTACACTTATCACTCTGAAGTAAAAACAGAAACTAGCAATGAAATTCTTCCACTTTAGGAACCACAATATATTTTGTTTAATACAAATTTGGAGATATTAATGTAACAAAGAATTGGGTCAACATGACAAAAGACCCAGGGTTGGTTGACAGTGTGCAATAAGCACCAAGAGTTATGGCCCCTTCCACAATTGGCTTTTGTGAGAGGACATTCTACTTACATTAGTTGGCGCTAACAAAATCTGTATATGAACAATAATGGGCAAGTATTAGCCAACAGTCATTTTGGATCTGAAAATGAGAGAGCTATATAACCAGCTTTTTCTCAGTCATGAGCAATGATCTTGATGTGCAGAAAACCAGACAAGACAAACAATTAATGAAAGTTATCAGTAATTTTCAATAGGAAGTTTCTTTCCACCCACACTGTATATAGAGGTTAGTTCTATCTGTGCTTTCAAGCATTTACCAAGATCTTGAAATATATGCTCCTTCTGTTGATAAATGGGATTAATCTATGATGCTTAGAATATTACTGCCACATATGGTCCGGTGCCCCTGCTATTTACCTTGGACTCTTTGATAAGTTCCAAAGAAGAATCAGCAATATTATTGGTCCTGATCTGGCAGCTCAGCTCCACTCACTTTCCTGCTACTTTAAGGTTGCCTCTATGTCTTTTCTATAAATACTTTCATGTTGTTTTGAATGAGATTTTCGCTATGGTACCTAGAGTTTTTGAATTTAAGTACAGTACTAGACTGGCATCAAGATCTCATCAATTTAAAGTTGAACTGGCTAGATTTAGCTGTATGTTCTATGCTAACAATTTCTTTGCTCTTACTTCTCGCTTATGGACCTCCCTTCCAACCAATTTTAATCTGCAAAAATTTAAATGCAATATCAATTGCTATCTACTGTCCAGCTGATTACTCTCTTCTCTTTCTGTTCATCATTAATGATTCTGTCCCTAATTCTACCACACCCTGTAACCTCTTGTGTTTTAGTGGCATTACTGCCTTGCTTGGGGTGATTTTGGTTAAGAAAAAAAATTCCTACTAAGACAATATATGTATATATACATACATACATACATACATACATATATATATATATATATATATATATATATATATATGACATTAAATGAAATTAGAAAGACATTTTTTGATTTAATTTTATTTTTCTGAGGGGTATTTTAAAGAACAAATAAAGGTAATATGATTTACTCTTTTGGGCTTGTTTTTAATATATTTGTCTTTGATCTCAGATCAACTTTGGAATTATATGACAAGGAGGATTATATTAAAATGAATAATTTGCTTCTACATATTCATCTCGGATGTCTGGTGGTTCCACACGTCACTGACAGCACCCACCTGTCCGAGTATTCTTGCCAGTTCCAGTATTGTCATGGTTTGGATAGTCTCAAATTATTTGCACATTTCCAATGTCTCCTCTCACTTTTAGTAATTTTCAAACTGGTTCTAAGCACACAATTTATTTTAAGGAGCTGCTGAAAAGTTCTCAGCTCAACCTACTTCAAATTATTTAACCAAATGACTAAACATGATTTTTTCTTTTTTACTAAAATCCCTTCTTGGTCAGGTTGAGAACTTTTCAACACCACTTCTTATATGCTTAACCCTGATTCTTATGCTTCATAGCTTCTTTAATTTCTGAGCAAGGGTTTCATTTCATCATTTTTATTATTACTACTAATTATAATAATTTTATAATTAGTATTATTATATTTCATGCATTTGCATGTTCACACCAGATACCTGGAGTTATCACTGAATATTGAATGACAATCAATCACTTTAATCACCAGCACCTTTCTCAGTATCCTTCCAGACAACAATGCTGTCTTAGTTCTTTCTCTGTGATTCCTAATTCAGTTAATCTTGCCTCATGTGTTTTTGGCAATATTCCAAGTCCACTAATTATTATGGGCATGACCTACATCTAGTTCCAAGCAAGGTCTGGGACATATCAGTTGGCGATGAGGATGAGATCCAACTAATATGTCCCGGAAAGGGATATATTTGTTTGAAGTAGCAAATTGGTTGTTGACTACTGTAACCAGGTAGGACAATTTAGCAGGTAACCATAATGGACTACTCCTCGTCATAGTGGTAGGCAATAGGCGTCCTCTTGTACCTATCAGTCTATATTTATGGCTGACACCAGCCAATCATATTACTGTGAGGGGTAACCCAGGTGTATGCATATTAATTACATCATGGGTCAAAACAGCACTCTACAGAAAAACTGGCTTCCTAAAACAAACCCTTATAGAAAAAACAGGCTTCTTTGGGAAAAATCATAGAAAAAAAACTGTCTTCCTGGAACAAAAGCAGCCTTATAAAGAAAAACTCACTTCCTGGGACAAAAGCAGCCTTATAGAGTAAAGCAGACTTCCTTGGGGAAAATGCAGCCTTGTAGAGAAAAACTGGCTTCCTTGGGAAAAAGTTGGCCTTTAGAGAAAAATTGGCTTCCTTAGGAAAAAGTTGGCCTTTAGAGAAAAATTGGCTTCCTGAGACAAAAGCAGCATCATAGAAAAACAGTCTTTTAACACAATTGTAGCCTAATTGAGGAAAAAAAAACAGGCTTCCTGGTGCAATAGGAGCCCTATACAGCAAAACAAGCTTCTTGATAGAAAAGTAGTCTTTATTCCTTATTCACACTGTTTCTTAATGACCATTGACTGTCTGGATAACTGCTATGTGGAATTCTTGTGGAATGCTCTTCTAGCTTCTTACTTTCCAGTTAAATCCTTCTTTCCTCATTATGCTTCCTAGGAATTTCAACAGTCTCTTTCTGATTCTATTATTAATATTACATCTTGATACCATTATTCAAAGTATTATTTTGTTTGTTGTTCTTGAATTCTTCTGCAATTATATGATTTCCCCACAAGAATGCATCAAGAATTGTAATATCCGTTTTACATTATTTTATTCAATAGACATTCAATTCTTCTTCACAGATTCCTGGTCCTCCGGGTCCACCTGGGCCTACGGTAAGATATGATTTTGACAATATGTTATTATTAAGAATAGAGTAGCAAATACTATTTTGTTTAGAGTAGTAATATCTATTTTAATTAGTCATTAGTTTGCATAGATAGAATGTATATTGATGCATTTAGTTATGTGCTATAAACTTTTATTTGATAAAAGTAGATCATTTATATAAATTTGGTTTTCCTTTTAAATATACTGTTGAACAAGTCATAGTTAAAGAATATTTCTGTCATCAGTTTTATTAGTATAAAATTGAGTAACATATTTTACTCTGTGTTATCTCCAGAACAAGATTCAATGAAAATAAGCAGTATATTTCTAAGACGCCATTTTTTTATCAATGTTTTTAATCTTAAACAAAACATTGGTAATATTTTCAGTCTATATTTTCAAAAGCTTAGAAATATTTGTTTATATACTGATTCCACAATTAAAAGTTACAAATACAATATTATGAAATAAAATTTAACTTTTAATTGGAAATTTAATTTTAGAACTTGAATATTTTGATAAAATTTAAAATGAAACTCATATATGAATAGACATCTCAAAACAATTCTTTATATTCCATGATTTGATGTGGAGAGGATACTGTGATTCCTTATTTCCCAACAAAACTTTTGGTTCATTTTTTACTCTTCTCTAGATATAATTATTGTCTGATGCTGCTGGGTTTTTTGGGGTTTTTTTATCTGCACTCTATAGCATTTTTGTAATATCCCACAATGCCTTAGAACTAACTGACAAGCAAGAGACTTTTCACTCAACAAATGTTAGATCTGCAGAAGAATGAACTAGTAAAAAAATATGAAGAAAAATACTTAAAAACAATTGTTCTTAATTATCTATAATGGTTTTCTGAATCATTTTATATCCAAAATTATCAAAGAATAAATATTATTTCTGCTAAGTTTTAATAAATGTATGAACTATAATTACTATTTTTTTCTGGCCTCTAAAACATGTTTTACAAAGACTGTGTTAGGTTGTTAAGGAGCTCCCGAACAAGAATAAATACAAGGTACTAAAGTGAAATGAAAAGAAGGGTGCCAAAATACATTTACCATTTTTATTAAATGCAACAATGTAAAACAACAATGCAACATGACATAAACATGGTACTTACAATAAATGAGATTTGCACTGTACAAGATTGCTACCTTTGAACTAAAGTGAGGTTGTCAACTACCATCTATGAATATCTTTGTTCCCCATGGTGTGTCTGGACATTGATTATGGCACATGTTCTCACCTCTTCTCTGGACCAGACTGGCATCTAACTGTGGCAAGGGCCTTAATCTATCTTGGTTGTTCCTACTGTGCCAATTCACCTCACTTATCTGCTCATTAGGTGGAGTGTTCTAACTAAAATCCTACAGCTGCTTCTCCTCACAACTTTATTCAAACTTCTCAAGGTTTGTAAAAAGTATTGTTCCAGTACTCAAACTTCTTGGATCTAGTTTAGCATTTTATAGATCAGTAAATAATGACAAATCATTGATAATCATAGATGAAAGCAAATACAGGTCATTATCTTGGTTAAATAATTCTTATTGCTTTAAATGTTATATTTGGTGGGTACCCATATATGAGTAGACATCACTATTTTCTTCTTTTTTTTTTTAACAGCGAAATTAATTTCTACCAGCCTAGAGATCAAGTATCTTACTAAAGGAAATGAGTTTCCTGAGAGAAATCTAACCTCTATTTCGTTAACATATATATTTAAATCATTAACCTCTATATTTGTTTTTTGTATGAATGATTCATGAATTTATAAATTATAATTGCACCTTTAATTGAAATTAAAATAACTGATCCAATGTGCAACTTTTGGATAATAAGTGTGACATTACTGTAATTATTGAACAATATAGTTCATGCCACATAGACGAAAAATCTACCAGTAAAAAAGAATTCTCTTATTGCTATATTTGTACAAAAACGCACAACCTTAAAATTTAAATTCAAACTCAGCATTGCGACCGCATGTTCCAAAACAATAACACATTTCTCGTAGCATTTTTTTCAGATTACATCTCTATTTTCATTGTCCTCTTATTACCGAGAAGTAAAAACAAGAACAAAATCTATTTCCATACCTGAGGATGTCTGTAGGAACAAACGAAAGCTTGTAAAATATTAAAAAGACCTTATGCAATTGGAATTTATAAACAGGGATCATATCATTCATATACAGGTTCGGGGTTGATGTATCTTATTATATTGTTTGTGAAGATGTATTCTCACCATTTAAATCATTAACTTCTATATTTGTTTTTTGCATGAATGATTCATGAATTTATAAAATATATATATATATATATATGTGTGTGTGTGTGTGTGTGTAGGCAGAAAATTATTTTACACATGTCTGACTGAATAAATTACAAACATTATGTCTGCTTATTTTTATCATAATCCTTTCATATTCACAAATATTTTCCTATATATTACAATTGAATAAGGCAAGAAATGCACTGTAACAGTGAGAATTACTTTTATTTCACAAGTAATGTATAGCTACATATAGTTTTTGCCTTACCAGTCACACCCCTGATGATGATCTCAGAAAGAGATGGAAAGTACTTGGGAAATAAAAGTGATTCTCACTGTTACAGTGCATTTCTTGCCTTATTCAATTGTAATGTATGGAAAAATGTTTGTGAATATGAAAGGATTAGGATAAAAATAAGCAGACATAATGTTTTTAATTTATTCAATATAAATATATATCTGTTGCATACCAACTATTAGTATAAAAAAAGGAATCAACAAATTGAGTTGGAATTTAGCACTAATAGGCTTACAGCCGTATCATGTTGAAACACACATTCTTGTCTGATCATCAAAGTTAAGCAACATCAAGGCTGATCAGTACCTAGATAGGTGACCATTTAGAAATATCAGGTCCTGTAAGCTTGGGTGTGAGGATGGTATAGTAGATAATGGAATGTGAAACTGGAAAGCCAATTTCAAATTCCAGTCATGTTCATTGCATTCATTTAGGAAAAACTACTCTTTGGAAAACTATATATCCACCTCTTCTCCTCCAGATATGGGTTAAATAGTAGGACTTGTATCAGAAAATCATTATCTCCCAAGTAAAATTGTTAAGACAATATTCACTCACAAAAAAAAATTATTATTCATACAATTCAAAAATATGTTTCAGCTTTAAATTACCTACAAAAAGTTGATAAGCCATAAAAAATGAATCCATCAATCAAACCTTAATACTAATATCCTCAGGAAAGGTATGAATCCTGCTATGTTTCTGGCATACCATCATGGTTGACCAAAAAGAAAGTGGCTGAGTGAGCACTTGGACAAACCACTCTCCCATATCTATCACCTAGGAAATAATAACTGCAAAAAGCTAGTGTAGTGAGCATACACATATCTATTCTATAATAGAAAACACAATCTGGTTCCTCCTACCTTAAATTAATCCCCTTAATTCATCAGTGACCTATATATATATATATATATATATATATATATATATATATATATATATATATATATATATATATATATATATATATATATATATATATATATATATATATATATATATATATATATATATATATATATATATATGTATATATATATATATATATATATATATATATATATATATATATATACAGAATGCTAAAAGTGTAGTTGCACTAAATATCACATTGAGATGTGAAATTGTTAGTCACCATACAATGTTGATTCTTATGTCCATGCTATTTATATCTATAAAGATATTTAGCAATCTTCCACTATGAATATAGCAAATTTTAAATAAATATTTATGGACATAACAAATAAGATAAATCTTTAGGTTATTACTTGCAATTTTGTAGTCAATGTAATAAACTGTGAATTACACAATTTTTTTTTTAAACTATTGAATCCATTTTCTGCATTGCTTTTGTTGTTAGCACAATGTCTTTTTATTTTAATTTGTAAAAAAGACTCCCTGTTGTTTTTGGTAGCCTCTCAGGTTGATAAAACGTTGAATTGCTTGAAAGAAAGAGATACAAGAATGAACAAAATGGAATAGACATTTTTATTCTTTTGAGAACAATTAGCATAGAGAGTGTTCAAAGATAATTCCTGAAAGATTGTGTGAATTTTAGGAATGTTCTTATGATAGTACCTGTAAAAAGGAAGAAATGAATGTAGTTCATAGTCATTGTGAAATCCATGATCCTTTTGTTAGCTGCATATAGTATGTGCTTTACCATGCTACATACGGTTTTTAAATTCAGAGTTGTCCTTCTCCTAGACTGGTTGCCAACCAAATCTGAAGAGCCTAATCTGTCTTACTATTTAACCCATATCTGGTGGGAGAGAATGATGACTTCATGTGTAATGATCTCATCAGGGCTACCAAAGAGTTCTTCACTAACTAGACAAATCACTTCACATTCTGTTGATTCCTGTTCATGATAGAGTGAACAAAAACTAAAAAAGCCTGGTGTATGTTCACAAAGAAACAGACAAGAAAAGACAAGTAATCCTGGTTCAAATAAATTTAGATATTCAATCACAAGTTCACCTGGCATGGTCTGGTGACACTTAAAATATATTCTGGGTGGCCGTTTGGGAATATCAGGTGATGTAAGTTTGGATATGAGGGTAGTGTAATGGATAACAGCTTGAAATTGGAAATTGGAGTGTCGAGTTTGTTATACTAACTTATATGCAAATACCATTAGGAAAGGTATGAATCCACCTCTTTTCCCTCAGCAGCTAGATGTTAATTGATAGGACTTGTATCACTAAACCATTATTATCTCCAAAAAAGAAATCTTAAAATCTAAAAATATTTTCTGGCTTTAAATAACCTGTAAAGGGTTGATAAGCCATAAAAAACAAATCAATCAATGCTACTCTATTGCTATTTCCATATCAAATGTTCAGATAAACATAATTCTTTAGTTCTGTCAGTTCTGACCTTTACTCCTAGGACATACCATGCCACTTCCAAAGATTCAAATCACCCTCATTTCCCCTGTATCCCAAATGTAAGAAGACAGATTCACTCAAACAGCTTTTTCCCAAGAACTGCTACTTTGTGGAACAGACTCCCACATAAATGCTTCCTGAACATTACAATCTTCACCTCTTCAAATCTAGGGTCAATCATTAACTATCTTCCTTATGTGCAAATATCCTTGGGAAAGCTATTAATCCACCGTACCCTCAGATATAGATTAATTGGTAGAACTTATATCAGTAAATGATTATCATCTCCAAAATATTCTTACAGCCTAAAAATATTTTCTGGCTTTAAATAACCTGAAAATGGTTGATAAACCTTAAAAAAAAAACAAACAAATCAGTCTTAGGACAGCTTAATTGCTACTTCTGTCTTTTCTCATGACAGACTAATGGACCAGATCTTCCTTTTGGCCAGAGATCTCTTTTGGTCTAACCATTTTCTCTCCCATTGCTGACTCTCTCCTCCCACCCCTCTGCCCATCATGATATGCTGCTTTCTGATTCTACCTCTCTACATGCCAATGGGCAGCTTGTCCCCCCCCCACCTAATGTACAGCTTATTCTAACTGAGACCTTGCCTATATATGCCTACAACTGGAAGGAATTCTCAACCTTCTGGCAAAATGGCACTTGATACCAAAAATTTTTATTTATCTATTTACTTCACTTCTCTCTCCTTGTTGGCTGTGAGTGGCTCCTTTAAAGTCCTCTTTACTGTTGGTTGTAACTTCTAAAGGGAACCAATTGTGTCACAACATAAAAAAATACTTGTAAACTAGAATGTATTCAGAAAGCACATAATTCCACCAATGTCATTGTCATTAAAAACTAAACAATCAAGATACAGATCCCAGACTATGCTATAACAGAAACTTGTAATAATTAATCATTACAGATATATAAAACAGACAGACAAGTATTGGTGAATGCATAACCTATGTAGGCAGAGATAATAATTTAATGACAAAAATTAAGGAAAATGTTTTCCGGCCTACACTAAAAAAAATCAGTTCATAAATTGCAGGGGAGATAACTTTTAGTTTCTATGAAGATTAATGTCTTCAGACTATTGTCTTAATATATAAAATATCTCCAAGTTCCAAAATTTGTTGGCATCACATTGTAATCAAACCATTCCACAAAGTGTCACTGAAATTCATTGAGACATTTGAATAGATGAAACATGATTGGATACACAATTTTCATCCAACCTCATTGATGGAACTAATTATTGGCTATGATAGTAACAAAATTTGAATGAATCAATAGATTGTTCAAATTCTTAAGTCATATTCATATATAAGTAATCAGAACAAGAAATGCACTTCTCTCTCTCTCTCTCTCTCTCTCTCTCTCTCTATATATATATATATATATATATATATATAATAGTTAAGAGAATAAAATAATTCACTTATATATATTAATCTGAATTCTGATCTTCATGGATACCTTTTTACACCCAACCCAAGGAAGATTTCTTTCTTAGTGAATTAGATTTATATATATATATATATATATATATATATATATATATATATATATATATATTATATATATATTGTATTTTCTCTCCTTTTTTTATTCTATTATATATGAGTTACCATAAATAAAACTAAATTATTAAGAGAAATGTTCATAAGACAGGAATTAGCCCAGTATTTAGTAATTTACATAAGGAAATTGAACACCAGATAGGTTGCACTCAGGTGAGGGGTATTTTTTACTGACATTATAAGGTGCTATGAAGCTAAAATAATAGCCTGAAAACTTGAGTCCTATTTTTAAATCAGATCAAGAATCTGGTATGAATGTCAGGCTTGGCTTCGAACTTGAAATTGGAAATATCTAAACTATCATCTATATACATCCATTTTTACAGCAAAGGAATCCATTAGGTCTTAAAGAAGATGATCCTTCATCAGACTGATGCTGCAAAATCATAAATGAAGAGCATTAGTAAATAACAAAAACTATATCACTCGAACACTTCCAACAGCAACAACAATAAAAATGGCTAGCAAATGTAATTAGAAGAGAAAATAATGATATAAACAAAATGTTAACATTCCAGACTACCATGAACAAAAGGTTTGGAGGGAAACTTCCATCAGTATTTGAAAGAGCTATAACAGTTAGTGAACCTGAGAAGTTTAATTTCCTGAAAAACTGTTTTAATAAAAAGATTTTATAAATTTCAATCAACTGTAATGCTAACTGTTCAGTCAATGAATGCCTAATGTTTCCTTATAGGGAAACGGCTAATTTCACCATTACCTCTACTATATCACTGGAAATAGCGTCTATGTCAAGCACTGAAATTGCACCCTTCTTCAGACAGCAGAGAAATTGACAGTCATATTTTAGCTTTTTCATAAAATCACTTAGAAATATATCAGCTTCTTTAATCTGTTAACATATTATGATAATACATGATCATTACACCAAAATCTTTCTTGTTTTCATTGATGCAAATTGATCTCTATGTACTTAAAGTTAATTTTTTTCAGTCTCTTTCTATACTCAGAAGAGCAAGATCACAGACTTTGTCTTCACCCATGCTACTTTATACAATAATTTAACTGTGGTTCAAAAATCTATTTGCATGCTTCTTACCTATGACAATCAAATTATTACATCTGAAAAAAATTATTTTTTTACTATTCTAAAGTCACTTGTCTGGCTGCAACAGAAAATGCTCAGTGATGCTCCCTTCAAGTGGTGCCAATGCACATCTGCTATGCCTTATATATATATATAACACTTATAATACCAATAATTAAGAAAATTAATATATATGTATGTGTCATATATGTAAATGATGAAATGTTGTCTAATTATAAATGGCTACAAAAAATATCTTTATAGAAATGATATGTAATAATTAAAGAAAAAGTTCAAAAGATATGATTTAATTTTAAGTTTTGCAGATGCATCACTCATTAGGGTCAGATAAATTCATTGAGATATCATATTTATAATATGATATCATATTTATATATATTTATATATAGATATCATATTTATACATAAAAAATGCTAAATATAGACTCCAAAAACGTTGTTCCCTTCTAAAAATATGAAAAAATATGACTATTTAAATTTAACAAAAAACCTATAATGCTACATTTAAACTGATATTATTTGATTTTATATTTTTACCATTATACAAGGTATTTATATGAAAAAATTAGCAAATTATATTAAAAATTACTGCTTATTTATTTACTTTTATTTATTTATTATCTTATATTTAAAAAAAAAGCACTAATCATTGTCTCTAAATAAATTTCAAACCTATTCTATACTAAAAATATTATAACTTGACAACATGTAAACCTTAAAAACATAACATCTGTGAAAGTCTGATAGATAAGTCTTATTAGTTTTTATTTATCTACTATTGTTGCCCTATATTTTAATATTGAACACTTTGTTTATAAAAATCTGCCTGCCTTTAAACACAAACTCCAGTAATTTACTGGACTACATGTTTTAGAAATTAACGATTTATTATTATATTATATATATATATATATATATATATATATATATATATATATATATATATATTATTATTATTATTATTATTATATTATATATCTGATATTAATATTTAAAAGAAATTCTTTTGATCTGCATTTGTTTTATAACCAGATGCTGGGTCCTAACGAATCATCTGGGGCAAGCGAAGCATGTGTTTTTTGTTGTCTCCACTGAATTAAACAAAAAAAAGCCATTAACAAAAAAATACCTTAAATGTTCAAAACTCTACACAGGATATGGACTGTATTAGTTAGAATTATTTTGGAGATTTCTTGGAGAGGTGGAACACCAGGGATTTTGTTGATTCATTCTCAAGTTCCTTTCTTTATCAGACACAATATTATTATTATTATTAATAGAAATAATAATACAAAGACAATATAATCTAATTCAATTGTGTTTTCCATATCAACAATATTTTCAATACAGAAAATCTGGTAGAATATATAAATAAATTTCAACATGAACTAATAATTATAAAGAAAAGATGCAGAATAAATATTCACTCAATTTCATGCCTGCTTAACATAAAAAGTCCTAATAATTTATTATTTAAACACGTGTTTCTTTCTTTCTTTGATCTGATGAAGACTAGAAAGGCAAAACACATAATCAAATCAAGTTTCAATTAAATGGTTTTCCATTTGTCATATTTCTTCAAAACTTTGTTAGGATTCTATATCTATTTTATACACACACACACACACACACACACACACATATATATATATATATATATATATATATATATATATGTGTGTGTGTGTGTATATATATATATATATATATATATATATATATATATATATATATGTGTGTGTGTGTGTGTATTTGGGAGTGATCCTCTTTATACAAGTTTCATTGAAGATAACTGACAAGGCATTGCAATTAAGCTTTTTATTAAATTTTTCTTACATTTGTACAAGTGATTTCTTTTCTGGATATAGTGTATAAAAACTGTTCAAATGATCTAATCTATTAGTCATAGGGAAGGATGTTTTTTGCTTAACTGAATATGTAGATTCTATATATATATATATATATATATATATATATACATATATATAATTATAAAAATATAGTTATAAGGTATGCTATACTTATGGGTTAAAGTGCTCAATATCAGGGATAGAGTGCATGTAAATATAAATGTGGACATTGAGGTCAACATCCAGTAGCTGGGTATTGACCTTATATATTGTTGTACACACACACCTATATATATATATATATATATATATATGTGTGTGTGTGTGTGTGTGCATATAACAATTTTTATGGAGCACATAACTATGATACTGATCTGAGTCAGAGAGCTGAGGAACAACACTTTGTATAGTATACAGATCCTCCAAATCCATAAATAAATAATCTCAACCTTTTTGACAGGTACTATGCTAGTTTTAAAATATTACCGAATGAACATTTTTGCAATTTGGTCTCTTCTCTTTTCTTAGTTTTCTCCTGGGGTAGGTACCCTGATAATTCACAGAATTATTTTGTACATACATGAAACAAGTTTCTTTTTAATGCTTTTTTATTTTACAATGTGTTATAAATAATAAATCTCATATGAAAAACTATTTCTCAGCTTGCCTATACAAGTGTTTTAAATTTCAGTATTTTACTAGAAGGTGTTTCTTTCAGATATGAAGATATCTATTTTGTAAAGTCTGTCTAACAAAAGAAAATATTGAAGTTTGTTTTTCGTTTTTTTAATAAAAAAAAAAAAGATTCAAGTCTGTGTAAACACTTGTTTGCATTCATGTGTTTTATCTGCAACTACAACTCACACCTAAGTATGTTAACAGCTGTTTGGTATGACATATTTAGCTTTTTATGTTAGTTAAGTGTAATACTTGTTGTTCTTTGTTGTACATTTGTGTTGCTTGCCTTCATTAGACTAGTTTTGAATAACACACAATTCAATGATTCCTCATCTGGTATTCTTGTATGTTTTATACTGAAAATATATAGTAAACTCTTGATTTGACAGACACAAGACGAAGGGGTGTCTCTTAAATTCAATTAAATTCAAATACAATTATTTTCTTTCAGTATAAAAAGCAATAAAAGAATTTACAGTTTTGTGCAATATGAAATTATAATTTTAATAGTGTAATTCAATGTTTCTTAAGAATTTTGGTGATGATCCAAATTCTTTTCTAGAATCTATCTTTTATATATATTTGTTCTTATAAGTAAGATGTATTTTAGGCATAATTAAAAAAAGGTTAATTTAATGTATTTTATTAATCTAATAAATTATTAATTAATTATATATTAAATTATTAAAATTAATTTATCTAATACACCAAAATATAAATTTCATGAAAATCAAAATATCATTATATGAGCATTGTGATAATGGCCTTTAAATCTGAAATCCAATATAATGGAGTCTATTAGATCAAGGGTTTACTATATATGTTTGCTTAATAAAATGTTTTATTTTCATGTCACACATATTCTTGAATATCTTATGTTGCTGAGGGAAAAAAAAATCACCCGTAAAAAGAAAAGTTTCTCTAGTTTTCAAACTGTTCTTATCTCATATTTCTATTTTTACAGAATAAAAATTTTCTAGTTGTTGGTACTTTAGTTACCATAAAAACATTTCCATCTTAGTTTTATTAATATTTTTAAAGATATCTTTCATAAATGCATTATAAGTACTTAAACATTTTACTTAAAAAAAATAATAATGAATAAATAATTTTACTGCAATTTTTCTTTATGAAAATTTGAAAAATCTCTTTTGTTCTATTCTGATATCTTTTTATTATTTTTTTTACAACCAGGGCCCAATGGGAATGAAAGGTTCAACTGGTTCTAAGGTAATGACTTTTTTTTTTGTTTCTATTTGCTTGTGTATAATATTCATTGAACCAATTCTAATTGTATGTTACAAACAGCTTCAAACCACAAACAGCCATTAATATTTAATGTCAAAAATAGTTTTTAAAATACTGTTCAAATGATATTCATTTTTTTTTCATTTCTAACAGCCATACATTAAATACACAGGTACATCAATAAATGTAATAGTAAAGAGATTATTTTCTACTAAACTTAATCTCCTTTCTTGTCAATGCACTTAATTTTGTGATGAATACTAATCATATAGATGTGGAAATTTAAATCAAATAAAAATTCAATTATTAACAGTCTATATATATATATATATATATATATATATATATATATATATATATATATATATATATATATATTTAATACAAATAAAATTTGTCAGCTGGTAGATGTTATATTCAGCACCTCAACACTGGATTGAGCATGAAACTCAGACAAATAGTCATAGGTCAGTGTCTCTAGGCATAATCCTGGTTGTTTTTATTTGCATCCACTAGGATGCAATGAGTTACTGAGTGTTAGAGAATATGAGCAAAACTACTATTAAGGAAAGAGGATAATAAAAGAACAAGAATTAAGACAGAAGACAATGATTGACTTTGCTTTTAAATTTTTGAAGATCAAAGTTGACTGGGAAGCAAGAAGCCAGAAAAGAGTTCCACAAGCAAGAAGTGCAATAGAAGACATTGTTAGTATAGAACTTACAGTTACTTCTAGCCATTTCAACTGTAAAATGATGAGACCTTGCCGCCAATGCTCATCAGAACAATTACTATGAAAATATTTATAGAAAAGGCACAGGGAAGCTAAGTTATGGCAGTGAGAAAGGGGCTGAAGCTAAGATGCCAGGTCAGGAGTAATAACATTGCAGATGATTCTTTGGATTTTATCAAGAATCTCTAAATATTTAACAGGACCACTGGACTAGATGTGGCAGCAATATTCAAAGCAAAGATGAATGGTGGACTTATAAATATGTAAAATAAATTCTGGTGAGAAAAATTATCTAGCACAGCATAGTGAACTGACATTTTTAGTTACAGTCTTAGCAATTGATTCGATATTTCCACTTCATGTGAGCTGAAAACATTAGTCTGAGAAGGTGCAATGAGTCACTCTCCTGGAGGTTAGCATCAGCCATGTTGATGGAAGGTAAAATGTGTTCTCTCAGATGATTAAAAGAGAGCAGTTTCATTTTTGAGGCATTAAAATTAACAAGCCACTCCTTGCCCCATTTAACAACAGATTGTAGGTCATTTTTTAGATCAACTTAAAGAGGCTTTTTATTTATCAACTACAAAATTTTAAGTAGGTAGCTGACCGAGCATATAACTAGTTAGCATTTTACTAAATTACCTCCCTACCTCTTTTGCTTTTACTTCATAGGAAAGTTGAATGTCAGACTTCTATACATTTTACGAAATAATGTAACCGTTTGTAGCTGTCCATAATGAAATTGCCTAGGTTTTATATGCAGACAACTTCGTGTCATGACCTATATTAAAAAAATATTTTTTTCGGTGAGTTTGAATTTAGCATAGGTCACATTCAATTGGTTAATCATGGTAAAGCCCACAAGTTTATTTTTATTCTGTTTTTTTTCTCAAAAAATGAGGAAGTATTCAGCTTTTGAAATTAAATTAATCACTCACTTGTCAGTATTTTACCATCACCTGAGGAGACACATTTGTAGTGTTGAAACATGACTGTAATTGCATAGTGATTTTTAACATGTTTTTTGTCTTAATATAAATTATATATATATTTTTTTAGTTATATCAGAATTTTTACACACACATCACATTATATATATATATGTGAAAAATATATAGAAAATAGGAAAGAACTCGTTAGGTAAATAGTCTAAAGTTCTTTAGTATTTTTGTTATTATTTTTAAAAAATAGTGCTCGATACAAAAGTAGAGCATAAATATAATTATTTATTTAAAAATATGATTCCAACACAGTACATAAGAGTTCTCATGTTTCAAAACAAGAGCTGAAAACTTCAATATAATTATTTGAATTAAATTGAATTAAAGTACTAAGCTCTGTTCCATCTTCAAGCGAAATTATTTATTTTTTTAAAGTTTTCGGCTGTTGTTTTGAAACATGAGAACTCAAAGCGTGTTGGAATCATATTTTTAAATAATAAATAATTATATATATATATATATATATATATATTTACTCGCCTGAATGTCCAAGAAATTTCATAGAAAATATGTGTCATCCAACAGGAACCAAACCTGTATCCTACATGGAATTTGATTCCTGACACTTTTTTAATGAAATTTCTCAGACATTCAGGCTGGTAAATGTAGTTAATGCTGTATATTATAAACAGAGCATTTACTTGTATGTGTATATATATATATATATATATATATATATACATACATACATATGTACGTATGTATGTATGAGGATAGAATACTAAATCAGTTGCTTAATAGCTGAATTTTAATCTGGAATTTTCACTTTATAATGTCTGATTTTTATGATTAGCTAAATGAGAATCATTGGGTTAACTGCATTGACAAGGAAGGAAATCTTTTGAAAAATAAAGATTCATTGTTCAAAATAAATCCTTGTTCATCATTACATCCAAATTTCTTGATATAACAAACATATAAGAAATCCAAGATTTCCAAATTTACAAGTTACATATATTCCACTTTTTTTTTCCGATGAACAAGATTATTTTTTCAGATTTTGAACATTCATTTCAAATCTAATAAGTTTATCTATAAGATATAATGTCTGCTTTTGGTATTTTAATTAAATATATAATAAACAAAACAAGGATTTTAAAATTACTGGATTTTATTCTGGTATATATTTATATCAGAATAAAAAATTGTTTCAAAATTCATTGCAATGAAAACTTTAAATTTTATTTTTAATATTTTCTCTTATGCTTTTATATGTTCACAATATCTTTTATTTTCATTATACTTTTTAAAATTATAGACTTCATTCTATCTTATAAACAGTGCTTCTTGTTTTTACTTGTGTTTATACAAAATTTCAGTTCATATTTTTAAAAAGTATTATTTCAGCCTGGAATCGTTTTTATTTAATTTTTAACTCTCATCTTATTTTTACAGTTTTCATTAAAGTCTGTTTTTTTTATTATTGCACATTTCAACCTTACAATGTTATTACTTTTCTTTTTATAGGAAATTTTTTATTTGAAACACCAAAAGTTAATCATGAATTATATTTGCCTAATATCAAAGTAGTATCCACAATTTAAAGAGTGTTATTTTTCTACAAGAACTAAAATCCTATTTCTTTGTTCTGAATAAGTAATAAATGCTTCTTAAATGGTTTGTATTAAACGGTTATATGAATATATAATTTTACTGCCACAGAATGTTATTAGCTTTCTGTATAACAATTCTCAGTATGTCTGTTTTATACAAAAATCGCAGAATTATATATTTCTGTTGAAATATTGCATGAAAGCTGCAATTTACCAAACAAAATTTGTTCTTATACAGCATGTACATAAATGATGTAATATAACTGTACATCAAACATAACAGGATTTTATTAACTAAAGTAAGCATAGTTGGAGTTGATCCAATGTTGCCAATTGATCTAGTAATGAAGTTCATTTCATTTTAACAAAAGTTCAGGTCTGTTATACCATAATACCTATTCTATTGTAATGGACTCTCCCACAGATAAGTAGTAGTAGCAGTGGCCAGTTGGGCTGAGTGGTGTTGAGCGAGTCAGTCGATATTGGACATTGAAGTACCAACCATCACAACTAGATTGCTGCGTTATTAACTCTTTCCAAGTTTCTAACATTTTGTACGTCGAACCTAGTTTAGGACGACTTATTGAAATACAAGCCTCCACTGTGAAAACTACTCTACAACAAAGTCACAAAGTCATCAATCTTCTGGGAGACATTTTCAACCTGGTCTGATTTGGTGTACGTCAGGTGTTAAATATACTCATCTTGGAGCTGGAAAATGAGGTAATCAGTTGGGGGTTAGATTTGATGAATATGCAGGATGAGGGCAATTCCTCAATGCCTAACTCACTGATATTTACTAAGCTTAGTGTGGCACAAGGCCACAGTAATTGAACATCAAATCACAAAACTAGCTTTCTACCTGCCACACTACATGTAAGAATATTACCAAGAATAAGGAACAAGTCTGACACAAGGCTACAAAAGTTGAACATTTCAATCTTTTGTTTCCTTCCTTGGTATCTTTTGCAAAAGATAGCAAATCTTCTGAATATCATCTTAACTGACCAGATTGTTGCATGACAATTCAGGTTTACTGGTCACAGCATTTTTGCAGGTTTTAGCCATTAAATATCACCATTTCACTAGTTGGGTAAGAAAGGTGTTAGGCTGGTTTCAGCATCACTGCAGATTTTGAATACTGAGTTGTCCTTCTCCTAAGGTTACAAAGCCAAATTTACCCTGCTATTTGATCTATAGCTGGGGTTGAAGAGGTGGATTTATGCCATTCCCACGGATATTTTTGCAGAATTTCAGCTGGAATTTGTACTTGGCACACCAATCCCATTTTCCATACTGATATCCACTACACTGCACGCACATCCACATGGGTGGAATATCTCAGTACAAAAATATTCATTCTCATTTTCCAATTAAATGGTAATAATTTTCCTGTGTAAAATACTAAACCTTTTAAGGCCAAAAGTACCCAAGTACAGCTGCAAGTTTCACATACATACAATCGAGGCATACCTGTTGTAGATTTCCAAAACTGTATCTCATAACCAGTAGTACCAAACAAACTAAACTTGGTATCATTTGAAAGAGCAATTTAGATACCTTTTGAGTAAAATTCTACTGGTTTTTATGTGGAAAAGTTTTCAACAAACTCTTGAATCTAGTTTTCTTTAGAGAAAGCTCAATTATTTACAATGACTTGTTGCCATTTCCCAGGCAGCTCTTAAGTACCATTTGAGTAAAACTTTAACATGGAAAAAGTTTTCAACAAACTCTTGAATCTGATTTTGGTTAGAGAAAGTTTTCCCCATCAAAGCATTTGAAAAAGGTAATCAGTTGGTGCAAGGCCAGGTGAATATGACAGGTGGAGTAGAACAGACCAAGCAAGTTCCAAAAAATATTTTTTCCTGCATTATTCTTACTGTATGCAGCTTTGAAATCTAAATTGTTTCTTTAATCCCATGTTTATACTGCCAGTGTAGCATCAAAACTGAGGTGATATGTTAGGGTACTCCAGATTTATTCTTAACTACTAAGTGTAATTAGTAGTTAGGATAATACATTTGACATTACAACTGATTTTCAAAAACGAAAATTACTTATGAATCACCTAATTTTTTAATTGACTCCAAGCAAGGCAATAATGCCACTAAGATGCAAGGGGCTACTAGGAGTGAAAGAGAATGAGAAAACTTTAGAAGGACTAACATTTTCAACTGACATGAAGTGGAAAGCATATATTGAATCAGTTTCTAAATCTGCAGCTAAGAAGTTTGGTTCATTATGTTGTGCTAGATCATTTTTAGTACCAGAATCTATCTTACATGTTTATAAGTCTAACATTCATCCTTGCTTTGACTATTGCTGCCACATTTGATCTGCTGCTCCTGCCATATACTTAGAGATTCTTGACAAAATCCAAAGAAGAATCTGCAATGTTATTGGTCTTGACCTGGCATCTTGGCTTAAGTTTCTGAACCTAGCTTCATGGTAATTATTCTGATGGACTTTCTGCTATAGTACAAAGACTTTATGAATTTAAGTACAGTTAAGTAGATGAAGATGTTAGATTTGAATTAGACTTATAATAACAATGACTGGTCTTGGAAATTCAGGCAAATATTTTTTATCTTCAATATAATTCTATCATTCAACTCATCAGTTTAAAAAAAAAAAATTCCTCTGTTCATAGTTGCTTGTAACTGTATCACTAATTTTATTTTGTTTGCATGTCAATTCTCCTGTTGATATTATCAGGGGGAGAAAGGAGAAAAAGGAGACTATGGACCAATGGGACTTCCCGTAAGTTTAGTAAAGACGCATGCTCTTGTCTGACCGTTGCATCCCAACAGGTTCATCACTCAGAGACCAAATTTATTTGCTCTTCATTTTTTTTATTTTTTTTTATTTCAACACAAAACTTTTGTCTCAAATGCCTCATTCTTCATTCGAGTTCTCTAAACAATTGTTTCTTTCTGAGTAGAACCATTTTCTTTTTCTTCAATACTAATTTGTTTATTCATTCCTTGTTTCTTTTTCTATTTCTTTTTTGTCGCTTTTTGTGTTTTCTGTGTTTTAAAATCTTCCTTTGTTTTTCTGTTTTTCTTTTCTTCACTTAGGTATCAAAGGATTTTTTTTCATGATACCTAAGTATACATTTTTTAGCTACATAAATAGAAATCCAATCTTAAATATTAAAAATAAACCGATATCCTACTGCCGTCAGTTTAAACTGACACTTTCTTTTTTTTCCCCATATATCTAATCTATAATTATAAACTATATATAATAGAAAATTTCATTGAAATATATTGGAAAATTTCCAAATTTTTATCTGAAATCAAGAAAATATGAATTTTGAGCTAAATGGTCACAATATAAGAA
This sequence comes from Acanthosepion pharaonis, assembly GCA_903632075.3. Classification (NCBI taxonomy): domain Eukaryota; kingdom Metazoa; phylum Mollusca; class Cephalopoda; order Sepiida; family Sepiidae; genus Acanthosepion; species Acanthosepion pharaonis. The sequence goes on along the minus strand of CAHIKZ030003054.1, from coordinate 1,457,978 downwards.
AAAGAAAAAAATGGCATCTGTTTAATCTGTTAAATCAAAGAATAGTTACCAAGTTTAACTAAACCCATTTAAAAGGCAACAAATAGACCTAGACTATATTAAGGACAGAGAGAAAAGGGACACTCTACATCTGAGTAACGAAAACATAAATAAGACATTATCCTATTATTATGCTAGCTCCTTAAATCTACAGACACAGATCGCTACTCAAAGCCATCCACATTCATCCTCATGACTAAAAGACCAAATACTACAGTTAGTAACAAACCACTAGATATCAATTTATTTACTAAACTTAGCTAAATTTGGTATAAGGCTATAAGTCACTTGATATTCCTAAGTTATCAAGCATTTAGGTACTGATCAGTTCCAATACTGCTTAGTTTTGGTGATCAGGCAAGAACTGATAGTTTCATCATTTGTTCATAAAACAGAACACAAACAAAATATCAAAGCTTCTCTTAACAAAGGAATGCTCCAATACTTAAGTTATTGATATTTGTTGATTGTTTTTCATTCTGTTTTAAGATTTTATAGTCTTGTGACTATTGAAAGAATTAATTAACATAGTCCATTGAGATTTTAGATTCATTGAAATAAATAAAAAATAAAGCAAAGTCAAAGTTGTAGTAGTAATAGCAGTAATGTTTTTTTTCTCTATCCAACAAAGCCTATTGGGAAATAATTGCCTCCATTTTGAAAGATATAGGAGTTGTTCATTAAAGATTTATTTATTGTTTCTGCAGCAATTGTAAACTTCTTTTTATCAGTTGACACTAAGCATGGCAATAATGTCTCCAAGATACAAGAGGCTACTAGGAGTGAAAGAGAATGAAGACTTTAAAATGAACCAGAAACCCAATCCTAAACAGAAGGGATAAACCTCTACTCTTGCACAGTGTTGGCTTGATACTCAGCCATCTTAAATTTATCAAGCAGACACAACATTAGCTATGAGATAGTAAAACTGTAGTTCTTTTTCTTTCAGATTAACCTTCTCTTACTTGAACAGAAATAAAGGGCTCCAACTACTCAGCTTATTCCCTAGATGAGTGGAGAGAAGTACATTCATGCTATTCCCAAGGCAATTAGTGCAAAGTGTATATAAACAACATTGGCTGAAAGTACAAGTCTTCTTATTGTACTTTCCATGCTGTTACTGCCCTGCAATTCCAGCTTTCACAGCTAAAGTTAGCCAAGACTAAAAGATATTCACTACATCTTCAGTTAGAAATCTCCCACTCACAATTTTCCAAACCATTTTTAACATGTTTGATCATTTGCAGTGCCTTCTCCATAAGTATAAAAATAGATATAAGCAGTTTGAATCATATTTTTATGTTTCTTAAAAAAAGGCTTGTGATGTTGAAAATCAATAAATAAAAAAACATGCCTATTTTGACAAAATTTAAAAAAATAAAATGCATACTGAGATGGCAGCTGACACAATACTGTGAAAAGAATTATTTTAGAATGTACGTACTACAAATAATTAACTTTTGGATTATTGTCTTCATCTTTGTTGTTAAACATGAATACTCCTAATGACATCTTTAAAGAAAACAGAAACGACCTTTTGGCTAACTCAGTATAATTATTTAGAAGAGACTTGATTGTCCATATACTAATTTCTTTTCATTTTCATATTGTGGAGTAATCAGTACACCCCTGGTAACTATATAAACTGGTTAATAACTAGAAATAAAGAGTTCCAGGTTAGAGTTAAAAAAAAAGCCATTCAGAGTCAGTCTTCAGACAAATTAATACAGGTGTGATGGCAAGTTGCCGAAGCATTACTTATATTATAATTACTATGAAGTGCATTATAATCATCTACTATCATGATATTCTGGTGATAAGATCATAGATAAGGCAAACTGCAGAGTGGTTGAACTCATGACAGCTCAATAGAGAAAATCTATCTTCTCATCTGATATTATATCACCTTCCACTGAAAAAATATCACCAAAAATGTAGATAATGATGAAATAAAAACTTATCAGTAATACAAATTTACATATACAAATAAGGCTAATGTGTTGGATAATCTAAAAAAATATATTAAAAGAATTCATGACTTATAAGCTAAAGTTTTATTTTTCTTTGCTTCCTCTCTTCACAAATGTATAATGTTTGTATTTTAAACAATGTATATTGCATGATATAGACACTCATCACTGATAATAATTTTTTTTCATTTTCTGTGTTCAACATTCTAATGATTGCATGTAAATGTTCACATTCATGTTGCACTGAACCAATCACTATTTTGCAACTAAAATAGCATGAGCCACAGATGACCACTGAGAAAGTTAATCCCAATTTGTGTGCTCATTCAAGTGATATATGAATAGTTTGGTCAGACTGCATTTTAAATATATATAAAACTATAAGAAATCTTTTAACACTATACACACACATATATATATATATATATATATATATATATATATATATATATATAAAAACTTGCTTTCAAAATAAAATACTTACATTTGCCTTGATAAAGTCCATCAGAGAACAAAATACATCGATAAAGAAAAGTTTTCCTTTTATCTTTACTCATATATGCATGTGTGTATGTATATGTATTTATACATATTTATGATGAAATAAAGAACAAATAGGAAACGTATATCAATCTAACATGTTTCACTTTTATTATAGCTTCAGCAGAGATTGAGAGAAAACAGACAAAAAGACAGGAACTCTGTTTTCTCTCAATCTTTGACAAAGTTTTAATAAAAGTGAAACATGTTAGATTGATATACGTTTCCTATTTGTTCTTTATTACATCAACCCTGTTGGATGCTGATCCATATTTGATCTACATTTGAGCTTTAACTCATATATATGAATAAAGATAAAAGGAAAACTTTTCATTCATATATATATATATATATATATATATATATATATATATATATATATATATTTATATTGGATTGAAGTGAGTTTGTGACCCTAGGTTTCATGCTTTTGCGATCGTCAACCAAACTGATTAGTTTGTCTGACGATCGCAAAAGCGTGAAACCCAGGTCACAAACTCAAATAATCCAACCAAATATGTTAGTCTTTATTTCTGATAGTGAGCGCTTTTTAATAAGTACCGTATATAACATATAAATAATTATATATATATATATATATATATATATATATATATATATATATATATTCCCACAGTTTTCACACATATATATATGTGTGTGTGCAATTTTTATATATATTATTTATATATTATATATGCATAGTACTTATTGGAAAACACTCAATATCAGTGATAGAGCTAATATATTTAGTTGGATTGATGTGAGTTTGTGACCTTGTATTTCATGCTATTTGTGATTGTCAGACAGTTTGTCTGACAATAGCATGAAAGCCAAGGTCACAAACTCACATCAATTCAACAATATATATATATATATATATATATATATATATATAAGAATAAAAGATAAATGTTGAACTTTTTTTTACTGATGCATTTTTTTCTGAAGGACCTTATCAAAGCAAATGTAAGGATTTTATTTTGAAAGCAATTTATAGATAGCTGTAGAAATATAGATATGGAAACATATTGCAAAACCAATAAAAAAAAATAATTTTGATCTGTAATAATTTTTTGTCCTAATAATTCTTTTTTTTTTCTTTCTGTTTATGTTTACAGTTGCTTTTTTGTTCAAAATTTTGTTGCTTTTCTTCTCATTTCTTAAACATTTTCTATTATTTTTGGCCTTTTTTTCTGAATGAATTTATATTGATGCTTGTATTACAAAGTATTGTTGCTGTGTGTGGAATTTTATCATTTTTAAATGCCTCCACACATGATTCAACATTATTCATTTAGCCTGTGATGTGTTTTGTCTTCCACAACATGATCAGTTTTATTGAACAAAAAGGAGAAAATGATTTCTACTAAAACTAACCTTAAACAGTGAACATTTTTTATACAAAACTAATAAAACATATTGTTGTATTTGTAAACCACATATATTATCTTTTATTTTGACAATCAGCATTTTGGATAAATAAAATACTCTAATAAGTTAACAATATTATTCAATATATTAAAATCATCAATTTTTAACCAAGTGAACATTTTCATATTGACATCATGTTTTCAATGCTGAATCTAATATTGTCTAATATTTCATATTATCTAATAATAGTCATGTGGGCATCTTTTACGTGTAATGGCATTCATTGAGGGAAAAATGTTTTTCATTTTTATATATAATGAATATTTAAATGTCAGCAGAACCTTTTTACAGTTAGAAATAACCCAATGCATTTACTAAATTAATACATTAACATTAATTAATAATGATTTAACTTTTTTGTCTTTTACTTGTATATTAATGTATGCATGTACTTATAAATGTTATTGCTGTTTTAAATTTAGATATTTTTTTTAATATATCATCTGAATTTTATTCAGAGTTTGTAAATATATATTTAAATTGATTTTATATTTTGGCTTTATAATTTATAACAATGTATATTATGAAAAGGCTTATATAAGAAATTAAATATATTTATTCTATGAGTGTTTATATATATATATATATATATATATATATTATTGTTTAATTATTTGAATATGTTACTATTTATTTCCTTTACTTATATAGATTCTAAGTATTTTTATACAGCTGATATTCAGATAATAATTATTTCTTATTTCAATTACTTCCAATTAAATGTCATGATCATAAATAGCATATTTTTTGGAATATAAGACACACTGGTGTATAAGATGCATTCTTATTTTAAAGAAGGGTTTTGCTGAGAATCCAACGAAAATTAAAATGCCAATTAAGCGTTTAATGACATTAGCTGCATTAAGCACTCTGATTGGTGATGTGTATTTCACATTTGAAATCTGTACTATTGCTATAAGTAAAATATTCAAGTGAACTAAACCTCACACATATATATATATAATAATGTTTTTTTTTTTATAAATATATAATCATCACAACACCAAAATTCCCATGTTTCAAAACTAAATTTAAATTCAATCATATAAATCAAATTTAAAATACAAAGTTCAATTCCATTTTCAAGCAATGCTAAGGATAATCTTAGCATCTTATACATAGCATCACTTGAAAATGGAACGGAACTTTGTATTTTAAATTTAATTTATATGATTGAATTTAAATTTAGGTTTTAGTTTTGAAACATGGAAATTTTGGTGTTGTGATGATTATATATTAAAAAAAAACAATTATAATATTATACTCCACTGTTGTATCGAGCACTGTTTTTTAAAAATAAAAATAAATGCTAAGAACTCTGAATTATAAATCTCATTGTTCTTTTCCTATTATATATATATATATATATATATATATATATATATATATATATATATAAATATATTATATAAAATTTTAATAACTTTGGTTAATAGGACACAAGCAGATTTTGACATTAAATCTTAAGATAAAAAATGTATGTTTTATACACCAAAAAATATGGTAATTATAAGCTAAATTCATTTTATAGTTACTTTTTCATAATTGCAAGTAATTACTTTATTTTTCAAATTTTGATTCTAGAATGTTAATAATTGTAAAGTAACCCTTATGAAACTATAATAAATTATTATTCATAATGATTTTGAAAGATAATAAAATAATTCTTTATTTTTAATCTTAATTGTAGAAACATTGACTATCAATGATAAAAGAGACTCAATTTAAGAACCAATTCTATGTACATTATTACAGATATATTTTTTTATTATTCCCAGGGCCCACCTGGTCCAGCAGGATTACCTGGCTTTGGCAAAGATGGTTCAATGTGCTCTTGTCAGAAAGGAGAGAAAGGAGACCGTGGTGAACCGGTAACACATTTTTACCTTATCAGAAATATGTAACAATTAACATGTATTTATATAGCATATTCAGTAATATCTAAAAGATATTTTCTATTTTATTAAGATTATATGCATATATTTGTTGCAAAATTTAAAAATAATTTGATTAAAATAACAATTTTTATTTTTCACTTAGCTGAATTCGGACATTTTTTTAAAGATTTTGTATTGCTTTAATCCATGGGACCTAACCATAATCCTGACTTTAATCTTTAGAAACTGGTCATCAATCCTGGCTTTAATTCTTGGAACTTGAATCTTATAAAATATTGAAAAACAGAAATTATGTTATAAATGCAATTACATATGAACATCTTAGCACTTTATCAATTTTAATGATTATTCTAATAATGTGGAAAATAGAATTCTATATTTCTAATGTAATTTATATAATATAAACTGTATTATAATAAATGAAAATTGTGTTTTAAGGAACTTAAAATGTATAATTGGTTGTATTCTAAAATAATTCATAAGATATAGAAAAAAATAAAATATCCAGATTTATGCTAATATAAACATTGGCTTTGGCCAAACTAAAGTTGTTCAAGTTGGCTTCAAACTGTGGCTAGGTTTTTACATGTTTGATTTAATGAGTCAGTTTATAAACTGTTAAATTATGGTTGAAATTGCAGTTGGAAACTCAACCAAATAACTTTAGTAGCAGATTCACACACTTCCCTTAGCATTTAAATCTTGACTTTTTCAAATCAAAGGTCAATTGTTATCTATCCTTCTTATCCTCATAATCTTTACTTCTTACCACCTCTTCTTACATTTATTTAACACACCTCATTCATGATTACCATTATGACCATAAGCCTATATTTTGTGTCTCTCAAGCTTTGTATCTGGCTAAATTTAATATATATATATATATATATAGATAGATAGATAGATAGATAGAAATAGATATGAGTTTGTGACCCTGGGCTTCATGCAATCATCAGATAAACTGTTTGTTTGATGATCACAAGACCGTGAAACCCAGGGTCACAAACTCACATCAATGCGACTAAATATGTTAGCTCTATCACTGATATTGAGTACCACACATATATAATATATAAATAATATATAGAAATTGCACACACACATATTATATATATATATATATATATATATATATATATATATATATATATATATGATACTCAAATATTACTGCTTTCCTGTTAATGTTTCATGGACGCTCAGTTTGTTATACTGTCGTCTCAGAATCTTCAGATAGTTCAAAAGACAAGATACTCAATTGTATATTTATGTGACTTTTTTTCTTTTACATTGCATTTGAATATTTGGAGAATATAGCTATCAGGGTAGCAATTAAGAGGAAGGGAGTTCCACAGACGGGAAGTGCGAGACATGAAGCTATTAGAGTAGAAGAGACAGCTACATTTAACTTGTGGTATATATTTCATAACTAGGAGAGTGAGCAGAGATGGGTTGAAAACAGATTGTTACCAACCACTTAAGGCATGTTATCTTTGGAGATCCAAATGTATGTGTCAAAGAATAGTCACATTGGTGTTGGCTTTAAATTTATCCCACACCAACATTCTTTATTACAAATCTATTACTATGCTTTCAAACTGACATGAGCTCTTGCTTTCGATTTAGCATTCTGTCATCATCCATAATTCTCACTCAATTATGGGGTCTGCCTTACCCTCTTCTTTCCTCTGTCAATAGTACATTGACAAAGTTCTAGTGTTTCTGTATTTTTCATTGATCAAGCTTAACTTATGGTCATAATATTTCCTTCTCCCCTCTCCTTATGCAGCAAGGCCGAAGAGCCACTAAAGGTAGAGGGTTACAGTGTGGATTAGTGTAGGAAAGGGTAAGCGTTAGGAGTATAGAGCTGATGCAGATTTTAGAAGAAAGCAGAAACCCAATCCTAAACAGGAAACAAAGGATAAACCTCTACACCTCTTCAAAAAATCAAGAGTGATCCAGGCAACAGGCAAACCTATCTACTATTGGTGGAGGAGAGAAAAAAAATGAAATTAAATAAACAGTTAGTGAATAAAAGTTCAGGCACAGACATTAGGAGTACAGAGCTGAAGCAGATTTTAAAAGGAACCAGAAACCCAATCCTATATATATATATATATATATACATACAGTGTAACCCAGATATAAGAGAGATTTTCTCTGGTCCCAAATTAGAGCCTGTGTAATGTATATAAATTAGACCAAACCCGGATATAAGAGACTTCTTCTCCGGTCCCGACAACTCTCTTATATCCGGGTTACACTGTATGTGTGTATATATATATATATATATATATATATAATCAGTCAGTTCATCCTAAGCAAGGTGATAATAGCATTAAGATGCAAAGGGCTACTGGGAGTGAAAGAGAAGGAAAAGACTTTAAGAACCAGAAACCCAATCCTTAGCAGGAAACAACGGATAAACCTCTACTCCTTTTCAAAAGACATTGAGATTCAAGTTATATATATATATATATATATATATATAAAGATTCAAAATATGCCATTGCATGAGAGTTGCAGGATACCTGATTAAATCAGTAAAAACTATATAACTCATTGTCAACATCAGGTGAAAATTATCAAAATTATTTTTGCTGTGTTTAGATTAATTACCTCTGTGACAGAAAATATTGCCAATCTTTAATCATCATCATCTATGTGCCGTGTCCGTTCAGGACGTGGACGATCATGGTTCTCCACAACTTCCTGTCCCTTGTAGCTCCTAGCAATGTCTGTCTTTTTGCTACCTCACCTAATCCCTGTTCTGCTAACCATTTAGACAAGCTTATTAGGTAGTTTATTTTGTTAAGAAGATGCATCCTTGTCTTATGCCCCTTTCTATTTTTCTGTAGCTCCTGAATTCATTTTCTATCCATATGCAGGCAGTTTACTACCAGTATAAGTTCTGGATTGTTTTACTATCCTTTCTAAATAAATCAAGTTTACTTAGCAGTTCTTTGTGACCTACTTTATCAAGAGCTTTTGTATTGACCAAAATTTGACTCAGTATCTCTGGTAAGCAATATCCTACTACCAGGCCAGTGCATGGGACTTGTGGGCTCCCACCAAATCTATGATACAGGGTCTCCACTCTACTACATCTCAATTTAATAAAAAAAATATCTCAAGATAATATATAAAATACAAATTTTATTGTAACCTAATTATGTACAATACTGGTTCATATGCAATATAGATGAAGAATTCAACTAGAAAAATTGAAAATAAATGTAATGTATCTAAACACAAATTAGAGACCTGTCATAATAGATTGTTCCATCTTAAATCAACAATGTTTTGTGGCTATTTTTAACATCAACTTGAGATTTTTCTTGTTAAAAAGTTGAATAATTTTTAACACATTCAACATTATTGATAAAAAATAGTGAATTTTATATAATGTTTTCTTTTTGGACTTAGCATGAACAAAACAAATTCATAGATTTGGACAAAAAAAATGTAGAATGACATCAAAATCCACAAAAATTTGTCATCCTTTAATAATGGTCCTTAGTTTAATTTGTAATGTATAGAAATGTTGGTAAGATAGTAGGGGTCACAAAGCACTGCCTGGGGCCCCCAATCAAGTTTTAACATCAGTTGGTCTTACTAAATTTGGGATTTTGAGTAAAGTTGAGTATTATCTATTTAACCTTCTTCATCCATACCTTGCAGTAATACTGCAAGCATTGAGAAAAATATTCAAAGCCTTGCAAGAATAAATGATAACATATTTTCTTGTAATCAACATGTTTATATACAGTAAATAAATAAAAAATATTTTATAGTATTCAAAATTATTCATAGAGGGATTTAGAATTTTTTTCCTCTGACAGTGACACCCTTATTCAAAAATGATTTTTTCTGGATCATTCAATAAGGAAAAATTTACAATTTATGATGATGAATATTGATTAGTGTTTAACTATTCTCTTATTGCTTGACACAGGAAAAGTCTTTTTTGAACAAAAACAGCCACTGACGGAGAAAAATATATTTATTAAATTAATTCTAAATCATATTTAGATTCAGGACAGCCTTTTCAATATCTTAAACAAATCTGCTAGTGGAAAATGTTTGTTGGAATTCAAAGAGGATCCTTTATTATTAATTACTGGAATCTGAACCAAATGTTATGAGCAATTTGAATGATGAATTGGATAAATTGAAAGTTCTTTCATTGAGCAACATGTGTTAAATTCATTGAGCAGCATAATGTGTGACTTCTGATTGGCTGGTTTGAAACTGCTATCAGGACTGTTGTTAAAACTGCTATTCAGGCAATTTATGATCTGTTTTATATTTGACCAGCTTTCTAGGTAGGCTAGAAATTTTTGTGTGTGGACAATTGCAATTTATATGTACACAGTAAAGTCTGCGTGGATGTTTACTTATTTCTATGGACTGCTGCTGCTTGTGAGTTGTGATGTTGGCAAAAAATGGTATGATTAATGTGTGTAATTAATTTTTTTTTTTTATTTTGTTGAATTAGGGATAAATGTCCTTACAATGGCACTGGAAAGGGAAGTTTTTCTGCATAAAATGTATTTGCCACTTTCAGAAAATCACTTGTTCTATTCGATACAACAGTACTTGGCTAGTCACTGGTGCCAACAAGTTCAAAATATTGTAGAATTAATTAAAACAAAAGAGAAATAATTGTTTTATAATAGAATACATAATTCAGCTGAAAGGTGGCATTAGGCTGTGACAAGTGTGCCACATCTAAAGGTTGCATGTTCCAATCATGTCAGGGTCACCAGTGTGACAAGTGTGTTCATATCAGAACATCACTAGTGTGGATCAGTGGTTGAATAATTATTTTTTTAGAAACATAGGGCATAAAACAAAACTGACTCAAGGTTTTAAAATAAATAATATATTTGTATTTATTTTCTTTAGCATGATGAATGTGTCCTTTGGTATTTTGACATAACAAACATTTTTTTTTGGGGGGGGGATTCATTACAATCCCATAATGCAAAGGTCAACTGGTAACATGTCATAACTTGGTCTTTAATGACCTCTTTAAGAACAATGGGTCATTTGGCTACACCTGACTCCACTCTAGTAAATATGAGGATACACTATCAGTAGTAAGAAAGAAACTCTGTCTTAACAAAATCTTTTCACTAGTAATCTTTGTAGAATACCAATGACAAGATTTTTGTCAAGACAATGCCATACTGTTCATTTATAATGGAAGTTATGCATGGAGCCTCCCTGATTTTTGATATTTTTCAGTTACAAATAAGTAAGCTCTGCTGCAAACTTCTGGTGATTTTTACCAGGTTCAGTCTTTTCTTTTTCTTCTACTTCTTATTTGAGGGTTGTCTTCTCATATGTTGAGAGAAGTATAGAAAGTGAAATTTAGAGAAAGAGAGAAAAAAAAATAAAGATTTTAAAGGAAAGTCTAAATGCCTTATTTTAATCTGAATTATTTTTATTTTTGTTTATATATTTTATTTTTATCAGGATTCACTATAAGGTCATAGAAAGCCCAGGAAAATAATTTGATGACTGAATAATGATGATATGAAAAGATTTCTTAAAAATACTATAAATTTTTTGCATTAATCTAATAATAATCAGAAAATTGTAATTTTAATAATTATATTTATCTTGATATTTTTTTTTTTTTTCATCAGAGCCTTCCTGGTTTGCCTGGTCCACCCGGACCACATGTAAGTTCTTTTATTTCAAATTCTAATTAATCTGTTTTTCTCTTTATAGGGTATTACTGGTCGTTTGGGTCCTCAAGTAAGTCTATAATCTTAAAAGTGGTGTGCTTTGGGCCTTATTATATCCTGCTTTTGGTGTAAATCTTATGTTACTCTTTTACTAAACCTAAAACCTCTTTCATCATTTTGCTAATATAAAGTTTCATAAAAGAATAACAAGCAGCACTCAAATATATCTCTGTTGTATATCACACGCAACAGCTCAACACTATGAATTGGATTGCTAGTCTGCCATTTAATTTCCAGTTTTAGATTACAAGTATCTGAAATATTATTCCTCCTGTTTTTTACTTTGACTTACATCAAATGTAAATAATGCTTTCATTGTAACTTCTAATGTCTAAGGAGTAGATTATATAGTAATATTAATGACATGATTTTATATTTAAAGAAGCTACCATGTTTCAGTGGTATATGCATGCTTGCCAGGAACTGGGTTACATGTTCAAACTTAACCAAACATGACTTATGCAATTCAGAATATTTTTAAAATATTTGCCAATTCATTCAAATAAGATGATACTATTTGTGAGGGAAAATTTAAATTGAATATTCAACATAAATAAAATCTAATGCCAACATTTAAATGAATACTGATATGGCTTTCATTTGACACTGTGGGTGGGGATTGAACTTGCAAATTTAGTTTTATTTTTACAGTTGGATTTTTTTTACCATTTAAGTCCTTTCAGCCCTGTGTCCCTGAACAATTTTAACCCTAACCCTGCCTGAACTCCTGAGTCAAAATTTACAAATAATTGCTATGTAATATTTCATGGTAGATATAAAAATAGTTACAAGTGTTTACCCACCATTCAGCTATTAGCTGGGCATTAAGTCATTTTTCTCTACCACTATTCAACCAGTAGCTGAGCATTACACTATTTTTCTCTATCACTGGTAAAGCAGTGGTCAGGGTTCAAAGTGCTTAGTCCTTCTTTACATAAGAATATATTATACATTCTGCAGATTATTGCAATAAGTAGATATAAACAAATCTTATGATAAGTAATAATCATGTAACTCCTACTAGATGATTAATTTTGAGTATTTTTTACTTACATCTTAATTTTTATTTACTTTTTGTGAATTTGCTTAATTTGTCAATCTATGATAGTGTTCAACTTGAAAGATAATAATAATAATGATGACTGACAGTTGTTTGTCTAATAAAGAATAATATCTTTTTTAATCATTTCACCCCAAATAATGCAATAAAGCCACTAAGATACAAGGGGTTACTGAGTCTGAAAGAATAGAAAAAGAAAACATTATTAAGGAGAGAGTACAACAAAAGAACAGGAATTAAGAAAACAGAAGATAATGATTGTCATTGCACTTAAATTTTTGACAATAAAAGTTGGCTGGGAAGCATGAAGCCAAAAGAGAGTTTTACAAGCAAACAGTAGCAATTGTGTGCAGTAATCCAGGTAATCTGAAATTGCTCTCATGAAAATTAGTACCAGATTGCTTACTAATTGAATTGGATTCCTGGCCGCTGAATCAATGATAGCCAAACTGTTCTAATATTAATACTTCTTTTTCTATGTATCATAACCCTTTAGAACATAGGCAATCATGGCTCTCCACAATTTCCTGCCCTTTGTAGCTTCTAATAAATTTTGTCCTTTTGTCATCTCTCTTAAACTTTGCTCCATCATCCATTTACTCAAGATTGTTAGGCTTACAGACACATCACATTGAAACACTGGTTCCTATATGATCACCAGAGTTAAGCAACATTGAAACTAATCAGTACCTAGATGGGTGACTGTTTGGGAATACCAGGTGCTGTAAGCTTGGTTGTGCAGGTGGTTTAATGGATAATGCCTCTGAATTATTAAATGGACAGCTGAGTTCCAAATCCAACTGGTTTCATTATATTCACTTACACACAAATACTCTTGGGAAAAGTATGAATCCAGCTATGGGATAATTAGGAATATTTGAATCACTAAAACCATTATTATCTCCGAAAAAATAAAATAAAACAAATACAAAATATTTAGATTTCAACATTAAATAACACATAGAGGTTGATATGACAGTAAAGAAAACCAACCAACCAGTCAAGTTTGTTAAGTAGGTTATTCACTGCTTTTCACTATCCTTCTTGTCTTCAATCTGTCTTGTGAGTATCACATTTTCCAAACCTTCTTTCCTCATTATATGCCCTAGAAATTTCAACTGTCTGTTCCTGATGTTAAGTATAAGTGTCTTTTTGTTTCCATTTTCTCTCAAACTTCATCATTGCTCACATATTCTGTCCATGATATTCTCAACTTCCTTCTGTAAAAATCACATTTATTAATACTACTAGTGTAAGAAAAAACAAAAAACGATTATAGTAGTGATAATGGTCATGGAATGGAGCAATGGGTTGCAGGTTTGATTTGACCATCAGCAAAATTGTCAATTTCTCATAGCTTAGCAATTAAAGCAGTGCAGCATTCACCAGACTTCCATGAGGTAAAAGGGGATTTGAGTTCAAATCATACAGAAAGCTTATATTTTATTTCCAATCTACACTGTTGACTCACCGCTGTGGATTGAGAAAAAGAGTAAAGTTACAATAAAAAAAGCAAAGCAGATAAAAAATTAAAATGAACTTAAATAGTAGTAAAAAATGAATAAAAATGGTTGATATTGTTTCATAAAATATAAAATAAAATAATACTAATGCTACTAACTGGACAAAAAAATCTCCTTCTGAATTTGAAAATATAAAGACTTTTTTTAAACTCTTTCCAGCAGTAGATTATTTTTTTAAATGCCATATCTTTTTAGGATATGGGTGATTATAACTTTCCACTGATTTCTCTTCTTTATGTGAATTACCTAACATTCTTGAGAAAGATAGTGGAGTAGTTTTTCATTGCCTTCTCCACAATTTGGAATTCAGAGTTTTCCTTCTCTTAGACTGATTGCTACTCAAGCCTAGAGAGAGCAGTCTTTTCCATTATTTAACCCATTGTGGGGAGGAGAAGAGACAAATTCATGCCTTTCCCAGTTGCATTATTACAAAAGTCAATGCAACAGACTAGGTTAGAATTTAAACAGTTCACCAGTCCCAGTGCCCACACTAATATCCATTACACTGCCCACATATTAAGCAGCAGCAATTTTACTAAAAAAAATTTATGAATTTTTAAGTTATTTTTAATATTATCTCATTCTCTGCTCACATCAGTAATAACTGGTGACTACCATTGGAGATGAAGTGATAACTAGTCTCCCCAATATTCCTCCACACTTCTTAGTATTCTAACTGATTTCGTTAATGCCATCATCTGGATGCTTCCAACTCATAGTGTTTACATCGGTAATAACTGATAACTACCATTGGATTGAAGATTAAGGGACAGCAAGCCTCCTTAGTACTCTAGCACTCTACTTAGAATTGCAGAAAACACCTACAACATTGGTATCTAGTTAGTTCCAACATTTTCCTTGATTTCCAGTTCTTATAGTTTTCTTCATAAGCTCTTAGGAACTGCACCTAGCACTCTAATAATGACTGCTATCTTCATGTTCCATTACTGCCTCAGTTCCTTGGAAAGTTCAAGATACATGTCTTTTCACTTTCCTTTAGATGTAATCTGTTCTCTACCAGCACAGAAATTTATTATCTAGTGGGTTGCATTTCATGTTGTCTCTGGATTCAAATCTTCATATACCAATGCTACATCATCAGCTGTGTCAACAAATGACAATTTTATTTTTATCTTATTTTATAAGAAACAGTAGTCATAGCAGCATTTCTAGGAGGAAGCAGGAGGGAGATAGGGAGGACACACGTCAACCAGTTGATCAAAATCTCATCACTACATTCTGGCCTGCCTCAATAAGGAATCTTGTTGCAGCAAGACATCTTGTCCTTTCTAACTCTTACAGCTGTCTACTTGCCTTTTTAGTCTTATATTAAAACTTAAACAAAGGCAAAACATCACAGTCAGAATTCCACACCCAATAGATTCAAACTATCCCCTCTGAATTTAGGCCATCAGAGTTCTGACCAGTGGTTTGCCATTCAAGACCAACCGACATATTCTGTAACAAGTATTCTTTCCTTTCTATTATAGCTGGTTTTCAGGCTCTCTTCTTCTTAATGATAATAATACCATCATCATTGGCTTACAGCCATATCACATTGAAACACCAGTTCTTGTTCAATCACTAAAGCTAAGCAACATTGAGCTTGGTCAGTACCTAGATGGGTGACCACTTGGGAATATCAGGTGCTGTAAGTTTGGAAGTGTGGGTGATGTGATGGGTAATGGCTCAGAATGAGAAATTGAAGAACAGAGTTCAAATCCCAGTCAAGTTTATTAAATTCATTACATACAAATACCCTTGGGAAAGGTATGAATCCATCTCTTCTCCCTCCAGCTATAGGTTAAATAGCAGGACAGACTGGGTCCTATATGCTTGGCTGGTGACCAGTCTACTGCAGAAATAAATCAGAATGAGACCTGATTGCCCAAGCATGAATAACACATGGTACCTAAGGAAGGATTATCATCATTATTATGAATTTAGAAAACAATATCAACCATAATATTGATTAAAGAGATTGTGGAGGAAAAATCTGGTAAATATAAAAAAATCCATCTGTCTAGGTGGTGACTATTGAAAACATCTGACTGTCTTAATAGTTTGTGGAGATTTTATTGCCAGTAGTTGATTTAGGAATCCTTTTGATGATAGATCTTGGAAGGAGCAAGGCACAGTGAAAAGTGATTGGTTAGAAAATATACAAGGGTGTGCTAGGACCCACTTAAAGTAATAAAACTTTTTTTTGTGGGGGCAACATGTCTCAATCTTACATAGTAAAGTATTCCTTGTATATAGTTTTAAGCTTGTTTTTGTTTTTTAAATGTATATTAAAAACTAAGAGAAATTTTGATATAATGGAATATAGTGGTTGGGGTTGACTTAGAAATATAAAGCTCATAGTGTTCAGTCTTATAAACACACTAACATAATTGTCAATGCAAGTCTAAGTCTTATAGTCTGACCTGTATGCTTTCAAAACCAGAAGAGCATGACCTTTGGTGAAATTATGTAATCTCATAAATCAGAGATTAGATTATGCTCTAAAAAAATATTAAAAAAAAACTCTTCTGACTCACCTATGCAACTACAATGTTTTCTCATCTTCATGAATTGAGAGAAACACAAAATGCAAATATGATTTGATTTGTTTTGTTCAAATTTTGGTTGTATTAAAAGGTTAGACAAAACAACTATTTAAACCTGTACAATGGATTGATAAAACACAAAGATACTGAAAATATGAATAAAGATTTTGGTCATATTAAAAGGTCAGACAGGACTTTTACCTGTATTAAAAAAAGTAGAATTTTTAGCTCTTCACTTGCATGGATTTTCTTTTTTAAATATTTGTTTGAAAATAATTAATTCCTATTTAACAAAGACTTTATTTAAATAAAAACATACATAAAATCAAATTGATGTAACCTCTGCTTTTTTGTGCTTGTCAATGTCTACAAATTTTACTCTATTAAAAACGTTTTTGGTGCTTCAAGCTTTTTTTATGGTATTGTATTTTGCATCTTCTTCTGGCTTTTTGTTTTGTGAAATTTATTGAAAAATGTTTTTTCAAACAATTTTTGCTTATTAAACATTGCTTTATTTCAGCAGTTTAATTTACTAAAAACAAGTTTTTCAGATAATTTTTATTTTATTTAAAAATATGGTTCTGCTGTTTATGCCTAGAAAAATAATGCCAGATATCCTTATCTTGCTAATACATTTTTATAATATAAATTTGAGAAAATGTGTTTTGTGTTGCAGACATTAACATACATATTGGTGTTCTATCTCATAACTATTATGTATATAAAAACCAAGTTTCACATAGAATAGTAAAAAAGAATGAGTAATAGAAAATAAAATGACTCATTTACACATTATTTAAAAGTTAATCTAATAGCTGTCATATTTTGCTAAATGACTTCCCATTAGTCATTCAGATGACCAATCAAACCAATTTAATTAAGTGTCCAAATTTTAAGTCCAACTATGATTTTATTTCTCAATACTATTTAAAAAAAGAAAGAGGAAAGAAAAACTATCTTTTCAAAAATTATCTAATTTTTGATTTCTGGAACAAAATAATCATGCTGTGAAGAAAATTATTAGAAAAATAATAAGCATCTCATATGAAATAAGCACCATGACAGAGAGAAAATAATTTAATTTTAGTGGCACTTGTATTTGACATGCAAGAATATAAAGTTAAAAATCAAAGAAAAATAAAGACAATATAAACTTGACAATGTTTAACATTCATTCTCGCAAAAAAACAGTGTGTCAAGAAGGATGGTTATTCCCTTGAAACAACTAGTATTGCTGTGTACATTTTTGATGCCCTCAGTAATGTTTATTTACAAAACTATAAATATGTGAATCAAATACAATGCAATATTTATTATTTACCATTTTATAAATAACTATGAAAACAAGTTTTCTATTCAATCTAATAAATAAATAGTGTTTAATATCTTTGTTGTCAGTTCTCAAGAATAAAGAAAATGCATAAATCAACTTTCATATGTTTCCGTTTTATTAAAATTCCAATCATGACTTTTTAAAACAATAAAAATTGCTGAGGGAGTCAAAAGTGTATACAGTAATAGCAGTTGTGTTCATCTTGTCTGTTTTTTTTAAGTAAAGTAAATGTAAACTCCAACACAAAACTCTGGTCATCTGCACATCAAGAGTGCTTCCTCCCAATTGAGGAAAAGCTGGTGTTATATAGCTCTCTCAGTCAAAGACCCACGTTGACTATTGGCTAATACCTAGGTGTCCGGTATCGTTTGTATGCAAATTTTGTCAGCACCACCTACTCTAAGTAGAATGTCCTCTCTCGACAGCCAATTGTGGAAGAGGACATAACTCCTGGTATTTACTGCACCATACACAACCAACTCTGGGTCTTTTGTCAGGTTGAACCGATTCTCATTTACTGTGGTGTCAAGGGAATAACCGTCCTTTTGATGCACCATATTTTTGTAGGCATGAAGGTTAAACATTGCCAAAATTTTTCTATTTATTCAATTCTAAAGATACAAACTGCAGTAAAAGATTAAAAAATAAAAACCCAGTGAAACTATCCAAGAGCTTTTAATAATTTATCAGATTTTAACGACTGATATTAAAACTGATGGAGCAAAAGAAGGAATCAAAATCTCAGGTAACAATCCTTTTGTACCAATCTTTATGGTTTTAGGATGTGTGGGTGGTGTAATGGATAGAGGAACAGAATGAGAAATCAAAGAGCCAAGTTCAAATTTCAGTCAAGTTTGTTACATTCACTTACATGCAAATAAACTTGGAAAAATATGAATCATCTTCTTCCCCCAACTATTGGTTAAATAGTAAGACTTGTATCTGGTAAAATAATTGTTATTCTCAAAAAAATTGTTAATATTCACTTGCAAAAAAAAAAAAGAATTATTTTTACAATCCAAAATATGTTTGAGTTTTAAAAAACAAAAAGTGTTGATAAGCCATAAAAATCAATCGAACATATTCTAAAAAGAATGAAAAATGGCACTGAGAAACTATACTTACATATGCACAAGGCTTGATAATACTTTTTCAAAATAACACAAATCTATTGATTTAATTCTTGTTTTAATTTCAGACAATTTTTTTGTTTTAATATTTCTTTACTACTCCTCTAAACTGAAGCTTGTTGTGGATGGTGGGAAGGACAAAAGTTAGAAATTTGTCTTATATAAATATCAGAAGGTTTTTGATCAAAATGTATTCCTCTTTTTTGCCATGCAACACAAATGATATACGAAAAGACATGATGAAGGGTAACAATATTTATTTACAGAAACAAAATACAACAGTGAAATTATGTGAATTTATTCACAATGGATGTGAATGCAGTGTTATATTTTTATGAGAGGTGTACTCAGCTTAAGCCACTTCCTAAATTCTGACCAAATGACCAGAATTTTTTTAAAGGCTTTCTTCTCAGGCCATTAACTTTTCAGAACTCCCTTATACTCTCAAAAATGTCTATTGGCTTTTCTTTTTTAACAGGGAAATAATATATGAAGAGTAATGAAAATTACTTTGTCCAACTAAGAAAGGATTAAAAAATTTAATATTTGGTCTGCTTGGAAAGGGCCAGACTGGAAACTTTTCAGCGCCAGTTCATTTTAAGTTATATACAATATGAGAAAGTGCTGAAAAATTAATAGCCCAACCAAGATACTCTTCTTTGAAAAGCTTGATATTTAGTCAGATTTGGGGATTTTTTGACCAAAACATGAACTTTTCAGCACCACTTTTTATATGGAAATTCATGTTAGCAACAGTTACCCACTCTGCCTGGGTATGTTTAGTCTATCTTAATACCTCTGAGAAGAACCCTGAGAGCATCATTTATTAGATAGACTTTACACAGTATAGGACAGTTAATATCTTAGTTACCTCAGATAGAGAGCCTTTTGCTAAGATGTGTTATCACAATGTTATTTGTGCTAGTAAGCTTAATTTTGTACAAGGCCAAATTTCTAGAGCACTCAGTGATCATCTAAAGTATTCATGCTTATATATCATTTAGACTTTAGCCTGCTTTCTGAGTTATATTTTTATACTAATGTTCACCCAATACAAAGCCCAAGAGCCACTTAAGCTAGAGCGCTAATAAGTTGGGGCAAGAAGTGAATTTCAGGGGTATGCATAAAGATAACTGCTAATTCTTGACTTGATAGGTCAAGATTTAATTAGCAAACAACATTTCAGAGCTCAGTCGGAGATGTTAGGAATATAGTATCAAAGTAAACTTTAAAAGGAATATATATATATATATATATATATATATATATATATATATATATATATAATTGGTATATACTGAATGAATTCCAATAACCAACAATTACTATTCTTAAAAAGAGTGCTCAATACAAAGTAGAGCAGATATAATTATTATTTATAAAAAAATTATAACATAAGTATGCTATAAAATCACTACAAAAATATCCATTTTCACTTGATAAGACACCGAGGGTCTTATCAAAATGGCTATTTTTGTAGTGATTTTATAGCATACTTATGTTATAATTTTTTATAAAAATAATTATATATATATATATATATATATATATATATATATATATATAATATAAAATTCACCCAAGCAAGGTGATAATACCACTAAGTCACAAGGGGTGACTGGGAGTGAAAGAGACTGATGAAAGACTTTAGAAGGAACCAGAAACAGTTTCAAGAAATTGGGGTGGTAGCTTTGTAGATTTCCCTGTGGAGTACAGGGCTACAGCTTTACAAGACTGAGAGCTGCTGTGATTTCTGTAACAAGTTCAATTTTACAGAGTGGAGTTGCTAGCCACATATTAAAACTAGACTGGTTGCCAACCAAATCTATAGATCCCAATCTACCCTGCTATTTACTCTAAGCTGGAGGTTGAAGAGATATATTCATACTTTTTCAAAGGTATTTACACAAAAAGTAAAACAACTGTCTTGACCGAGATTTGAACTTGACACACCAATCTCATTTTCCATGCTGATAACTGCTACACTGTGTGCACATCCTCATAAGATTGGTACTGTCAAGTAATTCTCTTTGCTCTGAAGATGCCATGAAGACCAAATCCAGTGTGGCAGCTCAAAAATCTCCTAACTCAAGAGGCAGTTCAATTACTTATCTGTATCTAATTCAGAAAACTGAACAATTCCAACCATTTTTTTATTTTTAGGGACCCCCAGGACCAAAAGGCTTAAAAGGTGACACTGGTGCTACAGGACCCACGGTAAGAAAGCACAAAGATCATATTATGTTTTGCATTGTTTTCACTTTTATATTAAAAAACTTTGATATTATTTTCTACTTTCAATAAACTTGAAATGTAAACGTTTTAATAAACACATTAATATTTAATAAAATTGTGTATCCTGAAAATGTTGAGACAATTCAAGAAATATTAGTTAAAATTTTAAATCCTTGTTATTTTAACTCAAATTACATTTTTAAGTTTTTTGACTTACAAATTTTTGTCATCTTCAGAAAAAAATCCTTATATGATAAAACAATTTAAACACATATGCCATCAAATATGGTACAAAAGACCAACTTTTTCACAAAAATATACCAGAATAAATGTGCCCTAAGCTTTATATATGAAGTTAATGTTAATATTATCCATTTCCATACAAGGAAACATTTGACATTCATTGACTGAGCAGCCAATATGGCTGTAGGGTGGAATTTATGAAAGCTTTCTCTTAAAACACTTTTTAAGAAAACTGGTTTCTCAAGTCTAGTAGCCATTATCACTCTTTCCAATATTGATGGGAGCCTCCTTCCTAACCTTTTATTTGAAGTGGTCTGCAATGTTAAAATCTTGATTATATCATTATTTTCTCTTTGAGTTATATATGCAATCCATTTTAGTTGTTGCTGCTGTTGTTAGTCCTCAAGCAATATGGTTTCTGTTATTTGATACAGTTCTTTGTGATTCTGTAATGCCAATCCACAATGTCCAAAGAGGGATGATCTTTGCCAAGACTTTCAGGCTTTACTTACTCAAAGTCCTTTTTCATCATTGATTTTAGGGGTTATATTATTACCTGTAAATGTGCCAACATTTTTTTTTCTTAATTTCTCTGCTGAAACTTGAGGGGGTTATTTTTTGCCATGAAATACGGTAATTTAGAATTTTTAAGTTTAATTTAAAAATGTTTTTGTTTTTTTCAAATGAAAAATAATAGTTTTGTTCTATTTTATTCTATTCTGAAAGTGAAAGAATAAAAGAAAAAGAAAAATGCTATCAAGGAGAAAGAACCATAAAAACAGGAATTAAGAAGACAAAAGATATCAGTTGACATTTCATTTAAATTTTTGAAGATCAGAGTTGACTGGAATGCAAGAGTTCCACAATCAAGAAGTGCAAGAGAAGAAACTGTCAACATAAAACTTACATTATATCTATTTCAACTGTAAAATGAGAAGGCCTATATGCCAATCTAGTACTGTGCTTAAATTTATAAAGTCAAGGTACCAAAGAGGAAAGCTAATCCGAACAATTACCATGAAAACATTTATAGAAAAAGCACAGGGTAGCTATATTATGGCAGTGAGAAAGTAACTGAAGCTGAGATGCCAGTTCAGGACTGATAACATTGTAGATTGTTTTTTAGAGTTTATCAAGAATCTCTAAATGCATAGCAGAAGTATTAGCCCAGATATGACAGCAATATTCAATATCAGAGATGAATGGTAGACTTATAAATGTGTAATCCAGATTCTGGAGAGAAAAATTGACTAACAAGACACAGTGAACCAACTTTCCTAACAGCAGACCTAGAAATTGATTCAATATAATCTTTCCACTTCATACAGAGAGAAATTTTAGCCTAAGAAGGTGTAATGAGTCACTCTCTTAGATGTTAAATTTTAGGTCAAGCTTAGATAAATTCCTTTCAATTTTAGTTTTCAATTTTTGATGTAGTTTGTGGTTTGAATAATAGATTATCATAGATAAAAATGATACAATATCAAAACTTTTCACAGGTAACTTCTTTGTTTCTTGTCAGTATTGTTTGCTTAATTGCAAGAATATAAAAAGAATAAAAGAATATAGAATATAAAAATGAACTCAGTGTTGCAATAAAATGCAACAACAGTAAAAGGAAAGATAAATTAGTTAAAAATTAATAATAATGACAATGCTTCATCTAAGAAATTTGAGTAACTTAAGACTATTATGTCTGCTACTACTAGTTGGATTCTTCTTTTATGTTCTGTCTTTTCAGCATGTGAGCATGTATGGCTCTCCACAATTTCCTGTCTTTTATTACTTGCCAATTTACTATCCGTTTTTTTGTCTTTGTTCTGCTTCCAATTAGGTTATTTGCCCTGTCTCCATGTTTATTTTGCTTTCAATATGTCATGCGAGTGTTAAATTCCCCTGGCCCTCTTTCCTTATGTGTCCCAGTAATTTCAGCTGTCTCTTTCTGATTATAAATATCAGTTTCCTTGTAGCTCCCATTTCACTTCTTTGTGGTATTTTCAGTATTTGTTAGTTGACTTATAGTTACTTCTTTATCTGTGAGAAGAATAAAAAATAGTAATAATAATAATAATAACAATAGTAATGATAATAATGATTTATCTAAGAAATTCAGACAAGTTTGATGATTTTTAAAATTTCAGGGACCAAGAGGTAGAAGAGGAAAACGAGGGGGAAAAGGTGAAAAAGGAGACCAGGTGAGTAAATCATTTTTTGTTTGTTTTTTTTTTTTTTTTTTTAACTATTTTTAAACTTTTTTTAATTGATTAATCAGATCTAAAAATAAAAATTTGAAGCAATGAAATATTTTTATTAAATTAATAATACCTGTTTCATATTCATCAAGCAATTTGCTCTCAATAAAAAGATGATTTTTCTTTTTCTTGTGTTTTGTTGTCAAAACTTTAACACTAAAGTTCACAAGGTCTGTCACTCTAATTCACATGTGTGCGTGTGTGTGCTTTTTACTTTTTTTTTTTTTTAACTTGCGTCTGATCTAACAACTGGATTTTTTTCTTTCTTGCCAAACTGATTGGTTTTATAATTGAAAATGGAGATTGCCATAAGTTTGCTGACAATTTTCATTCTAGAAAAATAAACAATGAATTCATTGTTAACCACTGCAGCAAATTATGCATGTATGCAGATCAACTTAATACACTTCAAGCAATTATTTCAAATTTGAAATTAGTCCCCTTCACTCCTTAAAGAAGCTATTTTGTCAATATTTAAATATCACCATATTGCAAAAAAATTTTTTTGCATTGTTGAATATTAAAAATATATATATATTCATTTGTGTATGTTAATAACATAGGTCTAACATTATACAGTGATCATTTCAGATCAGAATTTAGCTAATATTTATATGTACTTAGCTGAATTTTCATATGAAATTTTCATTGTATAATGCTTGGTCAATATGATTAATATTCACAAATGAAATATGTTGAAAAATAGGTATTTGTTGTGTAAAATACATGTTTTTCATCATAAGGTGATGGATTTATTGATGTATCCGAAGATAACATATTTTAAATATTTGCATTTTTTTTCTGGCATCAGGCATATTAAAACAAAGAAAAAAAAAAAAAAAAAAAAATATATATATATATATATATATATATATATATATATATATATATATATATATAAACAAAGGTACACTTGAGACATTTTGAGAAATTTTGTTTTTTCTAATAAAGTTTTGTGCTAATCTCAGCATAAACCTATGAAATGATCAAGACTGTATATAGACTAACATTTTTTGAGAACATGGAGATGATAAGAGACTATGATGACACTTTCACTTTTGGGGCCCACATGAAGTAGCTGAAGTACGACAACAACGATATTGAAGTCAGGGGGCTCCTATTTTGAAGGGGATTAAAGTTTTGTATTGTTTTGAAATAAATGTCTCTCCAGAAAAATTCTCAAAACTTCAGGAGTGCACCATGCGTGTGTGTGTGTATATATATATATATATATATATATATATATATATATATATACACACACACATACAGAAACCATCAAAAATTTTTGTTAAATCAAAAAGAGAGGAATAAAAGCTGACTGGTTATTGCTTTTCACTTTTCAGTTCTATCGAGGACTAAAAGAGCATTTACAAAAAATAAAATTGGAATATAAAACTAAAAAAACAAGATATATATATATATATATATATATATATATATATATAACAAAGGTAAACAACATTCAGGTCTAAAAATACTCCTCCAGCTTGCAAAGGGAAGGCTGCAAGGACTTAATATGTTTTTGCCTCTAAAATGAAAATTTATATATATATATATATATATATATATATATATAGGGAAGTAATCATTTATTGAATGTTATGGACAAGGAAAGTTTGTGTATTCAGTTTATTCTAATGTTCTGACAGTTTTTCTTTTGGGGGAACTAAGAAAAGAAAAACTAAAAGAAAATGGATGAACTCTAGAAAAACTAAATAAAAAGCTTATAAAATTTTCCTTGTTTGTTACATTCAATAAAACGTGTGTGTGTGTATATATATATATATTAGGAATGGATTTTTTATTTATTAATTTGACATATTTTTATTTTATTGTTTAAATGTTATTTTTAGTGGATACCCATATTTGAGTAGATGCTCTGTTTTTATCTATTAAACAGTATATTTAATTATTTTATTCTACCAACCTGAATATTAGAAAATATACAAGATGCAGATCTGCCAGAGAACGGTTATTTTTTTAATAATTTTTCTTGAATATTCAGGCCAATAGATAGAAATAAATAAATATACTGTTTAATAAATAAAAACAGAGCATCTACTGAAATATAGGCATCCACTAAAAATAACGTTTAAACAATAAAATAAAAATATATTTTTTTACTAAAAAAAAACATGCTTTATTTTAAGAGTTCATATATTTCCTATTTACTTTTTATTACAACATTTCAACCAGGGCCACATTTCAGATCATTTTACGATCCCTTTTCTCATATCTTTCTGAAGATTTCAAACTAAAATTCCTCTCTTTAGTTACAATGATTTTCTTTTCAATATTATTAGGAGAAATTCTTTTTTTAAATTAACAACAGCAAAAAAAAAAAAAAAAAACTAATTTCAAATTTGAAAAAGGTACATATTTTTTTAATCTTTGGTGTGGTTTGTTAGTGTTTTTCGGCCTGGCTACATACAATATAAGGACTACCTTAGTGGAAACTGATTCTTATCTGCTACTGCTACTCCTACTACTACCTACAAATAATCGATACTGCAGGGAATTCCGGGCTTAGATGCTCCCTGTCCTGTCGGCCCCGATGGCTTACCCTTACCAGGTTGTGGCTCACATCACCAGGTAATATTTATGCATGAGATTCGGTTGCACGTGCATGGGCATTTTATTTTCTCCATTTATTTAGCCTCTCCCCCTTTTTTCTTCAAGTATTTTGCAAAGACAAGGGAGGTGAAGAAGAGGAAAGGGTCTGGTCACTTTTTAACTTTTTTTTACCTGATCTCATAATGCAAGTAAACCATTTAAAACTTTTTTCAAATTCTAGCATTGTAATAAACAGGAAGGTTTAGTAAATAAATATATCAAAGATTATTTATTCTAATGATTACATACAAAGTGCTACAAAATGTTCAGTAAGCTTAAAATACAAAATGGCTTTCCCATTTTAATAAAAATTTAGATTATTTATTTCTTGTTAAATTTCAACAGGTGTATGAAATACCTGATGAGATGCAAGAAAATATTGTGTATTTTTACAGATTGCTGAAATTCTACAAATTTTAGTAGAAAATTTTGTAAAAAATAATGACAATTGTATTTTAAATAAAATACAGGCTGCTGCATTTGAACCTGGTATTTATAGACAATGTTTCACCTTTTTTTGTTTTCGCTTTTCAGCTTGACTGCTACTCTCCTATTTAGCTTTAAAGTAAATATCAAAATATTTTTCAATGTAAATATTGTTTATTGGAAAGGAGAAAAGGATTGTCTGTGGTCAGAAATTAATGAGATCTCTTACTGACAGAATATAGCTATTATTATATGTATATATATTGTAAATTATTTGATTATAGAAAAGCTCAGTATTTACATTAGTCGGACTATTGTCCTCATCTTTGTCGCCATATTTGTCACAACGTTTCGGCCGTTGTACGCTCCGGCCTTCTTCAGGTGGTTGGAATTTCGAACGCTGGGGTAAACTGTTCTAATTCCACGTGCCATGTTGGATGTCAGTTATCAGTTATCTCCTGCTAATTTTCCCTCTGAAAGTTCTCCACTGCCTTAACCAGGAATTGAACTCACCTTCTTTGGGTCTGTCACTGGATCTAACCAACGCCTTTATCCACTTTATCCACTTGAGGACATCTGGGTATGAACTTCTGAGTATTATAAACCTAATGTTTTCAGCATCATTTTTTACCAGTGCTCATATTGCAATTTTTGCTGTTATCATTGCATGTCTTTACCAGAGTTCATATTGCAACTTTGTTATCATTGCTTTTCTCTGGCACTCCTTATTACTGGTTCCCATATTGTATTTATTTCTATGCTTGGTCGGCTCAGGAGATTTTGTGGCCTAGCATATGTGCTGATTCCTTAAGTTTACGAATTTTCCAATGGTGTTCCCTATCTATGATCTCAACATGATCCCACAGGGGCGGTGATCTCCTTCTCTCTCCATATGTGGTCAGCCACGCCTGATTTTTCTACTTCCCCTCGCATTACAGCTTTCTGGTGTTCTTGAAGCATTACCTTGAGGGGCGGCCTGTCTCTCCTTTATATTCCTTTCCGCAGCTGCATGGGATAAGCGTACACACAGTCTTTAGTCATGTTCCTCTCTGTGGGGGTCTCACTCGTGAGAGATACCTGCGAAGTGTTGTCACGCTTTTGAAGGTTGTCCTGATGTTATATGGACCGCAGATCCTTTGTATTTTCTCTGATAACCCCTTCATAAGGCAGGCAGACTGTTTTTCTGAGTGTTGTTGTCCTCCTCCTCCTCCTCCTCCTCTTGTACCCGCCTATCCCAGTTTTTGGGGCTGCTGCCATGTACCCAGGGTAGTTGTTGCATTGTAGGGTACTACTTATACTGACCAATTCCTTATCTAACGTCTCTGGATCGCCACTTATGACTTTTGCTGAAGAAGGCCGGAGCGTACAACGGCCGAAACGTTGTGACAAATATGGCGACAAAGATGAGGACAATAGTCCGACTAATGTAAATACTGTACATAATACCTCATCTCAGAAATATAGACAAACTCTATAGAAAAGCTTTCAAAATCAAGAAAAAAGATTTATAAGTAGTCTGAAAGTAAAACAAGGTTTACTGACAGAATAGTGCTATTATATGTATCAGTTAATCCTACCTTTCAATATGGTTTTATTTCTTAGACAATGTAATGACTATTTTTTTGATAAGTTTTTTTTTTTAACTTGGCTTTATATTATGTATTTTAGGATTTCTGATAAAATCCAGAATATTATTTCTTTTCAGAAACAAATATCAAAAATAATTTTTGGAAATAATCATTTTATAAACACTGAAAAAAATCTTTGTAGTTGTTACACTTTTTTTCTTTTCATAATTTTCTTGGTATTTCAGCAGTTGTTGCTGTTATAGGTTTTATTCACAATATGAAACCAGGTAAAAATAATGAATAAAAATTTTCTCATCAAATTTTAATTCATCAAAGGAGAATAATTTTTTTTATAAATTTAAAAGAAAAATATATGAAACACTGATTTTCATCAAGGTTGACAATGGATGTAACAGTTAATACTACCTGGATAGTTCATATATTTATTTATAAGAATATGTTGCCTAAGTTCTCACTAACTCTCTTTTCTATTAGTTACTGCTTTTTATCAAGATATCTTGTACATTATTAGTAGACTTAGCCAGAATTTGGACTCAGTTTACCAATTCTGTTGACATAATTATTGACTTACCTGTGTACCTGTAAAAGAAAAAAAATGATTAAAAAGACAAATGAGGAAAGCCATCAGCTAAGAATAGCTCAAATTTATTCTTAGTATAAATTTTAGTTGTGCTATTTTACATTGAGTACTGTTTTATTACCAACAACAGTCACTGTTCACTATTCTGCATTTATCACTTTAAACATTACTTTTAGTAGATACCCATATTTAAATAGATGCTCTTTTTACATTTGAACACCATTTTATTTTCATTTATTAGCTTGAATATTCTACTCAAATATGGGTAGTCACTAAAAATAATGTTTAAAGTGATAAAAATGTTGGATTGACAAATAAAAAAATCCATTACTTAGTGGTAAATATACACATACATATATATTTGTATAAAAAAAAAAAATAATTCCAAGAGGATAGAATCCAGGTAGAACTCAATGTCCAGGACAGAGTAAGGATATAATAAAAAGGCTTAAACACTAATATTCCATGGTCATAATTTATTCCATTGGAATCATAAATACGATCCAATTCATCAGACCTACAAATTCAAAAAGAAAACAGAGAAAACAACTCCAGGAATAAAAAATAAAATTTAGAGAGAGTGTAAGTACGAGAGTGTGGGACGAATGTTAGAGCTAAAGAGAGGGGTAACAGACGAGAGAAGGTGGGGGATTAAAATTTAACAGAGAGAAGTTTTAAATAGGGGATTCAAAGATGGTTTAAGTGAGAGAAATATGAATGTTGTCACACTATCATACTTACACTCTCTAAATTTTATTTTTTTATTCCCAGAGTTGTTTTTTCTGTTTTCTTTTTGAATTTGTAGGTCTGATGAATTGTATCATATTTACGATTCCAATATAATAAAATATGACCATGGAACATTAGTGTTTAAGCCTTTTTATAAAGTGATGGATTTTTTTTATTTCATTTACATTCAAATTTGAATTCTCTTATTCAATATAATTTCATTGGCTTAATTCGTATCAACATCTTCTCATGTGTTATTTTCTTAACTTTCCTCTTCCTTTGTATCTGTGTAATTTTGAATGTACTCCTCTTTCTTTTCCTTTTCTGTCTCTTCTATCAGTAGTAGGGTTAATTTCTTATACTTTCTTTTGCCTTTCTTTCCTTTCCTCTTCCTTTTGTTGATTTCTTATTTTCTTTCCTTTTTCTTTTTACCTTGTATGGAAAATTTTCCAAAAATGGAAAATGAAGTGATGTTTAATAAATTGCAATTTTAAATAAGATTGTTTATTACCATCATTGTTAACTACCCGAAGAGACATTTTATTTAAACGTCAAAACAAAATGTACAATTTTATAGTATTTACTTACTTTCTAATGTAACAGTGTATAATATATAGAGAGAAAGAGAGATAGATTTATTCTGTGATCAGATATCTTGTCCTTTTGATTTTAGTAGTATTTTGCATGTTACCAACTTTGATTCTTTTGTTAGTGAAAAGGGATGAATTAGAATGTTCTGGAAGAATCTCTAAATACAGAAAGATAAATAAGTAGAATTTCTTTCTTCTAGAATATTTTATTCCATTCCTCTGTCCTACCATTATTTAGTTGCATGCAGATATTTTGAGATCCTACTTCTGAAAAAATAAAAATAGTCACCCTGATCGCTGATATAAAGAAAAATTTTCTTAGAGCAAGAACATTCTATATTTGTAGAAGTAGTCACAATAAAAATAATAAAATATGCATGACTCGGAATGTGGTCTGATAGTAATATCTTTGATTAGCTGCATTTGTGTTAGATTTAATTAAAGGTAAGTTGATATGGGCATGAACTCCATATTTATCCAGGATATATTTTCAATACTTTCTCTTTTACCTATTTAATATAGTCACTAATTATACTTCAAAATTTATAGACGACAAGCTGTCAGTTGGAATATTAGGTGTGCAAAAATTCAAACTAGCAATTAATTTCAAGAAAAGCATTAGTTAGTATATGTCTTTTTCTGCTCCTTGCTACCAAATGTTTAAAAAACAAGAATTTTTGGCACCCATTCCCCAGCAGCCTTTGTCATTCACAGGGATATGTCAGCCTATTAAAATGTACAATGACTGAATTTTTTTATGTGATATGAGTTGTGCAATCTGCCATTTCAGCCAGTCAGTTAACTTCCATACATGATAAATGATTGGGCAATCATGTCTCTTTTGATTTGTGACTGATTAGACAGAAGATTTTCTTACAGTAGGTTGCAGTTTATTTCTGCGGTAAACTGGTTGCCAACCAAGGCTATAGGATCCAGTCCACCCTGCTATTCAACCCATAACTGGAGGGGAAGAAGAGATAGATTCATACCAACGGTATTTTGTACTTAAGTGAATGTAACAACCCCAACTAGAATTCAAACTCTACTCTCAGAGTTCTCATTCCCAGACAATCTCCATTGACCCACAATGCACATCAATCTATCATTCACTTTTTACAAAATTTATAGAATAGAAATTTTGCAAACATTGAAGAACACTGAAATATAATTTTGTTTGTGGAGGTGGGGGTTGTATATATTTCTGAGATGAGGTATTATGTACATTATTTACATTATTCGGACTATTGTCCTCACCTTTTTTGCCATATTTATCACAATGTTTCGGCCGTTGTACAGTTCAGCCTTCTTCAGGTGGTTGGAATGTCGAACTGAACCCTTTATTTTGCTCACTGGGGTAGACTGTTCTAGTTCCACATGCCATGTTTGATGGATGTCAGTTATCAGTTATCTCCTGTTAATTTCCCTCTACTGCCTTAACCAGGTATTGAACTCACACTCTTTGGGTCCTGTCACTGGATCTAACCAACACCTTTATCCACTGTGCCATGTGTCCTTGAGGGTATGAATTTCTGGATATTATAATATTTTCTGGATATTATTATATATATCTTCAGTAACCATTTTTACCAGTGCTCATATTGCAATTTTGCTGTTATCATTGCATGTTTTTATTTCTTGCAATGAATTAGATTTCATATTAATTAATAACAAATTTCTATTAGAATTTCTGTAATATTTTCTTTTACCATTTTTTTTTTTTGAATTTTTATATCATTAATACTTGCTTCAGAATCATAAACATATTTGAAAGAACTCATAATTCTTAATAAAAGACGGAAAAAACTGAGGATCTGTTTTCTTGTAGCCACTTCTCAGCTGAACATTCACCAACAATGATACAAATTTATGATCATTGATTTTTCTTTCATACCAATGACCCTAATTTTGTTTTTCTTTCTTTTAAATATTATTTTCTAAAATGCACATAATCATATAAATATGCAACATTAAAATTATGTCTTTCTATAGAAATGAGTATTAAAAATGATTTTGTCAATAAAATGAAAGATAATATGGTCATTGATAGAAGGGTTGATGAGATATTTGTATAAAGAGTTCGAAAAACCCTAACAGCATTGCTGCTTGGTGAAACTAACTCCTAAGAAGATGTTTCTATGATCAATATAATCTTAGCCTTTTCAAGTCTAGAGTCAACTGTTATCTTACCCACATATCCCCATAAACTATGTCTCTTATTCTATAACCCTCTACCTCGAGTGACTCTTTGGCCTTGTACAGAGTGAACATCATTGTTAAAAAATTTTTTTTTTTTTAAATGAAATGATCAGCAATAAATCCAATTGTTATTTTGTTGGCATTGCATAAATGATTTAGAGATTTTCCTGAAGCACTTAAAGATTTATTTGGAAAGAACATTTCCATAGAATTAAGAAAACCTGTTCAGTCATTTCTTTTTGAGTTTGCATTTCTTATAACCGTCATAATTAATCCATTATTAATAAAGACAAAATTAAATTACAAGATAAATTGAATAATTCCATTATCTTCATGTTGGTCAAAATGATAAATAAAATTCAAGTTATGTTAACCATTATTCCTTCTAAATATTTTACTCTTTTTTCATTGAATTATTTAAAACTTAATCAAATTAGGCTCAAGTGTTGTAATTCATTGGGGCATTACACACTGGTCACAATTTTTTTAATCCAATTCCCAAATAATAATTTTCAACTTTCTGTTCTTTAGTAAAAAAAAAAAAAAATACTGAATCTTTGCTACCTTCTAAAATCCACAGTTTCATAATACTGCCACATCATTTTAATTTTTATAAATGTTTATGACACAATGGTTTAATGTTGTGAAGCAATGGAAAATTAAATTGTACTTACCATATGAGACCAGGTAAAAAAATAAAACTGAATTATTTCAATAATTAAAATCAATTTCTTTTCATTTTTCAGCGCATTTTGCATGAATATTTTCCTCTATACTCTTTTGCCATCTTGATGTTTGCTGTTAATGTTTGCTTGTTTGGATAATACTGATTTAAAAAAAAGAAAAAAAAGAAATGACTATATTTCTAAGTCCATGAAACACACAGTATTTAAACATTCTATCTAAAAGTCTTAATAAGATAAAATTTCTTTAAATTTAATACTAAATAGTAAAGCTTTTTTGTCAGTGATGCTTATATTAATTATTGATCATTGACAATCTTTTTCTGGTTTTCATTGTACTTCTATAGTAAGATCATTACAAATGCATTTATATTAAAGATAAAATAACCCTCCAAACCATTAATCTCATTGTATCATTTTTATTGTTGCCACATTTTGTCCCCATCATTCCTCTGTACAATCCATAAAAAAATCAGAGGATACATTTTTTAATAGAAAGACTAGTAGACAGAGAATAAAAGAAATTATCAATAATGGAGCTTCTCTGGATAAAGTCCAAATAACAAGAGAAACACAGCTGGAGAGTGAGGAAATTAATGGATGTAGCATATATTGTAAATCAGGCCAATTTATATTTCAGCATGCAGTGGTTTTCTTTGTTCAGCAGCCTTGTGTGCATATATGGAATCACATGGGTAGACTGGTTGCTGAGAATGCGCAAACTGGTCCATAGCTATATTAGCCCCCATTTCTTCCCATTCACTAATCTCTCATGGATTGTACACCTGTAAAAGGCTGTAGGATGAAGCAGCCAAAACATTGTAACACCAAGAACAACAGAAAGAATGAGTTCAAAAGTTTAATCAACTCTTGAATTGATAAGGAATTCATAGTCATAAAAAGTATAGTATACTTGTCTTCATTACTGATTGCTAACTATCAGCAATGAATTTACAATTTTACTTTATACTTAAAATACCTCTAATTTGTCAGTTATGTCTGAATTTCTGACTACTGGTAATAATCCAGTTGGGAGAGAAAAAAATTACTGTGAATGATTTAAACAAAAATATAAAGGAAAAATAAAAAGCACAAATAATGCAAGTTCTTTTGCTCTTAAATTTTCTGGTTTTATTTTAATTGTTTTAAAATTTATATTATTTAAAACTAATAAAATAAAGATGTAAGCTTAATTAGAAAAGTAGACTATTGAGAAGAGGTTCAAATCTCAAAATGTGAAAATTTGTTCTTTAATATAATAAAGATCTCAGAGTTAAAAAAAAAATAACTGCATAAAAAGCAAGTGAAATTAAAATGAAAAAAGTGTTTTCATAAATTAATATCAATTAATGATTCATCTTGCTAGAACTAGTATAATAAAAAAAACAAGAGAAATAAGAAGATTAAAGAAATATTAATTAACAAAAAATGAATGATAATTTACATTGCATCTCTAAAATTTAGATGCAATGTAAATTATCATTCATTTTTAGATTCTAAATGTTTGGGCACTGGGGTTTTGAATTTAATACTACGAGTTTAATAAAAATCAAAATAAATAAGACAAAATAAGTCAAATATTAATAAATTAATTGTTTTTTGTTTTTTTTATCTCAGAAATTTGAATAATATTACGGAAAGGATGAACTGTTCTTGTTTCGTGAACTTCAGAAATATAACATTAATAACAAAAATATATTCAGGGGAAATCACTCCTTTCTTTGATATGCTTGATTTGTTGCCCTTTATTTGAGAGCAAATTATGTATCAATGTTATCTTATTTTTCTTCACAATTTCACGCTCACAATATTTGTTTATTTTTTTTATTTATTTTTTTCACGTTTCTTTAGATATCTTCTGGTTTTTCATATTGGTGAAATTGTTTTTGAAAAGCAATTATTTACGTGCTTTCACAGCCATTTTGTTTCTTTTGTTGCAGCAAAATAATGACTTGGTCTTTAAATTGCAAATAATATATCAGAAACAAACACCTTGAACATTTTCAGCAATACAAGCCAATATATTTACAAAAATGATCAAAATAAGGGAGATATTCATGTAAATACATATAATTGTTCATTTATTCCTACTGCTTATTGTAACTATACATCGATTTTGTGGCCTTAAAACATATTTTTTAGCTGTTAATTTATAACCAATATTTTCTTTTTTAAATACCGTTGTATAAATGGTTGAAAGTACATTCAAAATATAAGCAAAGATAATTATAGAACAATATAATTTATAAAAAATAAAAGTTAGCCCATTAATATTGTAGTATGACCTAAATTTCTAGCTATTTCAAATTACACTAAAAATGGAGGCTTTTTTTGTAGTGAAGTTGTCTATCTAGAATGTTGCATGCTGAAAGTAGCAGTATACTATGCTGTTTTAAATCTGATAATTCCCTCAGATAAAACAAACTTATTGACATTGATGGTGAATTGCTGAGGGATAATTTGCTACTTGAAAATATCTCTATAGGAAAGTTCAGAAATGAATACCTATTTGATTAAACAGAAACAATATTTATTATTTTATCACATTCTGTTTATTACTTGGACATGCATCCTGGATCCTTTTTTCTTGATAATTATGATAATGTCATTTCTTGCATGACTTTCAAAGAGTAAAAATGGTTGTCATAATATGAAACATTGCAACTTATGACAAGTAGTAATTAACATTGATAGAACTTAGCATGAATACAAAGGATTAGCATGTGAAATTTTATTTATTATTCCATAAGGAATTGGCTAAGATATTGCCCATAAAAGATAATCATACATGGCTGATATCGAACAAGCTTCCAGGATATGGGATGCAAATTCAAGTTTAATTAGAAGCTAATTATTTATACATACAAATTAATATTGAATGTTACAATAAAAACAATAAAATAAAGAAATTACTAATAAAAAATTAACAATAGTACCATTTATACATACCATATTGTTTTACGTCATGATTTTCTATCTATTAAATATAAAAATGCTACAATTCTTTTACAAACTTCATTTTATCAGCCCTTAAAACTTTTATAAATTTAAATTTTCATTTCTATTAAAACATCCAAAAAAATAATTTATAAAATTTTCTTTAAATATTTCTTGATACAATTACAAAGCAAAAATGACCAATTCATGTTTTGAGTGTAAAATAAAATAATTCTGAACTTGTTAAATTTCTTTGCCTATTTTTCTTATTGCTGACTGTCGTTCACTGCAATGTTTTTTCTTTACAGTTGTGCTTTTAAAAATTTGTGAAAAAACAAAACTACTCAAAATCAATAAAATTTTTGCTACAAAAAGCCAATATCTTGGAAAACATATTCTTGTAGAAAGATTAAATTATATTCAAGAAATATTAAATCCCACAACTACATTAGCAAACAATACACACAAATTGTTATGATAAAGAAACAAAAATGTCTGTTGTCTGAAATTCTGATTTGAAGTAATTCCATTATTCAGAGAAAATGAAATATTTCATTTTTCTGAATCATTGTTGTAGATATTTCTGCAAATGTTTAGTGTACAGCTTGAGTCTTCAATAATCAGTTTCCTATCTATGTATGGGTGGGGGTTTAATAGATACTGACCAGAAAGAGATATCAGAAAGTCTTTCAATTTCCAGTTGGATTAATATTTAACAGCCCCGTCCCCATCCCCATGAGGGTGTATGTGGCACAAGGCCGGTTTATTGTGGGTACTCCGAGGCCATAGACTCAGCCAAAAATATTCCCTTTGAACCCACCTAAATGGGTTCAGGGACTGTCTTCCTCCCCAGACAAAACTTTACCCTGCGGCAAAGCCTCGTCCGAGTTCCTCTCTGTCAAGGCAGAGAGTTTGACAGTTTGAAAAATCTGTGCAACTGTTCCAGTTGGGTTTGGTGCATTCACTTATATAAAAATACCTTTGGGAAAGGTATGAATCCATTTCCTCTCTCCAGCTATGGGTTAAATAGTAGGACTTGTATCTGGAAAAAATCACTGTTGCCCTCTAGAAATCCTTAATGCAATATCTGCTCATAAAAAAAAAAAAAAGTATTATTCTTACAACCAAAAATGTTTTTGCTTTAAATACCCACAAAAGGTTGATAAGCCATAAAAAACAAACAATCCTCTCAACTATTGATCATTTTTGGATTAATCTATTTTAGAGGATTAATCATTGATTCTTTCCTTACTTGTTGAAAATTCTTGCAAAGTTTGTAATGAAAAACAAACTGTATAGTCACAGTAGAGTAATGGATTGTGGCTTGAATTGAGAGCGAAGTTCATGACATTCACTTACATGCTAATACTCTTGAGAAAGGCATGAATCCAACTCTCCCCCTCCATCTATGGGTAAATAGTAGCAAAGACTGGGTTCTATAGTCTTGGGTGACAATCAGTCTTGGAGAAGGCAACTCTGAATTCAAGGATTGCTCACATTGACTCAATGTTCCCAACTACAGTCAATAGGCACATACAAATTTACCATAGTCATCTTACACAGACATGTAGATTTATCAATAATATTACCTCTTTTCCTATCAAAACATGTCACTGAGAATTTCTTCACTAATGGCTTGCAGTCAAATCATGCTAAAAAACACCAGTTATCATTCAATCACCAAAGTTAAGCAGTGTTAAGCTGAGTCATTACTTAGATGGGGGATCACTTGGGAAGACTGAGTATTGTAAACAACCTCCTATGATCTGAAATATGTTTCAACTATAAATAACCCACAAAAATGGAAAAGGTTGATAAACAGTAAAAAAATAAAATAAATAAATCTTCACTAATGACATAAAATAAATATTATGCAGTGAAAGTTTCAGATTCAAATTTAGCTAATAACAATCAGGCTATGAACTTACTGATTGAACTAGACAGATACACAAACCTTATATAGTCATTTATTACATTTAGATTAGCTTAGTTTTGATACAGTTATAAACATTTATTGGTTACCTAGTAAGGATTGAACTTATTCACTACACAGTACTATATCTATATGAGGTTCATGTGAACATTATGTTCATATATAAACTACAAAACTTTTTTAAACAACATTGTTAGTAACAGCAATAATTTTTTGTTATTATTTTGCTAATTACACATGAAAAATTCCTGATTTGTCTTTTTATTGCAAAAATTTATAAAAAAAAAATTGTCAGATTCTTGTTTTTTTTTTGTTTTTCAAAATTGTTATTTTATTTATTATGATTTCAAACTAATGAAATTCAATTTTTGCTTTTACAGCTTAATGTTATATTATTAATATATTGAAGTCTTTAGCATTTCATAAATCATATGGTCTGTGTTTTTCTGCAAAGAAAGGCAGACAGAAAAAAAAAGAAACAAGGAATAAGAAAATTAGCACTGGGTGAGGGGGAAATATGACATATCAAAGTTCACCAGGTGAAAATTTAACAAATCAGTTAAGAACATGCAGAATAATTTTGTTTAGATTTAAGATCACTATGAAAATTGTTTAAGTACAAGAATAAAATTGCTAGCTTTATTCAGGTTATTACAGTTTAACTTATAGAATAGAATGAGATGTATTTTTAGTTGTGTGTAAATCATTTATGAAGCATAATCATTTAAACCTGATTCAGTCCTGTGATAAAATACAATTTGTCTTAAGTTCTGAATTCAAAGACAAGAGTTTTTACCACAGTATTTTGGTTGGTTCAATCTTAACTTTTGTTTATTTGAAGAGTTTTGTGAAAGAAAGGATACAATGTTCCAATGAAAAAAAAAAAAAGGAATTAAATGAATAAAGAAATGTTTTAAAAAACAACATTGCTTATATTTCCTGAATATATTATCACCACAAAACCCCCAAAAAGTACTTTACCTATTCAGGACTAAGGTGTATATATATATATATATATATATATATATATATATATATATATATATATATATATATATATATATATATATTATAAGTTGATTTATTTAAAATATGTTTTTTTCGCTACACAGTTCTAACCATGTTTCAAAAAATGGAAGCTAAAAGCTACAAATTTAATTTTGTAATTAAATTAAAGACATTAGTTCCATCTTACTGTTCTTTTCTTTATATATATATATATATATATATATATATATATATATATATATATATAAAAAAGTCATCCACAGGCAGACTGTTTCGCTGTTTCACAGCTCATCAGTGTGGCTAGACATCCGGTTACCTCTAGCTATGATCGAAACCCGACTGAATTGGTGTCAGTCAGAGATTCTACCACTAAGCCGTCAGCACACTGTAGGGTTGAAGGTGAATTTTAGCGTATTTATTTTTAGAAACACACACAGTGACCGACAGTGACTCAATTCACTTTTTGCGAAAAGTCTCGCTATATTAGCTATAATAGTCACTGTTTACAAACCCACACCTTTTCCCCAGAGAGCTCAACTGAAATTAATTTTTCAGGAGCCAATGTAAAGTCATATATAAAATGCAAAATGTTAAGACAAATTAATGACAAAGTAGAAAAAATTCTCATGTGATGTGTTTTGACCTTTAGCACTTCATTGGACTAAATTGATTTAAATATGGATATAACTACAAATATGCATAAAGAAGTGATACTGAAAGTTTTAAATTTTTTCTTTTTTTAAATATGTTTGGATATATAGTCTAACTGCTTTCATTTAGTTTCTTTTTGTTTGTTTGTTTTTAGCATTTTTTTTAATTAAATATACTATGTTGTGATAATAGAAGATCTGCCAAGAAAGGCAAAATGTTCTAAGAACCTGGACGCAAATTTACTGTAGAGGATCTAGCAATTAAAGCACTTTCTATAGACTTTCAAAAGTGCCTTAATTGCTATAATCTTCTCTTTCCATGTATCTATATTTATAAATACTTGAAGATATGTATAAGAATATAGGCTTGTTTAGATAAATTTAAATATGCATTGATAAAAATCAATAGATAACTTCATTAATTTCAAAGTAGCAGGAAATATAAAATACATGTTTGAAGTGGTACAGAAAACTTATTGGCCTGATCAAGAAGAATGTGAATGAACAAAAAACATTAATGAAAAAAATCCAGGAAACATACA
This sequence comes from Acanthosepion pharaonis, assembly GCA_903632075.3. Classification (NCBI taxonomy): domain Eukaryota; kingdom Metazoa; phylum Mollusca; class Cephalopoda; order Sepiida; family Sepiidae; genus Acanthosepion; species Acanthosepion pharaonis. The sequence continues at coordinate 1,417,537 of CAHIKZ030003054.1, read as the reverse complement.
TGTTACTTCATGTATTCACCCCAAAGTTTAAAACACTTGGTGCATTGTTTTTCAAATTCCTTTCAGTAAATTAAATGTCATACGCGATACACATTTGGGCGATCATGTCTCTTTTGATTCTTGACTGACTAGGCAGATTTTCTTGCAGTAGGTTGCTAATTACAGAAAGATTACCAACCAAGTCCGTTCTGCTATTCAACCCATAGTTGGTGGGAGTAGATGGATTTGTACTTTTTCCACGGGTATTTGTGTGTAACTGATTGTAATGAACCTGACAGGAATTCAAACTATATAAAAAGAGACAAGGAAAAACTATTCTTAGCCAATGCATTTTGTCCACTGAGGGACTTTATCAAGGTAATGTAGGAATTATTTTGTTGCATGTGTTTATATACAAAGGCGAGGATGTCATAGGTTTATCAAGGCTTATAAATTTGAGAATGTTCATGAATGTTCATCAGGTGGTTGAAAGGTCAGTCAAAGTATGTGGAGTACACTAAGTGTATACATACATACAGGTACATCAATAAGTCCATAGCCTAATGATGATAAAAAAACAAAGATTTATTATACATATTTTTCAACATCATATACTTCCTTGTCAAAGTACTTAATTTAGTTGTGAATATTAATCACATAGATTGAATCTTATACAGTGAAAATGTCAGATCAAAATTAAGCAAATATCTATATGTCAAGATATGGACTTATTGAATCACTTCTGTGTTGCCTATGGTTTATATAGCAACTTATCTGAGCAGAACTTACAATGATCCACTAGGACTACATATGATTTTAAATTCAGAGTTGCCTTTCTCACATACTGGTTGCCAACAAAGGATAGAGAGTCCAGTCTGCTCTGCTATTTAACTTATAGCTTGGTGGGGAAAGAAGATGGATTCATACCTTTCCCAGGAGTATTTGTATGTAAGTGTAACAATCTTGACCAGAATTTGAACTTGGTATGCTGAATTCTCATTCCAAGCTTCTAACCACCTACACATCCAATGGAATAAAACTTATAGTACTAATGAAGAGTGTATTCTGTACTGTAATAAAAAGCAACAATAAGATAGAATAAAACTAATAATAAGTATATATATATATATATATATATATATATATGTTCATACATATTTTTCCTATAGTAATCTATATAGCTTAGATGTAGTACAAGGAATTGAATCAAACTCACAACTCAATTGTAATTGATCTAGTGAAATTAACCTATTACTCCATATCTAAGTATCCAAACATTTCTCTGTATCTATACCATATTTTTACTATATCTCTCTTTTCCTTAAGTATATATAGATACATTTGAGAAGTGTATTAACTACCATTGCAAACAAATATAATCAATGATATTTTCAGCACCAAATGCAATGTTACAGAACAAATTATATGTATTGCATCAAATTAAATACTTAATACTTTAATTCATAATAGCAATGTTCGTCACAATGGTTTCCTTAAATTCTCTTAGCATGATGCAAAGTTTAATTTTAATCTCTATTATTGTATTTTATTTTTTATTTAAAAAAATAAACTTGAGATTGTAATGTATTTCAATAGTATATAGAAATAATATCGAAAAAATAAACTTAAGAAATATTATTCGTGCAGTTAAAATAATGAATTATCTCCCTTGGCGATAATCTTTCAATCTTTCAATCTTTGTTTTTTATATTTTATTATCAGACGCTAAAAAAAGTAACATTTTATTTTTAAAAGACGTGGTTTGGGACTTGTGAAATGATTTTATTGAAAGAAGAAGCAGTTATTTTTATTATTTTTTATAAATCTGCACATCAAGTTTTTTATGCGAACTAACTTTCATTGTTTCACATTATTTCTTTTTTTAATTTTTATCTGGCCTTAATGTGAATGAAATCGTAACCAATGCAACTATTTTCTTTCTCACTTATTCTTCATTCCCTACAGGTCATTGCCAGTTTACACTCAACAATGACAGTTGATCCTGTTAAAATCACCACTTCTAGCTCCGTAAACGAGGATAAAGTTAGTAACAGTCCTGCTGTGTGTGTGTATCAATTTATCTGGCTCAGTTTGTTATCTCCCTTGCTCTTATGTCTGACTTGCTCGTTGCTGCTAAAGAAAAAAAAAAAAAAAAAAAAGCTTTCAAATCTTTTCAGGCGTGATCTTAATTTCTTGTTTTTCTTCTATCTTGTATGTCGTTTTATTATTTTTCAATGCTTTTTCTTTTGCATCCCGTGTTTTTTCTTTTTCTTTTGTTTTCTTTTCAATACTAGTTGCTGTGTTGTTCAGAACTTGCCACATTTTGAACGTCTATTTCTCAGGCTCCTATCATCCCAGATTTCCCTTGAGAGAATTAACTTTCTTTCTATTTCTAAGCTGTAAAGTGTTTTATTTAAGTAAAAAGTTGGATGCTCTCAGTTTTAATAAAGATAGATTTTTTTTTTAAATCTGATGGTGAGGTTGCTAAGATCTATGGTAAGAACAGATCTATCTTTCACATACAGTTATTGTTATAATCAATTTTATTAGAGATAGGCTTAGTCATAAGTAATTTCTGTTTTTTTTTTTTTTTGTCAGGTGGGGAAACAATGTAATATTTTGAAGAATAAGATTGCTAAACAGAAATCATTTATGACTCAATCTCATATTTATTATTAATCTCATATTGTGTCTTATTAAATTAAATTTTATCAAGCATGTTTGTATAGAAAAAAATGTGGTAGAGAGAATGAAGTATTTGGGTACTTGAAAAGTTTTTAATTTTGATATAAATTTAACAATTATTTTTAAATATTTTGTTTTCTATTTTGCATGGTATGTTTGAAAACATGTTTGTTTTTCTTTTATTAACTGTTAATTTTATTGTGTAAATTTAAAGTAAATGTAAGCATCAGAAATATATTGAATATATCTTCTGCAAAGGTTCAAAACACTTTTTACCAACTGTGCCGAGGTTTGGTACCATCCATGCTTGTAGGTATCCACTGAAGGTCTTGGAACACATCTCCCAAATAAATTAGCTACTCTAAATAAAATTACTAAAAATTGATTTGGTTATGATTTTAACTGTTTTATCCAAACTTGACTTTAACAAAATCTAAATAATTAGGACAAGATTAAACACAAAGGAATTTAATTCTGCTTGTTACTGTAACAGTCATCAAGTAATATTACTTCCCTTTTCACTGTGTAAAAAGAAAAAAATCTATTTTATAACAGAATGATAACTACATTATTAACCAGCATGATGGGATTATTTGCATATGGATCAACAATTCTGCCTCATGAGAATCTATATGCATTCTGTAGAAAGTGTTATACAGACACATATTTTAGGAAATGGATTAAATCCAACAGATTTTTATTTTTAATCTTTGTTTAAACATTATTTTTAAATGAATACTTATATTTGAGTAGATGCTGTTTTTATTTATTTATTAAATAGTATATTCATTTATTTATATCTACCAGCCTGAATATTTTGGAAATCTTGTTAGAAAAATATGCATCCTCTAACAAGATTTCTCAAATATTTAGGCCGGTAGATAAATAAATATACTGTTTAATAAATAAATAAAAATAGCAACTACTCAGATATGAGTAGCCATTTAAAAATAACGTTTAAACAAATAAATTTTTTAAAAAATCTGTTGGATTTAATCCATCTCCTAAAAGATTGTCTTTGTTTATATTAGCATCCAAACAGAGCCGATGTGTATATTTCAAGAATCAGGAGGAAAATGTGTGTTCAAAGGCACTATTCAGGCTTTGTTTGATCAGGAGTTCCAACATGGCTAAGTTGGTCTATGGCATGTCAGATATATATATATTTCTCTTCAGAGTGCCTGATTTTGAAGAGAAAAGAATCAGAGACAAAGAACAAAGACACTAAAAAAAGGAAAGATCAAGAGGGCTCCCCGCCCCAGCTGGGTTCAGCCCCCAGCAACCCATGTCACAACTGCAACAAACTTTTCAGGGCAAAGATCAAACACATCAGTCATCTCTGAACCCACCCTGCCCCTCAGTGATTCAAAATCAAGGTCATCTCTGCATGTGGAGGATGAACATAATATATATATATGTTATGGTGGAACACACCTATTCTATAGGTTAATAGACTCTTCCACCTATAATAAGTAGGAGTAGTAAGAGTAACGAGTCAGCCAGTCAGTCCATGTCAGACGACAATTAGTCGAATACAAAAGTATCAGCGACCAAAACCAGATTACTCTGCATAATACTAAGTTCCTAACGTTTTGTACGTCAAACCTATGACTGACTCAATACAAATACAATCCTCCACTGCAAAATGACTCCACAACAATATATATATATTATTAATTAAAGAATATCAAACACTTAAAATCCCATAGGTTAGAGAAAGCATTTTTCTTTACTAAGATTTTTTTTAAATGTTCAAGCCAATAGACATAATACACACTGTTTAATAAATAAAAACGGGGTGTCCATTTCAAATATAGAGCATCCACTATTATAATGCTTGAAGTAATATATATGTATAATATAAAAAGATACCAATAACCTAGACACTACTGTAATTTCACATTCTAATTCAGGAAGCTGGTTAAGCCTGTCTCAAATCAACTAAACATCTACTAAAAATACTAAAAATAATGTTTAAGTAATAAAATTCCAGGTTAATAAATGAAACAAATTCTCAAAAATTTCATTCTTTATTATAGAATATAAAATTGAGCAGAGATGTATATTTTGAGAATCAGAAAAAAAAAATCTGTGTTTAAAAGCATGATTCAGGCTTGGCCATCAGCTTCTCTGTATCTAAACGGTCAAAGCACATCAGATCTAATGATGGTTTCCCCTAAAGAAAGTGCAAATTTTTCTTGTGAGATTTCTCCAATATTCAGCTCGGTACATGTAAGTAAATCAGTCAGTTATTCACCATGTGTGATACACGCTTAGGTGATCATGTATCTTTCGATACATGATTGACAAGACAGATTTTTTTTACACCCCCCCCCCCCCCCCCCCCCCCCCCCCCCCCCCCCCCCCCCCCCCCCCCCCCCCCCCCCCCCCCCCCCCCCCCCCCCCCCCCCCCCCCCCCCCCCCCCCCCCCCCCCCCCCCCCCCCCCCCCCCCCCCCCCCCCCCCCCCCCCCCCCCCCCCCCCCCCCCCCCCCCCCCCCCACAGTAGGTTGCCATTTCTTTCTGTAGTAGACCAGTTGCCATCCAAGGCTATAGAACCTGGTCTATCGGGCTATTTACCCATAGCTTGGGGGGGGGGGGAGATTCATACCTTTCCCAAGGGTATTAGCAATGTAATGGATTCGACTGGAATTTGAACTCGGCTGTAAATAAATAAATAAATGTACTGTTTAATAAATAAACAGAGTATCTACTCAAATATGGGTATCCATTAAAAATAACAATTTAAATAATAATAATAATATATTAATAAACATATTGCAATTTATGTGTAGATACTTTCATTTTCTTCTACAATTTTTTAAAACAGATAATGATATAAAAAAAAAACGAACCTATTAAAAGCAATTCTATCATCACTTTTATAGTGGAATATTTTGATGGGGAGACAACTATTGTTGCCTTCACCGCAGATCAAGTATTTTGTCTAATTTCATATTGCAACCATATTTTTAAAATAATACAAAATACCTTAAATTGGGTTGTGTTACTATTATATAAAATAAGATCAATAATTCTGTAGTCTGACAAATAGTTATTAGCCTTTATTTCATATTTTGATTTGAAAATATGATTATATTCGCCACTGAATTGCATTGTCAAGAGAGGAAATTATATTGAAAAATTATTGTTTGCAAAGCCAAAATCATGATAACATTTGCTATATTATGCTGTGGTTGAGAATTCAATTCAGGAAGTGAAATTAATATCTTTTGGTTCAGTGGAAGAACAAATTAAATGATGAGATATCCTAGAATGGAACAATCTATCCCTATGAATTGAATAAAGGATTAAGCTTGAAATTCTCAGGTTACTAAATATGACTGCATCTGAAGAAGACTAAAGAGTATAATGTTTCAAATGTTATTACTATAACTAATATATAACTAATAAGATTAAGACATCAGTCTAAATAAATCTGCATAATCCTGATTAGATTAATTATTTGAAATAATGAAAATGGAGTTGTCTCCACTTATTATGAACAGCAATGACAAAATATATTGATCCAAGTCTAAATGATATAAATATTTACTGACCTTCATTCAAAAAAAAAAGATTGTATAGCACTAATATTTCAAATGGGAAGGTTTTGCTTGTCTTAAAAACGAGAAGTTAACGTAGCCTTTATCTGTTCTCTCCCCCTTGGGAAATATACAACTACCAGCTCGCTTCGTCAGTCTCTTCTGTCCATTCACTGACTAATATTAAAATTGAGGCCAAACTGAAAGCATCTCCTGATGTACTATTTCACAGGACAATCTTTTGGTATGACAAAGCTGACTAGGACAGCTTCAGATTCTACATTGCAGAATGAGCTGTATGACTTAGTCCCATCAACTCTGACCTTTACAACTAGGACCTGCCATGCCGCATACACAAGTGTGAATCATCCTCATTCTCTTTGTATTCCATTACTAAGAAGTAAGTTTCATTCAGACAGCTTCTTCCTGAGAAATATAACTTTGTGGAACAGTCTTCCAATAGGATGTCTTCCCAATTATTACAATCTTGACTTCTTCAAGTTTAGGTTTAACCATTATCTTTCCTCCATAGCCCCATTAACTTCACTTCTTTCCCTTTCTTATGCTCATACAACACACTAACCCTCTACCTTGAGTGGCTCTTAGACCTTGTTTTGGGTGAACATTAGTATAAAAAATTCACTCAGAAAGCAGGCTAAAGTCTAAATGATATATAAGCATGAATACTTTAGCTGACCACTGAGTGGTTTAGAAATTTAGCCTTGTACAAAATTAGGCTCAGTAGCACAAATACCATTGTGATAAGTGAAGGGCTCTATCTGAGCTACCTAAGATATTAACTGTCCTATACTGTTTAAAGTCTATCTAATAAATGATACTCTCAGGGTTCTTGTCCTATTGAGATGGTAACAAAACAATCTCTACTGCATGTGACATAATATGTGCATCAAAGGAAGCATTACAGGAATTTCACTAAGAACTCAACAGTTTTTATGATGAACAGATCAGTTTTCATAAATAATGTACTCAATTCATTTAAGATATCACTTTTCCATTTGGAATTATGATATTTAAGACACAAGGCTGCATCAAATTTTTATTTAGATACAATGATTTTCATAATAAAAAACCACAACATAAATATTGTTATAATGAATTTTTGGTTGGAAAGAAACAAACAAAAATCAAGATTTCAACAGAACATATTTCTCAAAATTAAGAATATGTACATAGTTGTGAAAGGTAGCAAAAATTGTTCATATGTGATTCCTTAGTTGCCATTGATAAGAAAGGTGATTAGGTGTAATGGTGTTATCAGTAGGACCAGGAGTTGACTGATTTCTTAGTTGACCAAGGTCACAGTTGGTATCAGGAGATATGTTTGGTGATCTGGTGACTGTGTGACAAGGCTGAAGTGTTGAAGTCGAAATGCTTGTTGTTGACGAGTAGTGCCATTTTTATATCTTTAGTTCAACAAGTGCAAGCTCCTGGGGACATTTTTTTTTTTTTTTGTCAGGAATGTTTGTGATTAGCTATTGCATTTTTTGAGAGGATTTCTTTTATGAACCAGATGTGATGCTCAAAGCCCCTGAACAGAAGAGGACATTTTGTATCTTTCCTTTTTAGCATACCCAATCAACATGTCTGGTGAAATGTATTTGTGAATTAGAAAGAGATCTTTACTAAGTAGCATAACAGAATCATCTCAATTTTTTCTCTCCATAAAAAAGAAATAATTGTTTAAAAATCATTACAACCAAAGATATAATCAATAGATAAACTATGTTAAACAGTATTAATATGTCTGTTCCATAATAAATGTTACATTTGCAAACACATTTCATGTACTAAATATAACAACTTTTATGGGACAGAGATAGTGATACTGTCTGATTGGATGTAATACTATATATATAATTTTGATTTAAACTACAATCTATTAAACTATTAAAACTAGTATTCAATACTGCGTGTGTGTGTGTGTGTGTGTGTGTGTATATATATATATATATATATATAAAAATGCAAAAATCAGGCCTGAACATTGGCGACAGTCTGTTTCATGACTGTATGCAATCATCAGGCCTGTGATTTATATAGCATATTTTATATTTACACACGCCTATCTCTGATATTGAGCACTTTATCCCATAAATATAGCACACCTTAAGACTATATTTATATATATATATATATATATATATATATATATATATATATATACACACACAGGGTGTCCCCCCCAAAATTGGCACCATTTGAAATGTGAATATCTGACTAACTACATCCTCCAGTGCCTCAGTGAGTCTCTGTTTAAGTTCCTCTAGGCTTGTAGGAAGAGCAAGGATATAGACCTGTCCTTTTACATAGCCCCATAAAAAAGATTACAAGGTGTCATGTCAGGTGAATGTGGTGTCCATTTCAACAACTCGTTGTCATTATAATTGGCACACCTGATCCATCTTCCTCGTAGATTTTCATTGAGATAAGTACACATAGTCAATTTAGTTTTTACACATTTTGTTAAAATTTGAGATCATTTGAGTAAGAATGGTTATGGTATTAGACCAGAAAATCATGTCAGTTTTTTGAGAACACTATATATTATTAAAACTAGTATTTTATAATTTCACTGTCTAGTCAAGGGATTGTAGCCATGTTCATATCAATACTTATAGTACACTAATGTCACTTCATCATTAATACTAAAGTTGCTGACTCAGCAAAGGCTTTAATTGTTGAAGTTTTATCCAAAAGTTCAACTGTCATGTGCTTGCCACATGCTAAGGATAGAAAAATATTGTCTTCTTCTAAAAACCTTCCTATGTAGGAAATAAGTCTCTGGCTAATGGAAACATTACTCCACTGTGCCTCCTCTGAGTTAACATATAGTTGAGTATTAAGGCCTAATTTTTAGCTTTATTTTTTTAAGTAGTTGACAATTAAAAAAAAGGGTAGAAAAATATGAGCGTGTTTTAAAAATACCATCAAAATGAATCGAGTGAAAACCGTTGAATTAATATTGAAATTTCTGTGCATGTTTATGTCTTTTGTGACGTGTATTTTGACATTTGTCTTTAGCTTTCTGGACTTTTTTTTTTTTTTTTAACATTGGTTTCTTGCATGAATTTTCTGGATTAAATCTGGAGAGCTTGAAGGAGATAAATTAGAGACCTTCACAAATAACATGATACCTAAGGTTTAAAATGAATTTTTAAAAATGAAAAATCTTTCCTGAAGCTTTTATATTAGTTTTAATTTCAAACTAATAAATTAAATTTAATACTTCTAATAATCAAAATCTGTTGCTGTATTTTGAAAACTAATTTAAATTGACTGGAAGGAGTTTTTTTTTTTTTTTTTTTACCTGAAATACCTGATTAGTGCCCTTTTTTAGTCATCTTTCATCACAATGTAATTCTGTTTATTAAAAATATCTTCCCAAAATAAAATACACTTTCTGAAACTTTATTTGAGGAATATTATATGATTTAAAATATAATTAATCTGATTTGGAACAACTATTAATTACTTAAGTTTAAAATATTGCAGTAGCTGTATTTTTACAGTAGCTATCTTGACATGTTGACAGCCTGATGACAGGTCTAATGTTGTTCTATGGAGACTATCTATAAAATACACAATTGAAGAAAATGATGCAAGTACCTTTTTTATATTTTATAAGTACTCAGTAATCTTGAAAATTTAGAAAAATATTTTCTGTAATCTTATGTTTCATTGAATTTTAGAAATGTCAGCTTTAAATTTGCTATAGTCATCACTCTTATTTTCTGATAATGTTGTGTATGGTCACCTGTACTTACAAAAATCGGCATTTATACCCAAAAAATAATCCAAAATATTGGTGTTGGGTGACTTGTATTAAGTTTTTCTATTAATGATTAGTAAATATAGTTTTCATTTAATAATAATATCATCTAAAAGGCTGAAATTAATACAAAATTTTAAAAGATTTAAAACCTAATTAAACTTTAAAAAAATGAAAACAATTCTTGTAAACATTCATTATTCACTGAAATTTTTTTTCTTAAGACAATAGTGCTCTTAATATATATTATTTATAAAAGCAATTAAAAGCTTTTCTAATTAAATAATGTCATAGTTTTATTGCAGTTTTTTTTTTTATTTTCAGTAAATGGTGATTCTTGTTTGACAAAGAAAAATTGATGATTTAAATTCTCCAAGGTGTTCTGCTTTTAACTAATGTAAATATGAAGAGACTGAAATTTCAATTTCTTGAAATTTCATAAAATTAAATAAGTGAGGGTAATAAATGTAAAAAAAAAATGTTTTTACAAAGATTTTCTTTAAAAAAATTTCAACGATTTGTGAACAAGTCCTGAAGATTTAATTAAAATCTGACAATTATTTGATTTTCTTCAAGAATTTCCAAAACAATGTGTTTTTAATATCAAAAAGACTCTAAAAATCCTTATAGTAATCGTTGGCCCACCTGCTGACATTAAAAAAAAAATTTTAACCCAAATTTTGAATGTCCTAGAAATGATTAAAAGATTTCATAAAATAATCAAAAAATACTTTGGTGTTTCCTCTTAATAATAATGTAAATTTTGATGATAAAACATTGTTTTTATCAAGTTTGGGGCATTTTTTCATCATGGTATGCTCTTTTTTTAGAAAATTTTTAGAGGTATCTAGAATAAATGATGCAGTTCCAAAATGAATCATTGGATTTTTATTTTTCATTTTTTCAATATTTCTTTAAAAGAATTTTTTCTTTAAATTTAAGTTAATACATCTCTAAATTTTCTTTCATTAAAAATATATTTATAAACTCAAAATCTCTATTCCTTTTAAAAAAAAAATTTAAACAAAAATTTTTTTCCCGTTTTGAAAGTGAAATTAAAAAATTGAAAAAAATAATTAAAATAGTTTTAATTGAAATTTTTACTTCAAAACACTGAAAAAGAAAAGTATTAGTTTTTTAATTATTTTTTTTCAAAAGGAATTTAGATCTTTGATTCAATAATTTTTTGATGCTCACCTGTCCAGACTTAACCATATCTTCTTTCATGTTTTAAGTTCAAACTTTTAATAATTTGCTGATTGAAAAAAAAAAAAAAAAAAGAATTCATCAAAAAGAGTAAGATTTTGGCATTTTTTGGAAAGAGAGGTTATGACCCTCTAATAACATGGCAACCAAAAATATAGTTTGATTAACACTTGCCTCAAAGGAGAAACGAATTTCACACCACATTACAGAACTTTTCAGTACATTTATGATTACTTATGTACTTATAAAATCCATAATAGTGACATCAGTAGAAACCCTGAGAATACATTAAGTTTCATTTACTTTTTAAAATAAATATTACAAACATTTTAATTCTTCTTTGTCATCAAAAGCAAAAACAAATATAATTTCTTCAGAATTCCCATGATGCTAAAATACAAAACATTGGAATTTAAGATTTTTTTCAAAAATCAGTTTTAGCTATTCTGTCCAAGCATCTATTTTTGGTCTAAGTTGTATTCCACATTTTTCTTTTTCAATGTTGTCTTACCTTGATTTTAGCGTTATGATATAACAAGTAAAACAAAATTTAAGCCGTGAAAACACATGTTAATTCTTACCATAATAATATTTCTATAAAAAGTAAGATAAAACAAAACTCTGTTTTTAAAAAATGTCAAAATTGTATAATTTTGAATAATAAGCCAAATATTTTTTAACAAAATATTGATACTGATTCTATTGTTCTTATAGAAATATTTTTAATTTTTAATAATGATGATAAAAGAGATATACAAAAATTCTATTTCAAAAGTGAGGAAAATATTTTAAAGGTCATCCTTCAAAAATACAAACCTGAATTTATTTTATATTAATCTAAATATTTATTTTATATTAATCTAAATATGTTCACAATTTATCAAACTTTAAACATTCAACATTCCAGCCTTTTTTTTTTTATTTTTTGATGTTTGTTGTATTTAGTAAATTGAAATTTTCAAACCAAACCTTTTATTTGATCTATAGAAGTAAATTGTTCTCATTTTACTGTCTATACTATGGGATGGCTCATTTAAGTTAAGCCTTCATAAGGGTTCTTTTATTCAATCCATAGGATAACATTGTTCTCATTCCAGTTTCCATGCTCAAAGATATCTCATCTCAATAAATAAAATTTTTGCTTTGAAATCCTCAGAGAGCTACCAGATAGCTGAACAAGTTCATAGGGTAAAATTTCTTAGACATTGAGATTATAACAAGCAAGATACAGATACTAGTACGAATAGATTAAAGTATCTCTTAAGAAATTTTGATTGTATTTGTTTTATTTCTTAAATAATTTTTATGAGGAAAAACTAATTTCTAATGAAATTGTTTAACTCAGCTGTGTTTATGAGCAATCATTATTTTAAAGTTTAACCAATAAATAGGACTTAACAGTTAAACTAACAAAAGATTTTGCCACCATAACTCTTTAAGATGATTTTATTTTCAGAAAGAAAAGTGTGTTCAATTTTTTTTTCTGTTTACTAACGTGTGTGCTGTTAAATCTCTTTTAGATTTAAGAAAATGCATTTTACATTTTAAAAATATTTTTATCTGGGAAACAAGCCTTTGTCCTTTTTCTATTTGCTTTACTTTCATTGTCTGCAATTTTTTATTTTCACAGAGCCAGATAAGAAATTTAAAAGAAAAACCAAAATTCAGAGCCATATTTCATTTAGCCTCCTTGCTTTTCGTTTTTGTGTTTTGCATGTTCTTCAACTTTTATTGCATGCTTTTATTCTTTCTTTCATCTATTCTATTCTGGTCTGGTCAACTAGTCAATAACAGGCAAAAGTGATCAGTGTCTATTCATGCATGTCTTTTGAACTCTCCTAAAAAAAAAAAAGGAGCAATTTACAAATTTTTTATTATAAAAATAAAAAATTGTTTTAAGTGATTGATTTCACAATTTTTAAATCTAATCAAATATTTAACTGCCATTTCAACAAGATTGACTTTTTGCTTTAAATAAATCTAATAATTTAAAACAAAAATGACCTGAGTGTCCATCAAATCTTTCATTGATTAGATTTTAAAATTAGGGAGTTTGATTAGACTGAATGTTAACTCATATCCTGTTGATATCAGTTTAAATTGACACCTATTACCCCATATACTGTGGCCTTTTAGTTTAATGTTTGGATTTTCTTGACTTTCAAATGAAAACTTGGAAATTTTCCAACATATTTCAGTGAAATGTTCACTCTCAAAAGTTATAGTTTAAATATAATTTAAATATATGGAAAAAAGAAGGCATCAGTTTAAACTAACACTAATTGAAAATGGGTTAAACATTTTTCTATTTACAATATTAAAAAGTATCACATCATGTATAGTAAACTTCTTAATGTTACAGAGATATGAATTTTGATCAGCATAATTGATATATCAACATATAAATTTTTTTTTTTTATTTTATGTTAAACATCTTTGATGCATTTTTTCCTGAAAAGAGGTTATAGTATTTTGTCATTTCATTAATGAAGATTTATTTTATTTTTTTTATACTGAAGGTAACAATGATTTCAACAGTCTGAAAGTCTTCTTTCAATTTTAATGACCAACTGTCTTACATTTTTCTGTTAGGATATAAAATTGCTAATTCTTCATAAAATTCATGTAATGTTTTTACCAGATGTAAAGATTTCAGTTTTGCACAATGTGTACATATATAAAGGATCTCTCCCTATTTGAATAACCCAAATTGTACATACATCATTTATCAACTCTAATATCTTATTTAAGAATATCAACCATTATGAGTTTTCTAGGCTGGGAATAGGTGTTTTTATTGAGAAACCAACTGTAGATTGCCAGCCATTGTTAAAGAGCTTATATGTGCCCCCTAGTTGAGGATTTGTGACCTTCTGTTAACACAAACAGTGAATTTTTTTTCTGAAAAGAGGTTATTGTATTTTGCCATTTCATTAATAAACATTTCATTTTTTTAATAATGAAGAAAATTATTTCCACATAATTTGAACCATTTTATATATCATCAGATATATTTTAAAAAAAACATTTCAATTTAAAACATTATTTTGTTTCTTTTTTCTTTGTTTCAGTGATCCATAAGTAAATTTTAGCCAGAAGGTACCCACCCGCTGTATATAACTGAAATAAACAGAAGAGGAAAAGAAAAAGAAAAAAAAAATAAGAGTTGAGTATATTTCAGGAACTTTGTAAACAAATAAAAAATTAAAAAGAGGCCATTCTGTGGGAATTGGCTTACAAAGAGGGCAGAAATTCTTTTCATAAAACTTTACACTTAAAGAAAAAAAAAAAAAAAATGATGAGAGCCTTCATTGCCAACATTCTTACCCAAACTGACTGGTCTTGTATCATGAGCCATAAAATGAGAGAAGGGAAAAAAATAACCCTCAGAAAAATATGTATCAGAGACAAAGGAGAAAATTCTAAAATGATGAAGAGGTAAAAAAAAAAAAATAAATAAAAATAAAAGAAGCATTGTAATGAGGTATTTACTGCTGACTGTACACTCATCAAAAATAGATTTTGATGAATTAGTTTTGAATCATTTCCCACACCACTTACCCACCCAATTCTGAATTACATCTCATGCAAAAGAAAAAAAGGAAAAGAAAATGCGTTTGCACCATCTCATTCAAAGGCCAATTTATTCTATAATACAAACTACCATATATATTTATCTGTCCCATAAAGTGATCTCCCCTTTTTAATAAAAATATTCTGTTAGGTTATTAGGTGCCATTACACGACATCAAACATCTCATTAATAAATAGGAGAGATCAAGATATTGTTTTTATTTTTTTTGCTAATCTTTTTTGTTGCATGTTAGCTTTTGGAGGCTATTTTAATCATTTAAAAAGTATAATTCTTATTTACATGAGACAAGAAAGTTAATGGTCTGGATATAAATATCTGAGATTACTTATGCAGAAATTATAACTAATCTAATTACAAAATTACTAAAATATTGGTGTCATTTTATTTTTTTTTTCTATGTGAGTTAATTAATATAAGTATAATTGCTTATTAGAAATGTGCGCTTTGGGTCCCATTTCATCATTCTTCTGAAAGTTGACCAACTAAAAAGCAAGAAATGAATAACTATCATCAAGTTGGTGTAAAAACAAATTATATTAGTTTTAGACATAAATAATTTTCATTTTTGTTTATCAACTTTTACACTGTTATTTGTAATGACTTGTTGCTACTTATCAAGCAACTCTTTGATACCTCACAGGTTTTGATGTAACAAAGTTTTCAATGAACTCTTGAATCTGGTTTTCATGCAAGAAAATTTTCCCCCATCAGAATGTTTTGCAGTGATTGAAAAAGGTAATAGTTAATGTAAGGTCTGGCAAATATGGCAGGCAAGTTAGAACAGACCAACCAATTTTTTTCCTGTATTATCCTTGCTATATTGTCATGGCGGAGATGAACATTTTTTCCTTTAATCCAATTTACATTGTGACTGCTGTGCAAAAACCAAAGTATATTAGTGTATTCCAAATTTATTCTTAACTGCCACATACAATTAGTAGTTAAGCTGACAAATTCATCATTATAATTGGTTCTCTTAAACAGAAGTTACATATAACTAAACCTAATATATTACACACACATATAAAATGTTGAAGTTAAACAGACATGGTTCCCTATAGCATCTGTAATAAATAACAGAAAGTTTATATCAAATATATATAAAATATGCTTACTGTTATTGCTTAAAAAAAAAAGGACTCTACATTAAAAATAATAAGAATAAAAATATAGTCATTTCTTCAACTTAAATATTAGTTTCTCACAGTGAGTCAATCACAATGTGAATTGCTTGAAATTTGTAGAACTACTTACAAAGTAAACATGTATAAGATTTTGTCATCAAACTTTGTGGTAAGTGAGCCATCTATTTAATACATTTTTACAGGCCAAAGAAAAATCAGTTATAAATATGGATTTTATTTAAATCCTTTTTTTTTTTGCAATCAATATTATATGATTCAAAATAAAGAATAAATGTAATTATTTATAAAGAAACAATCAAAATAATATGTAAAAATATTTGACATAAGCAAATGCACTGACAAAATAATCTCTTTCTTAATGAGAGGGAAAAAATGAGAAAACCAAGCTATTTAATGGTAAGCATTTCAAGGATTTAAACACCATTAGACTAACCTGTTTTAGAAATTTATATTATTTATTTCTTCATCAAAATAAGAAAATGAACAAGTGATATTTTTGCTTTTTTTTAACTAAAAATTAAAGTATATTTTTCCTTTTATATAATGTGGGACAGATACATATATTTCTTAGATGAAATTTTAAATGTTTACCAGACAAATATGCAGTGAATAGCTAACATATTTATTTTTGTGTTTACATGAAACAAAAACAAAATCAAAAAAATCATCAGGTGATAAGAAAAAAAAACCTACATTTGTAGATATTTGAAGACTTAGCACATTTTAAATAAAATGTTGCCAACTGAAGCATTGCAATTGAAAATTAAAGACACTCAGTTGATGCATGTGGAATAGTAACTGGATTTTACAAACATGTTATTGAACTCATCTGATGTTAGTGAGCACAAAAAATCTCTTTATTTATTCATTTTCTTATTGTGTGCATGTTTGGATACATCAGATGAAAAATGGAATATTTGCCAACTGAAGTGTTATCAAAATTAAATGATGGTGTGAAATCCAGTTAAATGGTATTGGTAAAGAAAAGAAAAAAGAAAACATTTTTTTTGTTTTATTTATCAGAAGATGGTCACTTGATAAATAAAATCACAAAATATATACTTTTGTATTTGTGGGTATGAAACATAGAAAAATGATGGATTTGGACCTCACTTGATAAATGAGTGTACAGTTAAAATTAAAATACTTCTACAATGCTTTTTTGGTGTGTGTGAGAGAGTGTGAGATAGATAGATACAAAGTGAGAGAGATATAAAAAAAAACAAAAAAAAACCCAAAAAAACAAAGCCATGTCTCTTCTTATTCCCCACTGACACTATTGCTCATCAACCAGTCAGATTTTTTTTTAAGCCATTTGCCAGCAGTAATGGAAGGTTTGTGTCAACTCAGTAATGTGTGATTGTTCTTTCAACTGTGGTTTTCTACAGTTGTACAGTAAATACTTGTGCTTGACAGAAATTTGAATGACATGAGAAAAAAGATGTAAATGTTTTTGTTACCTCCTAATGCAGGGAATATTGTAGTATAAAAAATAAACAACGGTTTAACTGGTGGTGTAATTTTATGATTGGTCCACATATACAAGCCAACAAATATGCAAAATTACTAACACAGACATACACATACACTTTGTGATTTTTTTAAAGTTTAGCTCCCACAATTAAAGATGACTTATATTTATGCCATGCATTTAAACTAAAACTGTTTGAAAGACCCAGTAGACCAGCATAAATTGTTTGAGATTATATTTGGGAAAACGATATATAAATTTTTTTTATATAAAGAACAAATTTAGGGAAAAACTATGACAAAGTGGGAAAAATTTTTTGTGGGACACATTTCGTCCTTAGAACTTCATCAAATTTAAAATTTCTTTTCAAATATATGTTTTGGGTATACAGTCTCGCTGATTTTGTTTAGTTTGCTTTTCTTTTTGTCATCACTTTTATTATTAAGTACCCCACATTATGATAACGAAGATCTGCCAAGAAAGCTGAAATGTTTTAAGAACCTGGATGTAAATTTACTGTTGATGATCTAGCAATTAAAACACTTTCTAAGCATTTTTGTCTTAGTAAATTGCTTTCTCCTTTAATTAGAGTAGAAGTTTTTAATTCAAAATTATGGTCAAATTCATTACAGTTAGCAACAACTACATTTAATGTGTTGTTCTGTAAAACATCCCTTTTGTGTTCATATAATCTTTTATTTAAATTTCTTTACTAAGACAAAAATGTTTACAAAATGCTTTAATTATTAGATATTAGATTGTCTCCAGTAAATTTACATCCAGGTTCTTACAACATTTTATCTATCTCAGCAGATCTTCTATTATCACAATGTGAAATAATTAATAATAAAAGTGATAGAAACACAAACAAAAAAGACAAAGAAACTAAATGAAATTGGTTAGATTATATATCAAAATAAATATATGTAAAAAAAAAAAAAAAAATTCTCAGTATCCTCTTTCCTTTGTGCGCACGTGTAGTTGCGTCACCATAAATATCACTTTAGTTCAATAAATCCTTAAGGACAAAATGGATCACATGAAAACTTTTCCACTTTGTCATAGTTTTTTCCCCTCAAATTTTTCATATATATATATATATATATATATATATATATATATATTATTTATTTTATACTCTCTCCTCTGTTCATCTGGGCTGTTTCTAGATGAACACTAGATTTTTTTTTAATATCAACCCCTACCCCAATATTTTATCCCTAAATAAATTTCCAGAAATCTTAACTTACTGCCTTATGTCCAGGGTTCTAATCTGAAGCATTTTTTCACTGCCTCCATCTTTTGATTTAACATAATTTTAAACAACCCTGTTTCAGTGTTCCTATGGGGAAATAATACAAGTTACCTTTATAAATTCATAAAAATTTTTTAAAAAAAATTTAAAAAAATGAATAATGCTGGTAGGTTCATGTATAACGGAATTTAATAACATTTGTAAGTAGAGGGATTTTCCCCATTTTTTTCTTTTAGTTTTGTTGGCAGTCTAAAAAAATAAATAAACAAATAAAATAACAAAAAAGATTTTTTGCTAGAGGATTCATTACATATCTCTGAAGGATGGAAAAAGCAGATAATTTCTGCAAATGTAATTTTCCAACAGATGTATTAATTTTAGAAATATATGGCATTGATCACTAACAAAATAATTTAACTGTATTTAACTTAATAATATTGGATTAAAAACATTTCAATCTAACTTTCTTCGTGAAAATATTTGAATGAGTTTGTTTTCTCTTTTTTCATTTTTTTTATAATTAAATTTGTAATTATGCCACAATATTTCATGACTGTTTTTTTTTTTTTTTTTTTGCTTTGGATGTCTGTATTACAATGAAATTATTTTCAAATAACAATAAAATTGACTTTAGAAAAATATATACACTAAATGTAAATAATTTTACCAAATAAAGGAAAATTATTATTTTTTTTTACATTAATAAAAAGAAATATAGTGTCAATTAAACACAGGATTATTTTATAAAATCTAGAACATGTTAAACATAGATTTGTATATAATCTACAGGGTCTGCCAAAAGTACTCTAAGGATTTGAAAAAAATATAAATAAAACAAATATTATTAAATAAATGTATTTTTTAATTTAAATGGAAGCCTGAAATGCAAAGTTTTAATTAACTCATTTATTAAAAAAAAAAAGTCTTTATCCCTTAAAGGTTGTCCCTGAATGACAACACATAAATCTGCTTGCAAAAGAATGTTGTTCATTATATTACATATAAATTTTCATAATTCCCAGCTCTTGTATTCTATTTCAAACTCTGTATGGTTCATTGAAATAGAAATGCTCCTTTAAGTATTCGCAAAAGAAAAAAAAAGTCTAGTTATGTCAGGTGATCAATGAACAATTAATGTCACCACTATACAAGATTATTCAGTTTCCAAAGATTTGATGCAACATGTTATAAACCACATATGAAAACACGAGAACAAATGAAGACAATTGCCAGTGAGGTGGAATTCATTATATTGCCAATATAGAAGATCAAGGCAAAAAAAGTCTTTTTGTTGGTGAGGGAAGTGACCTGGAGGATGGTGGATTCACTAGTGAGTGGCTTTGAAGCTTGTGTTGAGTCGGTTGACTGAGGTCATTAGTGGTTTCTATGACCATCTGCCTGCCTACTCACCTGCAACTGTTTTTGACTGTCACAATCAGCATCATTTTAAGCAGTCAAGATAGATGCATGACTCACTGATTTTGTCATGCTTTAGCGGCAATTTTCTGATGTTTAAATTCTATTTTATATTTTTGGGGACAGGGGATTTGTTTTGTGAACTGAGTGTGATGCTCAGAGACCCTGTGCAGAGAATAATTTTTTTTTTATTTTGAATTTTGCTTTCTTAGCCTTCACATTCAGCTGACAAGTTTTGAAGTGAATCAGAAAGAGATCTAATTTGAAGCAAAATATGAGGCAAGTTGAATCAGACTGTTGAAATCACAGTGAATCCTGATTATCCATCTTGTATAGTGCTGATCACTGAAAGGTACTCATTATGTAATGATCCTTTTCACCATTCATAGTAACTGCTTCTCCTTTGATGTTCTTATAAAAAAAAAAAAGTAGGATCTAATTATATCATCATGTTATTTAATCATGAAAACACTATATATTCTAGAATCAAGTTGAAACTTGTTTATGGTTTGATTATAAATCCGTCACACTAAATTGAAATTACTACACAATCTTGGCAGATCCTAGATTATTCAAATGGATTATATCATTTGGATAATTAACATTAAATCCACAAATTTTTATAAAAACAAAACTCAACTTTCTTCAAAACTGTTTAAGTTTTAAAACAATATTTTACAAGCTTTATAATATTTTTTTTACTATTAAATGTTTTAGTGTTCTTAAAAAACAAAATGGTGGAGTTATATGGGGTTTTGTCTGCTGCTTTATTTCAGTAAACAAATATTTATAATGCATTTGCATAGGAACAAAACAAGATTGAGAATTGCAAGGATTTTATAGAATATCAAGTTAAAAAAAATTTAATGTTTTTTAGTGATTGAAATTTTAAAAGTATTTAAATAAATAAATAAATACTTATTATATTTTGTTAGCTGTAAAATTAATTATATCAGCAAATGTAACCCAAATTTAAGGACAAAAAGATTAAGATATGTTAAACTGAAGTTATTTTTCTTATTTATTTTTTTATATGCTTTGAATTAATATGATTTTCATTTCTTTTTGAAATTAACTTTCCATGTTCAAAAGAACAAAAAAGAAACTAGAAACTTAATTTATGGCGTGATTAAAAAAAAATGTAATTTCATTATTTTTTTTCCTGCCCTGCCCTTTTAGTACATTAGAATTGCACACATATTTGCATGAGAACAGTCATAATTTTAGAGCCCAGTTTTGCATTATATGTATATTGCAAATCAACCCCTACCTTAGAGCCTCTTTCTGTTAAAACTTAATTTGGTAAAGTTTAACAAATGTACCCACAAAACAAAAGAAAAAAAAAATATCTGTCAAAAGGATAGGTTTTCTCTCGACATCACTGCATACTTCCTCAACAATTTCTATTGTTTTAAAAAGCCATTTTTAGGATTTTAATAAAACTCAGACATATAAAACTCCATTTATGCACTGTCTTTTTTCAAGAATTAACAAAAGAATTAAACACTAGTATTTATTTTTTAGATTGTTAATTTAAAATAACAATTTTATATTCACAGGTTTATAAAATCATGTGAACCACTACAATGTAATATTTAGTATTTACTAAATTATAAAATAATAACTATTAAAACAAATTTTTTATTCATAAATTATAAAAACGTGTGTGAACAAGAGAACAAGAAAATTTAAATATACACATAATCATGAGTAATTGTAAAATGTTTAACATATATGCCCACAAAAAATGATGCTTCAAAAGGTTGTGTATTTTTTAGTGACACTGCTATTAATCTATACTTCTTTGGCATTATTATTGTTTTAAGAAGCTATATTTTTTACATTTTAATAAAACCCAAATACAACCCGGATATAAGAGACCCAGATATAAGAGAAACCCGGATATAAGAGAGATTTTCTCTGGTCCCAAATTAGAGCCTGTGTTAAATGTATATAAATTAGACCAAAACCGGATATAAGAGACTTCTTCTCCGGTCCTGACAACTTATATCCGGGTTACACTGTATATGAAACTGGATTTATACATTCACTTTTTTTTCATGAGAATTGAAAAAAGTATTAAAAAATATTTATTTTATTACTTTGTTTATTTGCAAGAATTATTTTATCTTTAGAAGTTTATGAAAACAAGTGAACTAACTACAATGCAATATTTATTTTTTACCATAAGGAAATAACTAATGAAAACAATTTTTTTTATTCATAAATTTATAAAAAATATATGTGAACAAGAAAATTTAAATGCACACATAACAAGTAACTGTAATTATAAACTTTGGAAAAATATATTTTTCCAGGCATTTCTTTCATTTATTACCACATAAATTCGATAAAATAGGTGTTTGGATTTATACTTTTTTTCTCAAGAATTGACAAAAAATATGTTAAAAACTATATATTTATTTACAAGAATAGTGTTTAATTCTTTTGTTGTCAATTTTCAAGGAAGAAGAGAGAAAAAAATGTATAAATCCAGCTTCATATGTTTGGGTTTTACTTTTATTAAAATTATAAAAATAGCTTTTTAAAACAATAAAAATTGCTGAGAGAGTACTGTAATAGCGTTGTCAAGAGAAAAACCGTCCTTTTGACAAACTATATTTTTGTGGGCATATATATTAAAATTTGCCCTTAATTTTTATCAAAAATGAAAAATTTCCTTTACAAATAAAGTCATATTCAGACAATGCAGACAACACTACTTAAGAAAAATTTGTACGAAAATATAACTCCACTACCTTAGTTTAATGAATCTTAATCATAAATAATTAAACAACAGAAATGAATTTGATAAAAGCCTCAAAACAGGAAACAGTTTAGAGACCATTTATAAAACATGTCATTTTTTATCAGAAAATTAATAGAAAAATAAAACTAAAATAAGTGTTATTTACATTATTCATATTCAAACTATTGTCATCATCTTTGTTGTTGTTATCACAATGTTTCAGCCGTTATGCCCTCCAGCCTTCTTAGGCATATATTGATCTAGGAAATCTACAAGGAATTCTGAACTGAACCCTTTATTTAATTTACTGGGAAAAATGAATATAAACAGTGTAAATCCTCCAAATCCCATAAATTCAGACAAAAATTAAAATAAGCATGTTGAAAATTTAGTTTACTGAAATGATTAAGACAAACATAAAATATGAAATAGAAATTGACATATTTTACTTTGCAATCTTACACAAGAAAATAGCAGATATTCCAATCAACTTATAATTCCTCGGCCAAATAGAAATAAAGGGTACTCACTGTTCAAAATTAAAATATGGTTGTTTCTATTTTGCATACTAGTCAACTACCTGTCCTACAAACAGAGAAAAGTAAGTTGTCATAGATGTTCTCTTACATTTCTAAAATATCTTTATAAACAACATTTTCAGGAAGACGTCTATTTTCTAAAGTTCTTTTTGTCATAATGCGAAGTCCACTTAA
Organism: Acanthosepion pharaonis; assembly: GCA_903632075.3. NCBI lineage: Eukaryota > Metazoa > Mollusca > Cephalopoda > Sepiida > Sepiidae > Acanthosepion > Acanthosepion pharaonis. The sequence continues at coordinate 1,393,990 of CAHIKZ030003054.1, read as the reverse complement.
ATTACCTCCCCTGGACATAGCTACACAGAGCTGACCACGAGAGAAACATTTAAATAATTTTCTAATGTTTATATTGCTAATTTAATATTTTTTTCACTTGTTTAAATAAATGGGTACAGTTTTTAAAAAAACTTAATTAAACATATTAATTTGACTGAGTTAATTTCACAAAATATTTTGACCCGTATTTGACTAATATTTGTAGTAAATACAATACGAAATATCAGATGATAACGATGCCTATTATGAATATTATTGACTCATTGAGGATTACCTAAATTACAACTGAATTTTGACACTATAGATATCAATTCTTTCTATGCAAAAATGATGAATTATGAAAAAACTATTGACAAAAACATTGCTTATTTTAAAAATTTGAGTTAAAAATAAACAGAACAGGTGAAATATGCTTTTAAAAATTGTTATAAAAATAATTTAAATATTATTGCATTGCTTATATTGTAAACTAAAAGAGTGATAGCAAATTCTTTATGTTTAGCAGTATTGTCTGGGTTGTTTTGTTGATGTAAGTTGGGAATTTCCAGACAAAATTTGCCTTTATGTAAATTTATAAAATATAAATATATAAATTGAGATACTAGACTACATGAGTCAAAAATATTATTAGAAATTATTTGAATTTAAACTTGAACAGGGTTAATTGATTTCTATTTGCCAAATCGGGTAACACTCTTGAATTATTATTATTAATAATGCTTATCACCTGCTGAATTTGTGCTTTATGTTGGATTGGAAAAGAATACTGCAAAAACTCAGCACAATATCAAATACAGTTACCTGATAAATACAATGAATAAATTTTCAATAAATAAAAAGTACAAAGTTTTATTTTGATTTTATTCCTTGTAATTTAATTTATAAATTTTACAAAGTAATAACTTCGTCGTAAGCAGAAACCTATGGTTGACGTTTCCTTTTGAATTTCAAAGGGAGGTAATTCCTGATAACAGTTTTTAACGGTATCAACTGATTCATGTTTTTTAACAATTAAGTCATTATTAAAAGATATTTCACTCGTTAGACTACACACCACCACTAGCAACATACATAATATTTCTCTGCATTGCATCAATAACAAACAATATCGTTTGAAGTCATAAAAAAAATAAAAAACTATTGCATAATTAATCATGATCTGACATCTAAAGAATACTGTATATTTTTGTGTGGATTTCTCTAAGGAGATAGCATCTTATAGTTTATATATATATTTCTTTTATCTTAACTGGATTAATATTCCAATATTTAGAAAAACATTGGAAGCATTAAATTTATCCTGTCTCTCATTAATTTTCTTTCTTTCCTGGCTTGAATGTCTCACTGGAAATTTTCAAAAAGTTATTTTCCTTTATTTGTTGGCCTATTATCTACAAACAGCAAAATATGTTGAAGTAATAATTTCAAGCTGAATTCTATACTGGATTAATCATGATTGGGTTGAACTGTTACCATCATTACTACTTGTTTGATATTTCTATATATGAAAAACACAAAGTGAAATAATCATGATTTTTATGCTGGGGAAAAAAAAACAAAGCAAAACAAAAAATGCTTAACTTTTAGCACTCTGCATTATTCATTAGCATTGATTCCCCTTCCACCATATATGGTGACCCCTCAACTGCAGTAACCTAGTTTTCAATTTCAATCAAGGTTGTTTCCCTAACAGGACAAGACAACACAACCACAAAATCCAAACACTCTATTGTTTGGCAAATGGAGTCACCTACAGAGTGCTAAAGGTTGAATGGATGAAGAATCAAAACAGATTTTTTTTAGTTTTTTCTTTTTAAACATTTTACTTTGTATTTTTTAATAGTTTTTGAAAGTAACTTTGTAAATTCAAATATTTCCATTTGCTTTTATTTTATTTTTATTAGATTTTTTTAAAAAGTAGTTCAATATTTTAAAAATATATTTTAGAGCCTTAGATGAAATTTAACTTTATTTTTAATTTTTCATTTAATATAGCTGTACAATAAAATATTTTTAAGATCTCTAAAGAAATGATTTAACTAAAAAAAATTAATAATAATAATAAAATGACTAAACTAAAAGAAAAAAATAATTACAAATAAAAAGTAAAAAAAAAAAATTAAAAAAATTATTCATTAATTTTCCAGAATTTAGTTTCTAACAAAATTTGGTATTTGGTGTAGGTTTTACTTTCCACAGAATGGCATGCATTTTGTCTGCCTGTCTAACATTTATTACCTTGTATTATAAAAAAAAAAATTTTTTTAAAAATCCAACTTTATTTTGGTGCTGAACTAATTTTGATTTCTTATTTATTATGTTATCAAAGACAGATCAAACCCATTGTATAAGTAATACCTGTTTTTTTTTCTTTCTATACATTGTATATAATACTCTTTGTTCATCTGTGTATATACTGATTTTGCTGTGGCAGTATTAACTGAATATTTCTGACAAAGCTAATAAAACTTATCATCAATGAATTGTTATTGCTACAATTACTACTTATATCATTACAAACAGGAAGATTATGACAATTAATTTATCATTATTATGATTATTACTATTATTATCGTTAATCATTACTATGATTTATTATTCTAATTGTTATCCTGCTAATATTATAAACATCATCGAAAGTAATCTGAAATTGGACAAGATATTTAGATCAATATTTCAATGATAATAAGATTAATAAATATGTATGTATAATTATTATTCTTACTTGATTGCTTATTTTTTAATATTAAAACATCAGATCTATAATCAGATACTAAATAAATAAACTGCAGGTGGATTTCTATCCCATCATCAGGTTTTTAGTATTTATCATTGTCCATTCCATGAAGTGTAATTTGTGTTTGATGACCAGTGGTCGTTAATGTCTTTGACAGTGTGTTTTAGGTCTTTGATTTCTTTGCTTGTATATCAAAGACAAGAACATCCAGTTGCTGTAAAATGATTATACATATGCATTTATTAATGTCATTATAACAAAAGCAAAAATGTAAAGGAATAAAGAGAAATAAAATCAAATATTCAGATTCTGTGATGCCTTGTCTCTCAAAGAATAAAACAACAAAAAAAAATGGTTTCATATTTCAATTTTATACTTATTACTCTAAATGTTTACTAGTTACCCATGTTCAAGTAGATGCCCTGTTTTTTTGTTTTTTTTAAACAGTGTGAATTATGTTTATCAGTCTGTATATTTGAGATACGTAATAAAGAAAATGTGCTCTCTAGTAGGAATCAAACCTGTGTCACCCTTTGACAGGGAAACTGTCTGTTCCAGTGTGCTGTGGAATGCTCAACCACAGAGAACATCATAACCCAGCAATGTTCAATTACATTTTTTAACCTTTAGCACACTGCATTATTAATATTACTTACCTTTCCACTGCATTCTTTTTAAAGGCTTCTCAATTGCATTATCCTTATTGTTAATTTCAAAGTTGTTTTCTGTTGCCAGAGCAGGATATGACAACACAACTATGAAATTCAAACACACCACTTCAGTGGCATGATAAACTTTTTGTACAGTAAATGAAGTCTCATACAGAGTGATAAAGATTTAAAAAAATGAATATGCTCTTATTCAGGTATTCTCAAAAGTTCTTGAAAGTCAATATCTACTGACTTTTTATTTTCAAATCTGAAACACAAGCTTCTAAGGAATGAATAGATTTGATTTTTAATCCAACATTATTTCTTATTACTCTAAACAACATTTTAGAAGATTTCTGTGGCTGAACAGTCTTCAGCATGTCAGATCAGACGGTGGTTTCCCCTACAAAGAGGGATGTAGGTTCAAACCCTGCTGGATAGCACATTTTCTTTAAGTTTTCTTGAATACACAGACTGGTGGATGTAATTCCCACTGTTTAAATAAACAGGGCATTTGTTAAAACTTGTGTATCCATAAAAATTACAGAAATAATATCGGATTAAAAATAAAATCCAATAACTCCTTAGGAACTACTTATGCTTAAAAGTTCTCCAAAACAATAGTGCTCACAAATATTGAACTGGAATATTTCCTTAATGCTTCATTTTCCAATTTAGTTGGACAATATTCCACAAGTTTGCAGTGAATTCATCCAATGAGAAAACCAGCTCAATTGTTCAAACTGAGCACACATTTTTTTTAGACCGATATACACAGATGACATGACATATACAAATTCTCTGAAATGACTGATGGTCAATGTCCCACAGGAATAAAAGCCTGGTGCTGATCACTGAAGGGTGAGTTGCAGTACATGGAATTTCTGGCAAGTCAAGAGAGTTATGACAAAGAACTTTGCCTACTGGCAAAAATTTGTACTACCACAAATGACTTTTACTACAAAGTTACTATTATTTTTGTCATCAGAAACTATTTTAGTGTTCAAAAAATATATTTCTCTTATGTGTTGGGATAAAAAGAAACAAAAAGTAGATGGATTAAAACTAGTAACAAAATATTACTAATGAAGAGTTGGCAATGTTTAACCTATGTGCCCACAAAAATGCAGACAGTTATTCATTTGATAGTACTATTACTGTATACACTTTTGACTCCCATGGCAATGTTGTTTTAAAAAGTGATTATTAGAATTTTAATAAAACATAAACATATGAAAGCATATTTATGCATTTTCTTTATTCTTGAGAATTGACAATAACGGCATTAAACACTATTTATTTATTAGATTGAATAGAAAACTTTTTATTGTTTTTTATAAAATGGTAAATTAATATTGTATTGTAGTTGGTTTACATATTTTGTAATTTTTTTTATAAATTTTTGAATAAAAAAATCTCTTTTCAAATTTATTTTTTGCATAAAATTCTAAATAAATCTTTATAGAAGATAAATAATAAATATTACATTGTACTTGGTTCACATATATTTATAATGTAAATAAATTGAAGTGAGTCAAAAGTGTATATAATAATAGCAGTGTCAGGGGAATAACACCCCATTTTTTTCAGGCACAAAGGTTAAACATTGCTGAAGAGTTTATCAATCCAGACTGTTGCCATAAAAAGAAAAGAAATATAAGTAGATGGAGTAAAACAATACTAATAAAGACTGTTGAAGTTTTGAGACGGGAATGAAAATTTTGGCTTTGTAATAATATTCCATTAATGGTCAACAAAGGAAATGAAAGAAAGAAAGCAGGTAAAGTATAAATCCTAAATGTATATGTTCCAGAAATAGTTGCAATGATTTACAAAAATTGTCTTTTTTAGTCCAGTTTCTTTTTATGAAGACAGTTTTCACGTGACAGGAAAATTTCTTAATGACTTTGTCTTGAACTGTTACATCTGACTGCTACATGTATTAGCATGCAGGCTGCTTTGACTCTGACTACTTGATACATTGTTCTTTTATTTATAGACAGTTTTCATGACAGAGAAGAGACTAAACATAGAACATTTCTTAATGACTTTGCCTTGGACTGTTACATCTGGCTGCTACTCATATTACCACGCAGTCTGTTTGGACTCTGAATGGTAATTTGATATGTTGTTGTTTAATTTATACATCATATGCAGATGTAATAATAGACAAAAAATTTTTCTTTCATTTATTTTTCCTTCAGCCTTTCTACATTTGCTCTTTTATTTCTCCATTTTGTTTTCAGATCTTATCTTTATTTCTCTTTCTCCCTTGATCCTTCTTTTCTTCATTTCTCAGTCTATATTTCATATATAGCTGCATCTACTGCAAGGAAAGTTGTATCACTGTGTCGTGCCAGAAAATTTTTCTCATCAGAGTCCATCTTGCACATTTACAAATCTACTATTTGCCCAAGCATTAAATACTGTTGCCATATCTGGTCTGGTGCTTCTGTTATTCATCTCAATGTTCTTGCCAAAATCCAAAGAAAGATTTGCAATGTAATCAATCCTAACTTGGCATCTTGGCTTCAGTCATTTTCATGGCTTCCTTCTGTCTTTTCTACAAATATTTTCATGGCAACAGCTCTGACGAGCTTTTTTTCCCTGGGCTTCTGACTACATGAATTTAAGCATGCTACTAAATCAGCATCTAGGTCCCACCCTTTTACTGTTGAAATAGTTAAATGTAACCCCTACTTCTACTCCAACAGTTTCTTTCCTCACATTTCCCACCTGTGGAACTACCTTCCATTTACTCACTTCAAAAATTTAAATTCATTGTCACTTGCCATTTTCTGTTTTCTTTAATCCCATTCATCTTTTATCCTTTCCTCAGTTCCACCTATACCCAGTCTTTTCTCTCACTTTCACTCTGTAGTCCCCTGCATACTAGTGGCATTCCTGCCTTGCTTGGGGTGAAATGATTAAAAAATAAATAAATAAAATATTCCTATCTCTATTTTCTTTTTCTATTGTGGATGGTTGATGTGGTGAAAATTTTGGCCTTGTAGAAATATTGATCTCAGCCATGATGAAAACAGAAAAAAAAGGTCTGGCAATTTTTTGAATCAGCCACCATTTGTTCACTGAGCAGCTATGAGGGCAGTGCCACATATTTACAACTTTTCACAGTACAAGTTTGTTTTGTTGATACAGTCTTGTTCATTCCTTATATATATATATATATATATATATATAGCTGCATACTTACCTATTCAGGATAGTAAGTATATATTACTTTTTTGTTTCTCTCTCTCTTTTTTCTTTTTTTTTTTTTTAAAGCCTATTGCATTAAACAATAAAATCCTTGTTTGGAAGCATTAATGACTGTTTTATTTCCTGTTTTAAGCTCTGTTCTACCTTTGATAACACAGCAATATATATATGGAGCAAGCTGGCAAGTTTATGTTTACGTAAAGTTTTTTGTAAAGTTTTTTTGTCATCCAGCATTTTTTGTGGTCCGACTGTCACCTGGTCCCAGATTAAAGAGATCAGACTGTACTATTTTATAAACACAATTGTTTTTCAGCTTTCATAGGAATTTTAGTTTTCATTTTTTAAATTCATTTTTTTATTAATTTTGTTATTGTTTTATTTTTTATAATTCTTTATTTCATAGTATTACAATAAAATAAATTTTGCGTCATCCTGTATACCTAAAAATAACCGGAGCCCTGCCAAATAAGCTTAACCAGCGCACAATGGAAAGGCAGACCAGTTCAATTGCAGCAATTACAAGTAATTTCTTTAGGAGATGAACTCATCGAGCAGCACATACAGACCACTGTAATCTTCACATATTCATGTGAATAAAATAAATGGAAATAAAAGCAACAAAAATGCCAGTTATTTTCCCTTAGATACATATTAGATCATTGCAAAAGTTTGTGCTCTATCAGAAAATGAAAAACAATGAAAATCAGGCACAAACTTTTGCAATGATCCAACAGTTAAGTGACACTACACTAGTCACATGAGTTGTGAGTAAATGTAGGGCTTAATTTTGGTGACTTTTCTTCCTAAGAATATACTCTTATCATTTGTGAATATCTATGTTGATGATACAATGGTATATGGATGCACCTCTAAAATTCTAGAACATCAGGGACTGGCAACTGATCTCTACTCTGGCCTAGATTTATTAGTGCAGTGAGGGTAAAAACTGGCTGGTCACATTCAATGCCTTGAAAAACAAACTAGTTACATTCCATCATCACTGATCAGATCCTGAACTAACACCAATCCCAAATGAATAGATGTTTCCTCAGGGAGGGTCCCATGCACCTATTGGGCCTTTCCAGTGAGTACCTGACTCCTCCTGCTATCTTCTACCTTTACAAGAGCCAGGTCAGGCCAAAAATGGAGTACTTCTCCGATATATGAACAGGAGCTGCCCAATCTTCACTTTCCACTCTTGAGATAGTCCAAATGCATCTCTGCATCCTTGTGGGTGACAAATTATTTTTCATGCTACACAATGAAACGCAAGTTTCTCACTGCTCTTTCGCTATTTCTATTGAAAGTGTTCAGATGAACTACTCATTAGTTCCACCAGTTCTAAGACACACCATGCCACATACATTGTAGTGGACCACCCACATTCCCATTGTATTGCTTTAGTGAGATATAAGTTTCACTTGGGTACCTTCTTCCCACAAACCACTGCCTTGTGAAAGTGACTCCCAAGAGGATGCTTCCCCAATCACTACAGACTTAACATGTTGAAGTCTAGAGTTAACCATTATCTTTCACACATAAGCTGTGTCTCTTATACTGTTATCTGCTACCTTGAGTGGCCCTTGGGCAGGGTGAACATCATTGTAAAAAAAAAATTAAACAGGAAACAAAAGATAAACCTCTACTCGTATTCAAAAAACAGAGAGGCAGTATTGTGAACCATGTGATAGGCAAAACTTATTCTCCTAAAAATGTGTATTAAAGAATTTCAAATTTTATTATCCAGATTTGTTATAAGCTGCCATATTCTCAATTCATTTTTCCGTAAGCCATATCCCTCCTATTCAAATTTTGGTGGATTCTTGTACGCTGATGCCATCTTTTTTATTTTTTTATTTTTAATTACACTCTGCTAACAATGAACAGCTACAAAAGTTAAAGTAACAACCAATACAGATACTAATGAAATTTTTTAAAAAATCACCCCAGACAGCAAAATATAATTCATTTATACAGCCTAGCTAAATTGTAAAAGCTCACTAGTAGAGGTGAGTCACTGCATCCTTGTAGGTGAAAAATTATTTTCCACCCTACAACCTCTTTCTCACAGAAGAGATGTCATAAGCCTCTTGCTGTTCTATCACTGTTTCCATGGAAACTGTTCAGATGAACTACTCATTCATTCTACCAGTTCTAACCTTCATGACTAAGAACAATCATGCTATGCACATTATAATGAATGACACTCATTCCCTTTATATTCCATTGGTGAGATGTAAGTTCCACTTAAGCAGCTTCTTCCTACAAACAGCAGTTTTGTTGAACCAACGCCCAAGAGGATGCTTCCCCAATCACTACAATCTTAACATGTTCAAGTCTAGGGTTAACCCTTCTACAACACATCCATATAAACTGTTTCTTACTCTGTATGTATGGTGGAGTAATGGATAGTGGCTCGGATTGAGGTATTGGAGAGCCGAGTTCAAATTCTACTCAAATCAATTACATTCACTTACATGCAAATACCCTTGGGAATGGTATGAATCCTTCTCTTCTCCCCCCAGCTATGGGTAAAAAGCTCAACAGGCCATGTTCTATAACCTTGGATGGCAACTGGTCTACCACAGAAAGAAATGGTAGCCTACTGTGGGGAAAAAATTTGCCTTGTCAGTCATGTATCAGAAGATACATGATTGCCTAAACGTGTATCATGCATGGCACATAACTGACTGAACCCTCTACCTTGAGTAGCTCTTGTACAGCCTTGTACAGGGTGAACATAATTGTGCAGGTGATATAATGGATAACAGCTCACAATGAGTAATTGAAGAGCCAAGTTCAAATTCCAATCAGTTTTGTTACATTCATTTACGCACAACTACCCTAAGGAAAGGTATGAATTTATTCCCCAAACCATGAGTTATGTGTTAAATAGAAGAACTTGTATTTGGAAGAATCATTGTTATTCTGAAAAAAATTGTTAATGAAATATTCTCTCAGAAAAAAAAGAAAAATAATTATTCTTGCAATCCAAAATAAGTTTTGGCTTTAAATAACCCACAAAGGGTTGATAAGCCATAAAAAAAATTCAAATTCAAATCCAGTCTAAACACAATAAAAAGTGTAAAGTGTGTGTTTGTGTGTAACAAAAGTAGGGAGAAAGCTATTTACCAAAATTAAATCGTACCTCAATGCTAAGTCTCATTATACAGAGTTGTCCATCTCCTAGACTGGCTCACATCCAAGGCTAGCAAGCTCAGTCTACCCTACTATTTAACTTATGCAAGGACATTAGTGCAAATGTGACAGAACAGACTAGGCCAAAATTTGAATTCGACTTGCCAATTAGCACAAAATTACATTTTTTTAATAACATTTTTCTAAATTTTATAATACTTTTTAATACAACCAATTAAAAAGTACAAACAAAACAATTTTCCTTTTATTATAATTTATATTATATTAAAAATATATAATTTTATTTCCAACACAATCAGAAAAATCATTAAGAAATCAATAAAATGCTAAAATTTATTACATAATTAGTATGAAAAAGTAAATTTCTATTTTCTAGCATTTTATATAGTCCAGCAACAATCAAGTTCAAAGATTGCCAGATTACAGTGGTACAACTGTCAGTTGTAAAAAGTTTATACTTTATATAAGATAAAAATGGACAATTGTACCACTTTAATAGGGCAAAACTTGAATCTGATCATTGCTGAATCATATAAAATAGAAATTTATTTCTAACCTGGTTAATATTCTTCATCATATTACTTTTTATCCAAATACTCTAAAGTTAGCCTTTAATATAAACAGCATAAAAATCAGAGTTTTGGTAAGATTTGAACTTGTATCTCATATATTGGGAGTTTATCTTGGATTTATGTGTCCCACCCCAGATGCTGCCAAAACAGACTTTACATTCAGTGTCCTTCAAAGAAGCCAGGTGCATCAACAGGTTGACCTGAAAGATGATTTCCTGGCCATGAAGTGCATATCTTCTACTGAAAGGATGCTAGTGGCTAACCCAAACAGGTAAACATGTGTTCAACCCAGATGTGCCTGGGAAGTACACATATGGGAAAAAACCAAATGACAGATGTATAAGCATCCACCTGAGAGGAAAGAGAGTTTGTTACATTCATGTGAGAATGTAGTTTCCATGGCCTTGGAACACAGCTAATGGCTGACAGTGAGTGACAAAGTCTGGAGTGAAATAAACAGTAATGCTACATACAAGTGACTCAGTCATGTGGTTTCATTTTTATTGAAAAAAAAACAAAGATCATTTGGCCTTGTTCAAGTCAATTTAAATCATTTATTAAATGATAATTTATTATTTATTTCCACCTTTGTCTTTTAATAATTCTGTCAGAATTTCTGGGATAAAGAGTTATCATTATTTACACTATTTGGACTCATCTTTTTTGTTATCATCACAACATTTCGGCAGTTGTGCCTTCTGGCCTTCATCAGGTGTATATTGATCTGAGTAACCTACAGAGAATTCTGAACTGAACCCTTTATTTAATCAATAGAGACAGATTGTTCTCATTCCACTGCCTATGTATAGGGATATAGTCTAGTTCTTATTTTTAGTACTGCTCAGTTATTGCTCACCTGTTCCCACTGAGTCCAAGTACATATTTCAGAATTCCTTGTAGGTTACCCAGAGGAAGGTAAGAGAACACAAAAACGTTGTGATAGCAACAACAAAGATGAGAAAAAATAGTTCAAATATAGTGTAAATAATAATTGTTACATTTGTTTACACATTTCATACACTAAAAACTAGCAATTATTATGGGACAAAGGGACTATTTTTATTTAGTAACATCTCTGTCCCATAATAGTTGTTACATTTGCATACTCATTTCACATACTAAAAGTAACAATTCTTATGGGACAAAAGTGGTATTTAATAGAATTATTTAATTTTTTAGCATAATATTTTTTCCTGTTGTTTTTTATAATTTCAATAAGTCAAAGTGAAATTATTCTGGTTCTTTGACCTCTTTGTTGACGATAATGCATTTGACATTGTCATAGACATTTGGTGCTGCTACACTTTGAAAGAATGCTTAATGTTGATCCTCACTAGGTGCTCAATAATTATGTAAGACTAATATTGGTTGTTTTTTTTCTTAAATTTGTGTTCAGAAAGTATAATTTGTTAATATCTTATGACTAGAGATCTATCATGTAGCCTGCTATTGTATTTAGAGTGGTTTGAGAAAAGGATTATTTTGGCTGATTGCCATACAAATTGGTATAACATATTGCCGTTCACGATAGATTACTCCTTTCTCTCTCTCACACACACACACAAAAAATCATTAATGGTTATCACAGCTGTTTAAGGGAAATAACTCTCAAAGGTTTGTTTGATAAAATTGTTGTCTCCCTTACTCTACTGCTTTTTTTTTCTCCTCCTAATCATTTCCACAACGTAAATTTAACAAATATAAAACTTTTAAAATTAATAAAAATAGTACTTTTGCTACTCATTGATAATCTGGAATAGATTCTTTCTTTTGTTGACAAAAATAAATAACATTTTTTTTAAATAGAAAAATTGCAGATATCAGTGATGTAAGCAGTTTCAAACTTGATATTTGTAAATAACGGCTATGTTTAAAAAGTAAGGGACCGACATCAATATTATGAACAAGATCCCCCTTTCTCCAACTTTCTAAAATCACACAGAAAAAATAAATAAATAAATAAAATAAAAAATCGATTTTTTTCGATTCTGACAAATGTTGCACCTTGAGGAAAAAGAATGCTAACCTTCAAAAATTATTTCCAAAAAATTTTTGATCAATCTACTTAAGTAGTGTCAAGTTTTAATATACTTCTTTTGTTATGGAAAATATCTTTGATCAAAATATTTATCATTTCTAACATTCTATGTTAGCTTAATTTCCTTGGTTGTTAACATCCAGACAAAAAGCATTCGTATGCTTTGAAAAAGCAATTTCATAGAACAAAAAAAAAAAATATTCTGTTAAAATATATTATCTACTTTTTATAGTATTTTTTCATTGAAAACTTACCAGAGACAAATACAATGTATTCTGTTAAAAGCAAAGAAAAGAATGCTGGGTTACTATGTGACGTCCATCCTCTTATATGGCAGTGAATGCTGGATAATCTCCCTATTGGTGAGGAGAAAACTGGAGGCAACAGAGAGGTTGTTCTACAGAAGGATACTAAAAATTCCATGGATGGAGTGGGTAAGCAATGAGGAAGACTTAAAGAAAATGGCAACAGAAAATACACTTATACTCAGAATCAGGAAGAGAAGCTGAAATTCCTTAAATTAATGAGGAAGGAGGGCTTAGAAAACTTAACCCTCAAAGGGCATACTGGGGGCAAGAGAGAGAAGCAAGCAACATAGATGGAAGAACAGGGATTGGGGACCTTAGCAAAGGAGAAAGTACTGCTAAATGTCACACGAGATAGGAAGTTGTGGAGAGCCATGATCTATGTCCTGAAGGCATGCAGCACATAGAAGAACTCACCAGTAACACCTGCTGAAAATGCTCTCATGACAGCTCTTGAATATGGAAGACAAGCAGCCACTATTGCATTTCCTACAAGATCTTCAAAGACACCTTTCTGGGGCATCACCATATGAATGAAATCCAGATTCTCTATTTTTGTCATATCTGGTCTGGTGCAACTGCTATATAATGAGATTCTTGACAAAAACCAAAGAAACTGTAAAGTTATTATTCCTGACCTGGCAGCTCATCTTCCGTTACTTTTCCATGACAATAACATGGCCTTTTCTATAAATATTTTCATGGTAATTGTTCTGAGCTTTCCTCTTTGGTACCTCAACCACATGAATTTAAGTGTAGTACCAGACTGGCAATTAGGTTTCATCATTTTTACTGTTAAAATAGCTAGATGCAAGCCTAAGTTCTATACTAATAGTCTCATATTTTTGCTTATGTAACTCTTCCAGCTATGATCTTCAAAAATTTAAATTGCATCATCAGTTGCCATCTTTTGTCATTCTGAATTCTGTTCTTTTATTATCCCTCCTCACTTACATTTTCTTTCACTTTCAATAACCCTTTGCATCTTAGTGGCATTATTGCCTTTTTCCATATTCTGATGTTTATACAATGGCTTCCTAACACATGCAGACTACACAAGATACATGATGACCTTGTAGTTATTATTCTTGAAACAATCTTGTTTTCTGAGGTCTTAAATTCTGGTGACATTTTTAACCAGTACCTCCTCCCATCTTTGAGAATTAAATTTCAGTAAGTGGTCAAAATGGAGTAGATCAGGCTCTATATCATAGCTATGTATGCAGCCAGTTCAGTAATTGTATTATTAGGTAGAAGGATTTCTAGACTGAAGCCTGTGACTAAAGCAAGCCTTCAACTTGGAATGTCAGCTGTGGTTTGAGCTGGAGATGAAAGGCTTTAGCAGGTTTGTTATAGAGACACAGCACATCAATGAATACCTTTCCAGCTTTCAAACCTGATATATGGAATGAACTGATCAGATGTTCAGTGATCCTATGGCCATGGACTGATCTCTGAAGAAGCTTTGGGATTTCCAAATTCTTTCTGGTAAATATTACCACTTTCAACACAGTAACCTATTCTCTTTACAGCTGAAAGAAACAAGAATTCCTTCTGCCATTTAGAATCTAGTAAATTTCAGTATAGCTTCTCTTCACAGCACTTGCAGTTTTCTCTTTGCACTATCAATCTTCATTCCATTTAAAGGCTTTATACTTTTGACATTTTGGGCTTGACTTTTTTTTATCAAGGTGTGTATGTGTGATTAGATATATATATATATATATATATATATATATAAAGTAAATACAGTAAGCCAATAATAGAAATCCAACAGATAAAAAAAACACTGATAAGAAAAAGAATAATATTTATTGTATATTAGTAGGCCTTTAGACCAAATAGAAGCATAATGAGAAAAGATGTTAAAATTCAGAATTTTCAGACACACCTGTGTCATTTCCCAATGGGTCATAAAAGAAAAACTGTTTTGAAGAGTAAATTGGAAGGGATTTTTCACCTGCCCAAAATTTACAAAGTATGACAGACCACCCACAGAATGATAAGACAGATGAAGACACCATTGCCACTAATTTCTTACTATTATATGAGAGGTATTATTTCTGCCATACCCTGTATTACTGATGAAATCTAGTAGTTTTGGGTTTGTTATTTGACCAGATTAGGATTGTAGAGGGCTTTTGTGTGGAAACTGTATTCATGGTGTATGCTTAAATTCCTATTAAAACCTAAAATGTGCCAATTTATTTTAAAAATGTTATTTTAACTCAGACTTTTGGCATTCTTGTTGGCATTTCAATAAAGATGCTAAAAGGATGAATCTAACATTATCAATACCATGATCCAGTTGCTGAAATGTGTAGCCTTTAATCATTGTAAGAAAAGTATCAAACAGAAGAGGTGACATTCCATATTTGATTGACTGATATAATTTCCCGTTTTGCATTTATTGCAAAAACAAAAAACAAAACAAACATATTAAACTGTCACATGTCAAAGGGGAGGTTGTATTACTACATGTGTGCCAGGTGGTTTAAAAATACTGACAATAATAATATGCTTACAAACTTGGCATCAGTGTTTATTATGCTATGTTACAAGCACACACACATTATATATATATTATATATATGCTACTAAAAGAAAAAACAACTATATTGGTGTGACCAACAGACACCTTGCCAGAAAACTTAAAGAAAATCCCTCCCCCACAAAAAAAATAAATAAAAAAAGGAAAAGAAAAGAAAGACCAAAAGGCAAAGAACTTCTTACTCAGTAAAGTGCTCAATGCCTAGATTATCTAGACAACAAAAAATGCTTCACAATGTCAACAAAGGACAAAGTCATTACTAGTTTCAGTCTTGTGATCTTCAGACAACTAGAATGTGTGTGTGAGAGATGGTGGCTGGGCATTCGCATCTGAGTATGCTTGTCTATGAAGGTGGAATCTCTATTGCAAATGCTTGCTCTGGCACATTTTTGTTTAACAACCACAGAACCCACCTGTGTTTTATGCTGCACCTATGCTGAGTGGTTCACTCAGTTGCAATTTCTGGAAGAGATAACATTATCTGGCATGATCAACAGTCTGAACAAGGCCAGGCAAGTATTCTCAAACCCTCGGTCACAATGACTTGTGACTTTGTGCTAGCACAACCAACAACGGATCCCAAATAGTTCTGTCTACTCAATTTCACTCATAAGGTTTGGCTTAGCCCATGATATGATTTTAAGGTACTTTCCAATTGTAATGATAAATATATCATCCTAACTGCTAATCCTACATAGCAGTCAGTTAAGAATAAATTTGCAGTACATTAACATATCTTAGATTTTGCAACATTGTGATAGCATACATGATGGATTAAAGAATAAATTTATTAAGCACATCGCTGGAGTGACTGAAAGTGCATTTAAATTACAATTTTATAGGAGTTCAAGCAAGGGAATAATTCTACGAAGACATCTATTTAAAAGAAAAAAATAAAGAAAAAGAGAGAGTAGCATTTATGGTCAAAGTCTTATAATTGACTAACAAGTATAAAACTATTTTACAAAATTTCATTCTGGAGAAGAAAATTCATTGGAAGATGAACCCAAGCCAGGACGTTCATTGGACTTATGATGATGATGCTGAAGTCATTAATGGGAAGTAATCCCTGGCAAAATACTCAGGAATTAACAAAAGTACCATATACCAACACTTAGAAAAGATAAAGTCAGCAAGCAAAATATTTGGGTTCCAAAAACCATTAGGAAAACAAACAAAGCATATTGTTTATCCATAGCAACAAATTTCTTTCACAATAGACTTGTTCCTTCATGTATCATAACAGATGATGAAAAAAAAATGAAAAGTAGGTATTTATGCAGATAACACTACCATTTATTCCTGTCTTAGTAGCAAATCTGTTAGATTTGACAAAGTAAACATAGTAGCTGCTCTTGAAAAGGACTTACAATCAGTGGCTAACTGGGGCAAGAAATGGCTTATAAATTTCAATGCTTCCAAAATAAAACTGCTTTCATTTAATCACCACAGAGAACCTTTTGATATTGAACTCCAGGAGAGCAACACACTATGCATTGTTGACCTCACATTTTCCACTGACATGAAGTGGAATGACTATATCGAGTCAAATGATACATCTCCTGCAAGGAAAGTTTGTTCACTGTGTTACATGCCAAAATATTTTTCTCATTAGAATCCATCTTGCACATTTATAAATCTACCATGTGTCTGTGCATTGAATACTGTTGCCATATCTGGTCTGGCACTCCTGTACATCTCCAGATTCTTCATGAAATTCAGAGAAGGGTCTGCAATACAAGTGATTGTGACCAGGCATCTTGTCTTTTAGTCACTTTCTCACCAACATAACATGGTTTTCCCCTCTGACTTTTATACAAATATTTTCATGGCAACTGCTTGGATTTTGTCCTTTCCTTATTGCTCCCCATTTTCTCATTCTTTATAACTCTCTCTATTCTAGTGGCATTATTGCCTTGCTTGGGGTGAAATGATTAAAACAAAAAAAAAAAAAAAATCACTGCATTGACAAAGATAAATCTCCACAACCAAACCCTAAAATTCTGAGCTCCATAAAAGAAAAGGTAATGCTGTGTATATGGTGGGATCAACATATTATTATTCATTTAAAGTTCTTAAAACATTGAAACACTGAATATACATTTGTATGTCCAGTAGAGCAGGTGTTGTTGTCCATAACAGGACAAGGTGACATACATTAAGAACAGTAAACATAAGTTCTATGGTAATTCTAATGAAAATATTTTAATGTATATTTTTAAAAGGAATGTAGGAATTCAATTAATCCAGCAATAGATCAAAAGAAACAATGTTAAAAAAAAATATGCAATATATAAATTGTGTAAATGTTTCTGTGTATTCAAAGACCAGTTATCAATAAAGCATCCTACTGAAAAATCATTTATGAAAGTTATGAGAGAAACATGAGAATGCTTATTCACTGTAAGATTTAAAAGAGGCATAAAAAGGATTTGTGATTATTCCTTCATAACCAAACTGAATTAATCTTCAACATTGTTCAAATTTGATTAAATATGTTACTGCATCTTTTCATAGTTACAGACTAAACAAAAATAATTGATATTTCCAAAGCACTTAAATTATAGAATTTGGGTGCACATTTCTTATTCTGGCCAGAAAAATATACAAAAATAAAATTATCAACACATTTTAAGGATGACAACAATTTTATTCACATGGCAAATAGCACTACTGCCAACTGAAATGACAATGTGTGTGTGTGTGTGTGTATATATATATGTGAGTGTGTGTGTACACATCTTGTATAACATACATGGGTGCATGTGCATGCACACACCTAACAAATGTAGCCATATATAAATACAAGTATAACATTTATATATGCTATTATGTGAACAAGTATACACCTCTTACTTACACATAATGTGTGGAGGGGGGTTATATATTACATACATACATACATACATGCATGCATGCATGCATACATACATACATACATGTATACATTTTTTGGGGTATGTAATTCATGTGCTATATATATAAAATTCATTTAAAATCTTTTCTCCCCCTCCCCCTTGGGATAGAACAAGTAGGCAATAAAATCTCTGGTGTTGCCAAGCTGAACCCAATATTTTAGAGAGGGAACAAGGGCAAAAGAGAAATCAATGAGAGGTGAGAAAGTCATTATTAAATGGAATGAACATTCATTCCATAGTCAATGAAGATGCTCCTGCTGAACTTATATCCTTGCCAAATACTTTGTTTTTAAAACTCCAAATAATATAGTCGTCTTCAAATTTCACTGTTATTCAATTTAATCTTCAATTTAAAGTTATTTAATATCGTAATTATTTGTGTGTTATGTACATCATTTACATATTTGTACAGAATTTTTTTTTTCTTTTTAAATTAAAAGTTCCATTAAAAACAATTCAGAAAAAGAGTACATCTTTGGAGGAGATTAAATTTGCATTTTTCCTTTTTTTTTTAACACATTTTTCAGTAGATGAAAAAAAATAAACAGGCAATCAAAATATCAGTTAAAAATGTAGGATTTATTTTTTTTTTTAATATTCTTTTTCTGCTTCTTGAGATGTTGAAAGAGGGATAGAAAGATGCTTTGAAACCTTTAACATTCTGTAGGCGACTTTGTTCACTGAGCAAAACGTTATCATGCTACTGCAGACAACTTATCACCAAATGATGTTTTTAAATTTCCCAGTTGTGTTGCAACACCCTGCTATAGTAACATCTAAAACAACCTTAATTGAAATTAGAAATTAAACTACTGCAGCTGCCATTTATAGTGGAAGAGGAAGTAATACCCATGAATAATGCAAAGTACTGAAATTTAAAAGGGTATAATATAGGCCATTCTTGAATGTCAACTTTTTATGAGTGGTCAGCCACCCAAATGAAAACTTTACAAATTACAAAAATAAATTCTAAAAGTTTTCTTTTTAAAAAAATCCATTCTAAAATCAGATACAATTTAAATTAATTTACAACATTTCTTTCTCTCTGTCTCTCTCTCACACACACACAGCTTTCCACAAAATGTACATACTCTTTTTGGGAATCACAGATGATGACACCTAAAATTTAACTCTTACAATCAATGTTATCTCCTCTGACCCATGATAGTTAAATTTACATACATTAAATATGAAAATTATTATAAAGAGGCAGCATAAAATTTAATATGAAAAGCTGATGTTTATACTTTTGTTTGCAGGTCCAAAAGGCTCAAAAACTGTATATGTTTTTGTTTCGTTTTTTTTTTTCTTTTTAAATTAGAAAGGAATTATTAAAATTACAAGATATTTACTAAGATCTTTGTTCTTTATTATAAAATGTGTAACTAACTCTCAAGTAATTAAATTACCAATTATCTATGTATTCTTGATAAAATTCAAAGAAATCAGCAATGTAAATGACTTGGCATCCATCATTTTTTCACTGCTGTAATAGCTTCCCTGTGCCTTTTCTATAAATATTTTTATGGCAATTGTTCTGACAAACTTTGCTTTGTGGTACCTAGACTTCATGCATTTGAGCACAGTACTAGCTTGACAAGGTCCTCATCATTTTACAGTTGAAATGGCAAGATGTAAATTCTATGCTAACAGTTTCTCCACTCGCACTTCTTGCTTGTGAAACTCTTCAAAAATTTAAATGCAATGTCAATCATTACCTTCTGTTTTAACGTCTGTCCTTATATTGTTCCCTCTCCTTTATGTTTTTTTTTTCTCATATTCTCTCACTCAGTAACTTCTTGTATCAGGTGAAATGATTAAAAAAAAAATGATTAAAAAAAAAAAATGATTAAAAAAAAAAAATGATTAAAAAAAAAAAAAAAAAAAAATTGTGCATATTTTGGTGAGACAAAACATTGTTTTATATATTTAAAATTAATAAAACTAATAAATAAATTTAAAAAAGAACTTTAAATTTTGCATTTTCACATTTCTTGTTAAGGTTAAGTTTCTTGGGGAGGATTATTCAAAGGCTTATCTCTATAAAGTTAATGAATGTAGCTGAAATCTAACAAAAGATTGAATTAATGATTTTTACAAAAGCATTTAGAATTTAGCAAAAATATATCTATTATAGTTAAGGCTGTATGGAAAAAGATTTATTTCTTTAAGAATATAAACATATTTTTCAAAGAATAAAGAAATGGTGGATCTTTATTTCTGTACAATCAATACCAATAATTCATATGGTATATTGGTCACTGGAAGTGTATTACATGGAATTTAAACAGGGAATTTTGAACCGACTTATTACTAAGATTCAACGTGTTGGCATTGACTTTTCATGGCTAGATTACAAAAGCACTGAGATGACTCATGAGACAATGTTCAGTTCAGCGTAAGTGTCACTTTATCTTTTTTAAGTCTAGATTTTTATTTAGCTTTCAAATAATTTAAAATTTAACTACAAATTAAAAGAAAAAAATACTTTATTACCTTTCATATAAATTAATCATGATTTTAATCGATTAAAAATATAAAATACCCAAGCTGAAGATGAAAATATTTTGAAATGTTCTATTACATAATTTGCAACAATGAGTCATCAGATACAAAAACAGCAGTAAAATACATTATTTCTTTATCTTCAGTTATTCAGCACAAGCTTTTCTAAATTAATTTTTTTTAATCCTAAAGAATAAAAATGATTATAGTTTTCTATGCACTTAAAGAATTCAAACTGCACTTTGTTTCTGAGCAAGAAAGGCAAATAAAAGATTTATCTAAACAATTTTGAAAGTGGTTAAAACAAAACATTAACCAATAATTTATGTTTTTGACAAACTTTTTTTATTTTTTTTTTTAAATGAGTAAACCACTCAAAGGCTTTGAATGGCAAAAGATTTTCAATTTTATGTATGTGTTTTTTTTTTACTTTTTTATGTCCTGCCAATTATGACATGTATAGAATTTTATAGCTTCAGGTATTCACTTCTGTATACATTTAACTGCCTCACCTCCCCAATCATCTTTTTGGGTAACATTTCCTGTGCAAAAAGTCAGAGACATTTTCAATATGAATTCAAGTGGACTATCTTTGCTTCATTGTATACAGGCTTATGCTATGTGAGTATTCTATTGTTAGCAGCTGAAATGTTTGAATGATAATGTACCATCCTGACCCCCGCCCCAACCGTAGCAAAAGAGATGATGAGTTTGTGTCACTTCTCAAGTGCTAGAAATACCAGAAAAAAATAAGTGTTGGGTATGAAAGATTTACTCCTCCCCATCTCTTCATAGCCATATTTTGTTTTTCAAATCATTAGAATTTCACACAGAGGGAAAATAAAAAAGATCAGCTAAGAGAGGGAGCTTTAGATTAACTGCTATATTACAATGGCTCTTGTGTGTGTGCGCGTGTGTGTAGGGTTGAAAATACTTTACATGACGAGATAAAATGGAGTTTTAAGAATTGAAAGACATTTTCATTCATAGAACATTTCTTTGCAACTTTTAATGCATATTAAAATGTTTCAGCTTTGCACTTGTTCCCCTGACCTTTTTTAAATAACCAGGTTACCAATGGCTGACTGATAAAAATGCTAGCTGGCAGCTGATTAAAAAAAGAAAAACAAACAATCCAACCAATATACTATAAACAGTAGGTCACAAACAATTTTTTTTTTTGTTTTTTTTATGGCACACTATCACAGTTCTTGCAGGTAACCCTCACTCTTATAATAAATATTTCAATTGGAACAAATTCAATTTCTTTTTCTACTAAAAATCCTTGTTTTATCTTCATGTTGTCAAGTGATTAATTACAAATTTTGATCTTTGAACAAAGTCAATCTCAGTTCAAGGCATGTAAACATAAAAAAATAAAGTAAAATGAAAATTAAAATAAAAACTGCAATTTATTTTTCTAAGAAACTTTTGGTCTTTTCTCAATGAAAACGAAAGGTTTTAAAAATCCAAGTTTAACTGACCCAATTAGTCAAAGCATGTTAAAATGCGAGGCACAGTAGGTATATGCCTAAAACATCACAGCTTAGGCAGAGAGCCACTGTAATGATTAATTATGGCTGCAGTAAATGACAGGTTAATTAGTGATTTTACATTTATTATTTTTTTTTTTATTTATCATTATACACATCTTATATTTACACATAAATTTTTTTTTAAAAATCAAACTATGAAAAGTTCATAAACTGCAACAAGAGTTCCAGAATATCTTAGAGAAATACTAAGCACCAAGTTTAATTATTTAAAGAAAAAAAATTAAATTAAATTTATCATCCTTTAAAAATTAAGTCACTTTGTGTTTGTGTCTAATTATATATAGTTAAAGGAAAAAAAAAAAATTTAAAAATCAATTTCTTATTACAGATTGAACCCCCTCCCAACAAACTCCCTGCCAACCACTTAAATTTCTGTCACCCCCCCACTCTCTCAAAGGGAATATTTAAAAATATCTTTGATTATTTATAAAAGAAATATCACTGGGTAATTTTGACATTTGTCTTAATAAAAAGGTGACTAACACATTAAGACAGTTTGAAATCAACAAGTAGGCTCTGTAAGTTTTGAGGGAAAGGGTACAGTTATAAAATTCTATCTTTTATTGTTTCCATATTGACTAATTCTGAAACTATTTAAAATAAATTTAATTTTAGCTGAACAAATTATATAATTACCAAGGTAAATTACACATTGCTTTATGTCCAGATTATTTTCCCCATGATCCCCCCTCCCAACTAACTTTAGAGAATCCAAGTTTTTGATAAAAGTTTTAAATGCCTTGAAAATTCAATTTAAAAAAATTATTTTCAATGTATCCCCCCCCCAACCACTGCAAATAAAATCTTATCACTTTATTTTTTCTTATTTTCCTTGTTTAAAAAAAAAAAAATGTGCTGGTACTTTGTTTTTTGTCCTCTTAGCAGTTTTTAATGATGTTGTTGTCTCCATCATCCTGCTGAGCCTCTCCTCCTATGGCCAGCAGATTATATCCCTGACAGTAGCCACCAAAGACCACAAATCAGGCACTGGTTGGTAATGACAGCAGAAGCTAAGGCAATCAGGAGAGCAAGTTGTGGCTGTCCTTTAGACAAGCCAGGGTAGAGATTTAATCAAAAACCTGAAAGATAAAAAAAAAAAGAAAGAAAAAAAAAAGAAAGATTAAAATTTTTTGTAAAAATCAAAAAAAAATTTTTTTAAATTGAATTAATCCCATGCAAGGAAGTAAAGCCACTAAGACAAGGGGTAACTGGGTGTGAAGGAATGAGAAAACAGAAAATTTTATAAAGGAGTAAAAACAACAGAAGAGTAATCAAGAAGAGAGAAGTTAATACTTGACATTGCAATTAAATTTTTGAAGATCAAAGTTGGCTGGAAAGCATGGCGCCAGAAAAGTGTTCCTCAAGCAAAAATTACTAAAAAAGAAACTGTTAGCATAAAACTTATGGTGACATCTAACCAAGTCAACTGTAAATTGATGAGATCTTGTTGCCAATCTAATACTGCACTTAAATTCATAAAGTCTAGGTACCATAGCGAAGAGGTTAGGACCAATAATATTACAGATTCTTCTTTAGGTTTTATCAAGAATCTCTAAATATATAGCAGAAGCACCAGACCATATGTAGCTGCAATATTCTAAGCATAGAGGTAATACTTCACTAACTACTCTTCTGTAATTCATAATGTTTTTTTTTGAGGGGGAGTAAACATTTTTTTTTTTTAAATTTCTTTTTATAAACCAAATTGACATGGAAAAACTATATATGTAAGTGTACTTAGTAGTTAGTATGATTAGTAGTTAGGTTCATGCATGTCATTAAACCTGGTTCTCAAAAATGAACATTACTTATGACTCAATACTTCTTAACAGATTAAAACATAATATTAAGAGAAAGTTTAGCAGTTTATGCTAAAAGTTTGGTCCGAACATGTTTGTTGTGCTTCAGTTTTAGCATAAGCCATATTCAAATATAATTTTAACAAACTACTGCTGGTGCATTCACATAGTGTAATTATGAGTAAGCTATCGATTTGGTATTTCATAGATTATCAATCCTTTGTGGATTATTTAAAGCCAAAACATTTTGGATTGTAATTTTTTTTTTTTTGCAAGTGAATATTGCATTAACAATTTTTTTTGAGAATAATGATTTTTCCAAATCCAAGTTCTACTAATTAATCCATAGCTTGGGAGAGAAAATGTATTCATACCTTTCCCAAAGGCATTTGCACATAAGCTAATATTACAAATCAGACTACAATTTGAACTAGACTCTCCGATTTCTCATGTCAAGTCACTATTCATTAAATCATCTGCATATGAACTAGGAACAAATTAACCTCACAGAACTTTAGTGAATTTTATCAACATCTGGAGCTTTATCCCTTGTGTCTTATTGAACCTTAACCTGAATAAAAAATATATACCTAACCATAGAGTAATTATTAGTAAGCTAGCATAGCAGCGTTCAAACCTCACCAAGCACCCTATACCTGTGGCCTTGTGCCAAAGTAATCTTAGTAAATGAATATAAACTATTGCATATATAAATATACACTTGTACATGAAGGGCAAGCTTACCTTAATGATTCTAAAAGTATAACTGTTTTTGATCTGACTTAGAGATTCCGGTTTGCGGGTGACTTTGAGCCCGTTCTTTGGGAGCAGACCGACAAGGTTCAGCCAGCTTCATTACCTGGCTCAGACTGCTGTTCTCCCTGACTAGGGAAAATGAGGTGTTTGATGCAGATCGTCCAAGTCCAGCACGGTTCAATCCCGATTGCTGAGATTGAGATATCCCGGATGTACTCTTCCCTGTGGTGGGCAGAGTAGCAGAATTTCCAGTATTGGCCAACTGAAGGGGTAAATGCTGTTTCATCTTCTCACTCACCCGCTGCTCGTTGGTTGCACTATATAGCTGCATTGGGATTGGCTTGTGATGAAGGTTGCCGACTGAACTGCGGTGTTGCTGCTGCTTGCTTAACTCTTTCAGGTCTTTGCCCGATGACATGTAATCATCAGGTGTTTGGCTAGAGAGTTCAGCTGAAGCAGAGCGTTTGTGCATAATCGGACTGTGTCCTGTGTTGTGGTTTGTGCCATGTGCATCAAGGTTCTGAGATTTCTCTGCTAAATTTTGGCTTCGTCCAGCGGTGCCATTGAATCGATATGCTTCCCAGAGGTCGTACTGCTTCTGGAAAACTTCCCTTTTTCGATGAAGTTCGTCCTTTTGGGCCCTTATGTCATCCTGGTTAAGAGTGAAAGGAGGATAAAAAAAAAAAAAAAAAGTAAAATTACTCCTGTGAACAAGTGAAGATTTTGGTTCCAAGTTTGTCAAGAGATAATGTCAAATCAAAATTATTTTGGAATTTACAAGTTATTGTCACCATCAGTCCCATGACCAAGAGTGTTTGTAGGGTCACTGTACAACTGAGAAACTGACCAGTTCACTACACATATTTGAGTTGAAATCCAGAGAGGTATTCATTCATGCATAATGTGCATTGGTCAAGTTGACCTGGCAAAGCCCATCACTCTCCAGGTTAAACCACAGCCAATGTCCACTAACTTGAAGGGTCACCTTGGTCACTGACACAGGGCCATTGACTATAATTTTTTTTATAATTACTAGATTGTAAATGGATTTTTTGCACCACATTTTCTACAGATGAAACATTGTCCCTGTTTGAATCATTTCAATACCTAATTATCATTGTTTGTAGTAGGGGTCATGAATGAAAAGATAGGAAATAACTCCCGGTGTCAATCTGAGTAACCTACAGAGAATTCTGAACTGAAACTATTGTTTAATTTACAGAAGTAGGCTGTTCTTGTTCCTCTGTCTGGGAAACTGTTCTTGAGTACTTTGTGCTATTTCCCTTCAGGACACAGGTAACAGCCACCACACATTAAACCAAGAGTTTTTAAAACAGAAAAATATCTATAACCATATGAAAAAAAAAAAGTACAATAACTTCTGGAAATTAAGCTTTTTAGAGTGACCATACCTTGGTTGATCCGAAGCATTTTCAGTGTGCTGAAACTGACATGATTTCTGAAATGTTACTTCTTGAAATTCCAAGTTTCTTAGCTATTGCTATATGAGTGGTGGGGAGGTGACAGATGTTATTGGAGAAGTGTGGGGGGAGAGAGAGAGAGAAAGAAAGAAATAAAGAAAGAAACAAAGAATGGTACAGTGACCAAAGAATTTTGCATGGCCATTTTTGGGCATAGCTTGTATCTTCCTCTTTTCACTCAGAACCCTTAACCCCTGTTTCAAAATATAATAATTAGGTATAGAAATGACTTCAATGGAGCCAAGGTTTCATCTCTAGAAAACACAATATCAAATATCGACTTATAAGCTATCAATTATTAAAAATTTGCAATTGCTTAAAGTGAGCAAAGACATTTACATGGAACTGTATGTATGTTAGTATCTATTGCTTTGCACTGACCAAAACATGCCTTACTCTGTTTTGGTTTCGGAGAACAGAATTACTGCTTTCAGAGAAATTATAGAGCAAGATAAAGTAAATAATGATCCATTTCAACAGAAATTGTGAAAAATTAACATTGCCAGTTTTACTAATTACACTATTTACATTCAGTCTATTGTCTTTCTCTCATGTTATCACATTTTGGCTGCTGCATCCTCCAGCCTTCATCAGGTGTATATTGATCTGGAAGGCACAACAGTCAAAATGGGATAACAACAACAAAGATGAGGATAATGCTGGTTGGTTTTATTTAGCAGCATATCAATCTTTATTGGTTATTTAATGCTAAAATCTAAATATTTATACAATTTTATTTTATTTTTGAAGATAATAATGGTTTAGTGATACAAGCTTTACTAATTAACCCATAGCTGGGAGGAGAAGAGATGGATTCCTACATTTCCCAAGTGAATTTGCATATAAGTGAATATACCCAACTGAAATTGGAACTCTTCTCTTTAATTAACAACTCTGAGCCATTATCCATTGCATTACACATAAATTCAAGCTTACAGCATCTGGTATTTCCAAGTGGTCACCCAATGCTGCTTAACTTTGGTGATCATAGGGGAACCAATGTTTCAATGTGATGTGACTGTAAGCCAAAAGCAATGATAACTCCTCATCCTAGAAATTGCTAGTTTTGTTATGATAATACAGATAATATATTCTATCCACAAAGATGTCTAACAAACATTAACACTATAAATGCCTTTCATCTTAAGATATTTTATCTTTAACAAGACTACACCTACAATAATGTTTGATTGGGTATAAATAATACCCTATTGCAAAAAAGTGTCATGTCAGAATTGAAGCTAATGCACTGGAGGGTTTGAAAATAGTGATGAGGAAGATGCTGGTGATATGTCACTTGCTCTCCAGCAACCAACACATTACCATGTTTGTAAATATGAATATAATAGAACCATTTTGTCAGGTGATTTTAAGAATCCTAAGAGTGAAACAACATACCCATTCTTTTTGCATTTCTTCACGAGCCTTTTCTAGTGATTCAGCTCTCCGTTTCTTTTCTTGTTCAAGTTCTTGTCGTTCCCGAGTTACTTCTTCCTGTGAAAGGGGAAAAAAGAAATATTATTTACTGTCAAAGCTATATAGTGCCTATGTACAATTGTTTGAAGACATTTAAAAAGAGAGACTGAAGTGAAAAAATAGTTATTTGAATTCTGTAAGGTGAAAAGCTATTTTTAGGTGTAATAAAAAAATCTCCATTTCTGGTATTTTATAAGAAAAAAGAAAATTGGTGTGACTGTACAAAAGTGGACACATGTATGTATGTGAAATTGAATATTAATACTTGTAATTCTTAATTTGATCATTTTTTATTATAAGAGGAAAAAAAAAGGAAAAAAGATAAAAATGATAAAAAAGGAAAAAAGATAAAAAAGGGAAAAAGGAGAAAGGGAAAAAGGAGAAAGGGAAAAAGGAGAAAGGGAAAAAGGAGAAAGGGAAAAAGGAGAAAGGGAAAAAGGAGAAAGGGAAAAAGGAGAAAGGGAAAAAGGAGAAAGGGAAAAAGGAGAAAGGGAAAAAGGAGAAAGGGAAAAGGAGAAAGGGAAAAGGAGAAAGGGAAAAAGGAGAAAGGGAAAAAGGAGAAAGGGAAAAAGGAGAAAGGGAAAAAGGAGAAAGGGAAAAAGGAGAAAGGGAAAAAGGAGAAAGGGAAAAAGAAGAAAGGGAAAAAGAAGAAAGGGAAAAAGAAGAAAGGGAAAAAGAAGAAAGGGAAAAAGAAGAAAGGGAAAAAGAAGAAAGGGAAAAAGAAGAAAGGGAAAAAGAAAGAAAGAAAAAAGAAAGAAAAAAAAGAAAGGGAAAAGAAGAAAGGAAAAGAAAGAAAAAAAAAAAAAAAAAAGAAAGAAAGAAAAAAGAAAGAAAGAAAAAGAAAGAAAGAAAAAAAAAGAAAAAAAAAGAAAGAAAAAGAAAAAAAAAGAAAGAAAGAAAAGTTCTTTTTTTTTTTTTTTAAGATAAAAAAGAAGGTAAAAAAAAAGAAGAAAGGTAAAAAAAAAGAAGAAAGGTAAAAAAAAAGAAGAAAGGTAAAAAAAAAGAAGAAAGGTAAAAAAAAAGAAGAAAGGTAAAAAAAAAGAAGAAAGGTAAAAAAAAAGAAGAAAGGTAAAAAAAAAAGAAAAAAAAAAAAAAAAAAAAGAAAGGTAAAAAAAAAAAGAAAAAGGTAAAAAAAAAAGAAAGGTAAAAAAAAAAAAGGAAGGTAAAAAAAAAAGAAGGAAGGTAAAAAAAAAAGAAGGAAGGTAAAAAAAAAAGAAGAAAGGTAAAAAAAAAAGAAGAAAGGTAAAAAAAAAAGAAGATAAAAAAAAGAAGATAAAAAAAAGGGAATATTTAGAATAACTAATTCTAAACTATATAACAGTGGTGGCCAAACTTGCTTAATGTACAAGCCACATATGATAAAGTTCATGCCTGAGAGCCAGAAGACATGAACAAAATTTACACATGCATTTTTGTTACATTCACATTGACATTAAACTTAGGTTTTAATCCCATGTAGTCTCAAATCCATACCCAGTAAATAGTTATAAAACTTGAAATTTTTCTTATTTACCTTTTACATTAGGTGTGATGAAAAAAAGGAACTCAACAAACATATTTCCACAAGCTGCATATTAAAGGTCAAATAGCCACAATGTGACTCAAGCCACTCTTGCTATATGTCATGGTAATTGAAGAAAAATATTTTCAAAAACTTTTCACCTGCACATGCTGGTCCATTTTTGTAAAATAGTACCAAGAAATTAATTAGTACCAATTTTGGTTGAACATTAAGAACTATACAAAAGGGTGCTGAAAAGTTCTTGGCCTGAACTGCTCCCCCAAATCTGACAAATTAAGATTTGGGGTGGGGGATGCTTCCTTGGTTACAACACCCTCTCATATTATTATCCAGTCTGTATTTCTCAAAAGATTCATAAGTGAAAAGACAATACTAAAGAGAGAACTGATAACAGATTCAGATAATTTATAAGTTAAAACAATTTTGACAAAGTTAACAGTATTGATTTAGTAGATAAAGTGCCACTCAAATACCAAAGTACAAGGTGACCCCAAAAAACGGGAACTTTTTAACAATCCAATAAAACCAAGAGTGTTGGAAAAAAATATTTTATTTATAGTAATTGAAACCTTAAAACATGCCATTTAAGAAACAATGATGGAACTTTCAATTTTTAAAAATTACGTCCTGTAGATGGCATCCTCCTGTAAGAACGCATTCTTGAAATCTGCTGTTGAGATTCCTCATTGACTGCTGCAACATCTCAGCTGGGATACTGTGAATTTCATCTTGAATTCTAAATGGCAAAATGTTTACTTGCTCAAGGTCACTGTCTCGCTGTGTTGCTGTGTTTATTTCTTTTCTGGCAATACGCACTTCAAAAATTCCCGTTTTTTGGGGTCACCCTGTACTTTCTTTTCTTTGAGTTGTAGTTAATTCAGTTAAAAAAGGAAAAAATTATGAAAATGATTAATGTGATTTTTTTAATAAACCAACCTTAAGATTTCGAAGACCCTCAAGCTGGGAATGTTTATTAATCTCAGACTTTTCTGCCATTAGCCTGGCAATTCTATCATGTGCTTCCACCAGTTGTTGCCGCATACTATAAAAAAAATAAATAAAGCAAAACAAAGAAATATTAGCCATTATCCTTATTTCTACAACAAATCAATTGCAACTTATTTGTCAGTAATACATGAAAACATGCATGTAAACCATGAACAATTGTTTTACCAAGAGTCCATTTCAAAGAGATGAATGAATTGTACATCTCTATGTAATGATATAGAAATCAATTATTCTGTATTAATATCATTATTTTAATATTTCACAATGATTAAACAAACATTAAAATGCATAGCAACAAAGTTTTTGATATTTTATAAGTGCAATGCAATAACAAAATTATTTAGATATTGCTATGAGTAAACATCTTAAAAAATTATAATCAGCCACAGAATACACTTGCTTTACAAATCACTATTGTTAATTTCTGTAATTACGAGTCCTTATCCTTTCCAGAATTGTTTTTGATGACGAAGCTCATTCTTTTTATTACTTTTGTTATTACAAACATTGCTGACATAAAGAAAGCTGTAGAATGGATCTGCTGAAATATAGTGCAAACAAAAGCAAAAATAACAATCCAAACAATTCTTGGAGCCATTAAGTAAACAAAAATATTTGATCGAAAATTGTATAAAACCCTTAAATTTTAAATCTTGATTTTTGGAACTTCCAGATAATTGCAGAGTTTTGAGAAGGGACAACACATTGCTTTCACACATGTAAAGTAAAAATCACGCCATACTTACAACTTCAAGAATCTTACATTCTTTACAGACAGTAAAGGATTTTTCCTTATTGCCTCTACTCAGTTTCATTACTGAGTACAGTAGTTAAAATATTTTATTTACTCTGCATACTAAGAGGATATTGATGATCATGTCCTTTTCTTTATTATCTGTGAATTGCCGGTGCATCTTGGAAAAGGTAATGAAATTGTCTCCCCTAATACCTTATTGAGTTTTGAAATCAGAATAACCATTTTAGATTGTCACTCAAAGCTAGAGAACCAAGTTCCCCCTGCTATTTAAACCTATAGCTTGTGGAGGTAGCAGAGAAAAAAAAAATGAATTTAGGTCGTTCTCAAGGGGCAACTGACTAGACTGGAATTTGAACATGGCTTACCAATACAAATTTTTAAATTGATAATAGTTATACTACCTGTGTAAACTTACACAGTGACCCTCACCCTTGCCTAAGCATTTTACTGACAATGATTACCCAAAATTAATTTCCAATTCTCAATCTGGGGTGTGCACCTAAAGAAACACCATGTTGAGAAATAGCACAAATCCTGTTTTCCAGTAGGAAATTGTGTATAAAAAGTTGCCTACTTGTCCAAGTGGGTAGGTAAGTGATACTTGGGACAACTTCAGTCCCCCCCCACCAACCAAAACAGAAACACTTGAGATTGAGATGAAATCACCTCTTCCCCTTTTAAATGGGTGTCTATTGTATCACACCTGAGCATCCCATCAAAGCTGTAATACATCTGCTTATTAATATTCATTATTTAGAATTATCCCATCTGCTTATTAATATTCATTATTTAGAATTATCCCATCTGCTTATTAATATTCATTATTTAGAATTATCCCATCTGCTTATTAATATTCATTATTTAGAATTATCCCATCTGCTTATTAATATTCATTATTTAGAATTATCCCATCTGCTTATTAATATTCATTATTTAGAATTATCCCATCTGCTTATTAATATTCATTATTTAGAATTATCCCATCTGCTTATTAATATTCATTATTTAGAATTATTGATCAGACAACAGAGGAATTCTTAATTGGATTTGATAGCTATAAACTTAAAAGAAAGGTAATTATTATAAAAATTTATGATTTAGTCAACTTAAAAATAAAGAAACAAATAAAACTTTCATAATCTGCATGAAGTTGTTTGGAGTTAAGTATAAGAAAAATATAAAAAAACTATTTGCATTATCCAGAGTTTTTCAAACTGGTCTGCTATGACCATGGTGCAATGAATTACCCATTATTTCCTTTATTATGTAAATCATTCATCAAGTTATTTTTATACACAATTTTGATTTGTGTTTGGATTGATTGATAAATATTAAGTAATCTGTCATCTTTTCAAAAGGTATTTAACCAATGCAAAACATTTGCAAGGTCCTGCCTCCATTTAAACATCAATAAATCATTTTCTTTTTAATCATTTCACCCCAAGCAAGGCAACAATGCCACTAAAACACAGGGGGTTACAGGGAGTTAAAGTGAATGAGAAGACTGAAAATGGGGAGAATTGAGAAAAGGACAAAAAGGAACAGGGTTCAAGAAGACAGATGGTGATTGATGTTGCATTTAAATTTTTGAAAATTGTAGTTATCAGGGAAGCAAGAAATCTAAAGTGAGCTCCATAGGTGGGATGTGCGAGAAAAAAGCAAAGAAAAAAGAAACTGTTAAAATAGAAATGGCAGTTGCATCTAGCTAGTTCAAAAGTAAAATGGTGAGACCTATTTGCCAATTTTGTTTTAGTTTTTGACAAAAGTACAGCAAACAAGGTACCATTTTTGACACTAAGACACATTTTTTTTCTATATATCTGGGAAATTGTATGATAAAGTGGGGAAAGTTTACTTGTGACATGTTTCACCCCTTCAGGACTTCAATGGATTAAATTTGTTATGTTGTTAGGACTACACATATGCATGACAGAGGGGTGCTGGAAATTTTAGAATTTTTTTTTTTTTTATCTGGCCGAATTCTTTTAGACTCTTTTTCTTGAGAGAGAGAGAGAGAGATAGAAATTTTACTTACCCTTCTAACGCTGTGCTTTGTTGAACTGATAATTCCTGATGGGGGAAAAAAAAAAAAACAATATCACAATTATACCAGCAAAATAAGTTGCATCAATAAAGGATGATTTTAAAAATAAAATCAATTTTTCATTTATATGACTTTGTTTTACATATTAATAAAATAATAGAATAATTATCAACCTCCATTTTGAAAAGGTAAAAACATCTTTAATTTAGAAATTCTAGATGGGTAGTGTTAGTAAAACAGAGGCCTGCCTTTTGTCAGATAAAGTTGTATATTTCCTGCCAGTATCAATGTTTGGTGTGCAAGCACACGTGTATATGGGGGAGGGGGTGCAAATAAAATCTAGGTAGGCATAGCATCACACTTAGAAGATTGGTAAGACCCAACTAATGAATATCATGGGCAAAATATTTGAGAAACAAGAAAATTTTAAGAATAGGAATTACATGCCTTATCCAAGGGTATTTGGAGAAGAGGTGGATTTATACATTTCCCAAGGGTATTTGCATGTAAGTGGATATAACAAACCTGATTGGAATTGAAACTTGGCTCGCAAACTTTCCATTCTGAGCTCTTATCTATTACACCACCCATACATCTAAGCTTACAGCACTTGATTTCCCAAAGTGGTCACTCATCTAGGTACTGACCAGGACTGACTTTGCTTAACTTTTGGATTTTATGGGAATCAATTTTTGAACACGATATGGCTGTAAGCCAGAATAAGAAATTGGAATCAAATTCAGAAGAATTAACTCATCTGCCCAATAGTTTTATCCAAACAAATTGATAGTTGCTAAAAGTTTTGTTTATTTTTAAATGTAGGTGACTAAGACATTCACAGAAGTCTTGTGACTGCATGTGAAGTAAGGAAAGTGGGGGCAACAAAGGGGACAAAATAAAAAAAAAAAAAGAGAAGTAAATATCTCAAGTTTCTATCATACACACTCCATATTGGTTCCATAAAAACATGATCCCTTTTTATAAAAAGTTTTAAAAAATTATTGCAAATCTATTTTGATCAAAATGTCAGACTTTCTGTAGCGTCATACAAACCAGAAAACTATAATGCACCTTACCTACTTTAGTCATCTTCTATGTGCCATGTCACTTTAGGACATTGGCAATCATGGCTCTATCTCTCCACAATTTCCTGTCCTTTATAGCTCTTCATAAATTTTGTCTTTTTGTTGCCAACTTTAGTAAAGTAGCAATTATTTTTAAAATGTTCTTTACATTATTATGCATTTGGAAAAATGTTATCAGAGTTGTTGATATGGAAAACTTGTTAAACAAAGCTCCAATAACTTACCATGAAAACAAGAATTAATCCCACAGCATTAACATTTGTCCAATGGAATTTGATCTAATTAGCAACAGACTTGTGAACATCTAGCTAGAGAGCAATGGTTAGCAAGGGAGTCATACAAAACATTTTAGTCTAGTGGGTATGTTCTTTATTTGGTGAAGCTTGTTAAGTAAAAATATTTGAAGCTTGTCATACTCACTGGAGAATAAAGAACAAAAAAAAAAAAATATTTAAAAAAATAAATAAAATTCACTACAAACTTACCACAAAGCCATGGAGAAACTGTGAAAGTTGTACAGTATTGCAAAGTCTGTCTGAGGTGTTTGTTATTGCAGCTGTTGTTGAGACAAGAGATGCAGAAGATGGGGAACCAGTGGAATCGGGAATAGATGGCACACTAGAAGATGGAGTGGATATTGGAAGCATCTCTGAAGAACCAACAGAACCAGCCCAACTGACCGTCTGGCCTGCATCTAGTCCCTCCACTGGTGAATTTTTAGCCATCATACTATGTAAGTAACCTGCACTTTTTCGGAAATTCATTTTGTTGGCATCCTATAGAGAGAAAGAAATGGTTATATATTCAGCCTCCGTTTCATAATAAAGTATCTTTAATATATTATATGAAATTTGTAAACAAGTGAAATTAAATTTTTAATTTCAAGCAGAAAAACAATGCCATAGGTGTGGGTGGAAGTGCTGTTACCCAACTGGCCAATGACTATCTAGAAGATCATGCATTTAGAAGACAAAACAAAGGTAATTAAGAAAGTCGGTACAGAGCTGTTTACCTGTTTCTTCCACAACTAAAAATGGAGGAAAGAATAAATGGATAGTTAGTCATAATTGCTGCAAAACAGATTTCAATCTTTTGCCATTGCATAATACAATTTTCATGGTTGTTAACAGGTCAAAGAGTACCAAACATTTTCTTTTATGGTTGGTAAATGAATGACAAAATGAAAAAAAAATCCTACATAATGCATTTTGTCCTTCAAAATAACTTCTTCAGACTTAGAAGAATGAAACACTACATATGATTTTTTTTCCCATTTTGTTATTCAATAACCCACTTTTAGTCTGATATATAAAATTTATATATCATATTCTGATAAGATAAAAAACAAGAAACATTTATCGATCTAACATGTTTCACTTTTATTAATGCTTCATCAGAGAATGAAATATGGATTAACTATTAAATAAATTGCTTACAATGTAAAGGCACTTATATCAGCGAGACCTCTCAAAATCTAAAAGCCTATAAACATACAAGATTTACATTTGGACAATCATTTAAACTCACTCATCTTATTCATACACAGACTTATGGATAGACATTATCATCTGAATCCCACATAGACAAACTAGAATTATTATACACTTAAAGTAATATTTGTGGCTTTTCAGTTAGGTTTAGAATACATCGATTTCTTGGAACTTCAAAGGGACACGTCATCTCTCCTTGAAATAAGAACGCCATAAATTATACTAACATTTGTTTAACAAATTGAATGCAGATGGAACTGGATTAACCAATGAAATTCAAACACCACAAAAATATCAAAATTTGTTTCTTACTTTTTTTTCTCCATCTCTCATGAAACTTTTATTAATGTGAAACAAGTTAGATTGATAAACATTTTCTACTTGTTTTTTAGCTTTATCATTCTGTTAGTTTCTCATCTGTACTTGATCCCAATTCATCATATTGTCCATTTTTTTTTTTTTTTCTATGTAAGGTCTTATTTGTTTAGAATGTTTGGAAGACATTTTCTTTTTTGGTATTTATAAAACAAGCTGACAATATTTCCATCATAAACAGGCAAAATAGACTGATAGAAAATAAAATTGCAACACCTTGAAGGTCATTGCTGATTTTGACCTGGATACTAGAGTATAACATATTCTGATATTGCGGACAGTGGGTGGTTGCTTTAAAGCTCTCACATCTTAATTTTACAGATGGTTGTTAAAAAAACAGGCCTGGATAAAATCATTTTCAGTTCACCTATGTGGGTGCCCTAAGCCAATGGATGATTACAACCAATTGTGTCACATGTATACAAAGCAGGTTCATGCACAAACCAAAATAATAACAGTCCAATTTCTGTATGTATGTTTGTTACCATAATACAGCAAATATTGTATATCATAGCAATTTTTTTTTTTTAGTGCAATTCAGTTAAAATGCTCAAAGCTGTAAAATAAAAACTGCTGCATATGAGTTTATCAAAAAAAAAAAAAAAAATTAAAGCATAGGAAAATATTGTGTAAATTTTAGCATAATATACAATCTAATGCACGGATAAAAGATTTCCCTCATTATCCAAAAGAAGAAGGTGCCTATGAAAACTTTTGATAAACTAAAATAACAAAGTGAAAATCAATAATCATTAATCACAAACAATATTGTGAGCTGAATTTCTGGGATGAAGTGAGTTCAATCCCTGAGTTGGGCAATGTGTACTTGCACTTAGTGGAAACAGGACAAACTAAATAAAATAAGGACTACACAATAACCCCAGACATGAGCAGTAGAATGAGAGCAGTCTAAACCTGTAGATTAAATAAAGGGTTCAATTCAGAATTCTGTGTAGGTTAAGCAGATCAATATACACCTGATGAAGACCAGAGGGCACAATGGTCAAAATGTTGTGACAAAAACAACAAAGACAAGGACAATATTCCAAACATAAATAACTGCTCCTCTGAAGAAAATAGCATATTATAATACAAAAAAGAAAAGAAAAACAATCTGAATTTTGGGGATGAGGAGTTCTCTACATTATTTGCACTCTGTCCTTCAGGTGTCTATTGATCCAGGTAAACATAAAGGAATTTAAAACAGAACCCTTTATTAAATCTACAAGGAGATAAATCATTCTTGTTCTGCTGTCTACCTTCAGGGACATCTATTCTTCTTCATACACCTCAGTTATTGCTTAGTCTAAGTCTGGATAATTCAGCACAAAGATTAAACTCACACAATTACTATGCTATCAATTTCTTACCAGAATCTATTTTGCTCATTTATAAGTTTACCATTCATCTGTCCATCAAATATTTTTTGCCACATCTGATCTGGTGCGTCTGTATTATGCCTAGAGATTCCTGACAAAATCCAATACAGAACTGGCAGCATTATCCGTCCTAACGAGGTATCTCGGGAGTTAGTCACTTTCCTACCAGTGATGTAGATTCCTTTTGCCTCTCCTATAAATATTTGAATGGTAATTGTTCTGATGAAATTTCTTTGTAGGTACCTTGACTTCATGAATTTAAGCACAGTACTTAACTGGCAGCTAAGGTCACATAATTTCACTGTTTAAGTTGCTAGTTGTGCTATGGTAATTCTTTCTTCTTTGGCACTTCTCCCTTCCAGCTTTCCTGTCAACTATGATCTTCAAAAAAATTAAATGCAATGTCAATCATCATTTTCTGTCTCCTTGAAGTATGTTCTCTTATTGTCTACTCTTTTTCTTTCACTCTCAGTAAACCCTTGCATCCTACTAGCATTGCACGGGTGAAATGATGAGTATAAAAAAAAAAAAAAAAAAAAAATAGTAATTGTAAGTTCAATCCCTGGGCTGAGTAGTATGGACTCAAAAACGGAGTTAACAATAACTGAACAGTACAAAAAAAAAAAAAAAAAATAAATAAATTCCCTGAAGGTTACTTAGATTGACAGCTGAAGAAGCCTGGAAAGCCCAATGGACAAAATATTGTTCTGATTGATTTGTTTTTTATGGCTTAACAACCCTTTGCAGGTTTTTTAAAGCCAGAAACATTTTTTTAGATAATGATTTAAAGATAAGTTTTACTAATTAACCCATAACTGTGGGAGAAGAGGTGGATTCATACTTTTCCCAAAGGTATTGGCATGTAAGTGAATATAACAAATCCAACTGGAACTTGCCTCTCCAATTTCTAATTCTGAGCCATTATCCATTACATTGACTGCACATACAAGCCTACAGCACCTGGTATTCCTAAATAGTCACCCATCTAGCTACAGACCAAGCTCAATGTTGCTTAAATTTGTATGGGAACCGGATCTTCAATGTGATGGGGCCATAAGCTGACAGACAGCTGAAGGCGGCTTGATAATACAATGATCAAAACATAATAACAAAGATATAATGAATAAATAAAAATAAAAAAACATTTTCCATAACAATCTAATATAATGATACCGAGTAATATTGTCACTTAAATGATAAACAGGCATTAAAATAAAAAAAAAATACAACTATAAAACTTGTAGCATACCTACGGACAATAATGGATATGTCCCCATTCACATAAATATAGTAGTAAATACTGTATGTTGGTCTGTAGTTGGAGAGTCATTGTGGAATCCACTTGACTCACTTCTAGCAGTTGAATATTTCTTCTACATGCCACTGGCAAATCTTATGTGTTGTTTGTGTCCCAAGTATTATCACTCATTACCAAGCTTTGATTGATTATTCTATTCAGTAACCTTCCCTGGTTACAAAAAAACTGAACATTTTATCAGGGTTTCAAAACTAATACCAATTGGAGAGCCAGGTGTGTTATAACACAATGTTCAAAGGAATGAAATATTTAAAATATCTCTCATAAATATCAACAGAAAGGGTCAAACTTACAGGAGGAAAGTACTGCTAGGAATACTGCTAAGCATCAATAAAATTATAAACACATACACAAGAACAGTGTTTTTAGATCATTTCCACAAGTGCAGTGAGAAGGCTAAAACAAACATCAATTACAGGAAATTTAACAGTGAAGGAATATAAAAGAACAATACACATCTACAAGAATAGTAATTAGTGAAGACATGGTTTCATAACAAACAACTATGAGATAGTGTTTTAAGTGCTTTGGGAATGAATCTACATACAAGGTCTGTGAAAGTTTGCATACAGTTATGTGAATGAACAGAGAAGAGAGTGACTCAGAAGAATTAAAATCTGAATCTATAAAAAGAAGAATATCAAAGCTAAAAGAAAGGCAAACAACATGTGAAGAGGTGTGTCATGGTGAGGTATTTGTGCAAAAATCTATTATCACCAATTCATTCATACCGGTTGAAGTGTGGCAGACTTGAAATTCTGAAATAAGGAATGGAATAGATAGAGAAAAAAAAACAAAAACAAAAAAAAAAGGACACACACATATATGTATGTGTTTGTAGGAAGTATAATAGTAGTCAAATCAAAAGTTATGATGATGAGACAAGGTAGTAAAGCTTTTAAACAACACATTTTGCCAACATGACATATATTAAGTTTGCCGCCTCCAGCTTGAAATGTAAGAGAAAGCTGTGTGTAAGGAAAATGCATTGAGATTTTGGGGGATAAATGGGGCAATAAATTACCTTATCACAAGTGATGACCAAACAAAAAAGGTTTTGTTTTATTTATATAACAAATTTTTCATATATAAAACAAATTCTTCAAAAATTATATATATATATATATATATATATATATATATATATATATTAAGAAATGGACAAAGTCCAACAATTTATTTATTAAAGACATTTTTATGTTTAACGTTCTTTTATAGATACAAGTATTTAAGTAAATGCTCTGTTTATAATAAACAGTATTAAATAACATTTACCGGCCTTTTTGTCAGGATTTTTCATCCTATAGAAAATATTCATTCTTTTATTCGAACCTGCATCCTATAAGGTTGAGAACAACTCATTTCCATAATATGGCATGACGTCATTTGTTTACATTTGATACGCCAGAGCAGTTATGAATGTACGAGATTCATGGAAGATTGAAGTTTATAAGCAGTAAATTACTGACCTTGTTCAATCTTCCATGGATCGATAAGGCACGTTTCTTAAATGACGGTTCCATATAGGATGCAGGTTCAAATCCTGTCAAAGAACGAATATTTTCTATGAAAATTTCTCGACATTCAGGCCGGTAAATGTTATTTAATACTGTTTATTATAAACAGAGCATTTACTTAAATACTTGTATCTATAAAAAGAACGTTAAACATAAAAATGTCTTTAATAAATATATATATATATTTGAATTATTTTTATTCCTCTCCCAACTAGTTTCATGGTTCATGTCCACTTTTCAAGGGTTAAAATGTTTTTATATAAATGTCTGTTTTTCTTTTTTGTTTTTTTTTATTTGCATTTACTGTTGACTGTGTTAAGTGACATGTGCATGCATGTCCATCAATCATTCAAGAGCATCCAATATGCAACAGATGTATATGTTCATGCTCATAAACGCATCATTTTTTTTTTAATGTAATTATTTTTCTATTGTTTATTTTACAAAGTGTATTTTTTTATGAGTGCACATGGGAGCATGAACATACACACGTCTGTTGTGTATTAGAAATGTACTCTTGAACAGATTGATGGACATGCAAGTTAATTTCGGCATGGACTCATCACTAACAGGGAAGGAAAAATGGAAGTATAAAAAAATAGTCATTCATATAAAAACATTTTAACCCTTGAAAAGTGGACATAAACCACAAAACTACATAGTTGGGAGAGGAATAAAAATAATTCACAAATGGATATTAATTTACAGTAAGTAAATTTTTCAATTTTAAAAAAATTATTTACGCTCTATTATATTGTAAATACTGAGCACTTGTACATTTTTAAAATTTTAATGTGTGTGAGTGTGCGAGTTGTTGATCTGTTGGATTTTAAACCAACCTACTCATAGTAGATCTGTTCCCCCCCCTACTAGCTTGTATACCGCATTGTGCTACTATTGCTTTTACGATGATCAGTGATATTATGTGTGGTCCTGGCATTCTCAGTACATGTTTTTTCTTAGTGAATCCTTTTCTCTCTTGATCAGATTGACATTTATTAAGTTGAAATTGTGGCCAGATGTATTATGATGAACCTCCATTGCATTTGAAATGTAATTATGCAGCATATCTTTGCTAATCTTTGCTATATAGCATGTTTTTAAGGTTTCAGGAGTCATCGGTGAAACATGTCATTTAAAAGCTTTCCCCCTTTGTTTCACAGTGTGTGTGTGTGTGTGTGTGTGTGTGTGTGTGTGTGTGTGTGAGAGAACATATATATATATATATATATATATATATATATATATATATATAGATAGATAGATAGATAGATAGATAGATATATATATAGATATATGAATATCAATGGTTTTAGCCTATAAAAAGAGTGAATTTGATCAGCCTGTCAAAGTTTTTCTCAAATAAACCAATGTTAATATACTACAGTGATTCCCAAACTTTTTTTTTTCTCTGGGTTGCATTTTTGGAATGAAAATTTGTTTGCATCTCACCAAAGTCCCGGTGAAAAGGTGCAAGTAGCCCTATGGCAAAGAGGGTCCAGACAGAGGGTTAATGGAAGATAACCGTAGATTTGAAGTCAGAACATTATCATTGTTAACTCTATACTCCAATTTGCAGACCCTATTTACTATATTCATAATACTTGATATAATGAAAAATATCATAGTGATAAAATTGGTCAGTAATTATTTATAACTATTTATACTGGGACTCATGCATGCAATTACAAGGAAACCATAATAATATTTTAAATTTTGAAATCATTTATTTTTGGCATATGAATATTTTGAAAGTGTTTCTAAATTTTTTAATGTCTTTTAATCACTCAATCTCATCTGCTTATCCTCTTCCACTGCATTGCTGCACCATTTGGGGAACACTGATTTACTAGATTGTTTGATGTAGAAGACAAATCTTTATTTTAAAGATAAAGTTTTGAAAAAAAAAATAAAAAGCTGCAATCTTATTGGAAAGATTTTTATTGATCAAAAATTCAGTCTGATGATTTAGAAATTAACCTATATTGCTCTAATAATAAAAAAGCTCATAACAGCAAAATAAAAAAAAAAATAGTTTATTTTCAAACTATTAGGGGGAAAAATGTATGACAAAGTGGCTTCACCGGACTAAATTTGTTATGTTGGTATGACTACACGTGTGCATGAATGAGGGATGCTGGGAATTTTTATTTTTTTATTTTTTTTTATTTCGCCAATTTCATTTAGATTTTTTTTCTTTTCATCCCTTTTGTTATTGGATATCCCAGACTGTGATAATAGAAGTTCTGCTAGGAATGGTGAACTGTTGTAAAACCCAAAGCACAAATTTACCAAGGCACTCTCTAGACATTTCCATTATGGTGAATTGTTTTCTCCTTTGATCAGAGCAGCATACTAAACTATGCATAACTATTTAAATCTATTTACATATGGATTGTGTATGTGTGTGTGCACACATACATTGTGTATAGGACACAAGCAGATTTTTGCCATCAACTTTTGGGATGAAAAAAAAAATATATATATATAATACAATGAAAAATATGCAAAATACATATAGATCATTGATTTTATAATTTAATACAAAATAAAATTCCAGATAATATTTTTTTAAAAAATCTAATGACTCCAAAGTACTTATCAATCCTCAGATGGAAAGATAGTACTGGATATGAGAGCTTTTCATCAGTGAGAACTTTTCAGCACCTCCTCTTATTCAATGATGATCTGCCTTCATTTATTTAAAACTGATAAAAAATACAAGCAATCAAATTTATTAAGAAATTGTATTTACTATACTTAAACAAATTCTTACAATATTTATCAAATAGAGAGTTAAGATTTCTTTGTAAATTCAAGGTCAGAGAATATTTATATTTTTCAAATTTACTAAAAGTAATAAAAACTATATGCCAGTTATCATGCAAACATATATAAAAAGGTTAGGAACATACGGTTTTATAATTAAACAATTAGTAGGTTACTAATAAAATGTTAGTCATGCATATAAATCAGCAGTGAGTATACATAAGAATCTTAGAAGCAAAAGACTAAGCATTTATTAGGCAAAAACAAACTAAGAATATGCTCATCTTATAAAAATATACAATGTTGTTGCCATAAATTTAACTAATTTTAACCTATGAAAATTTCATGGTTTTCCTACTTGAATTTTCTGATTAATCTTAATTCTTAAGTTAAATGATTGAATAAGTTCATAGCAAGTACTACAACAAAAATATCCATAGAAAATCCACTATCACATTGTTAAATATTTGAGCTTAACAACTTTAACAAAATATTGCAATAACAATCATAAATATGAATGCTGGTTGTTATTTTAAGAAGTGGATAGAAATAAAAAGATTTGAAATTGACAGTTTTTTTCCATGTTACTGAAACAGCTGTTAAACAGTTCTATCTAACTTTCATTCATTCATTTTCTCAGTAGAACTAAGTAGTGTCTTTTCTCATCTAACCACATGATGAAAATGGAATAGTCTATTATTTATGAGGTATTGGTAATCATACAAACTAACAAAGGGAGGCAAAAGCACAATTATAATAGGCTGCTTATTTTCATCTTTGGTTAAAAATGTTTGCAGTAAACATTTCAAAATTAGTGTATCCACTAGACCTTAATTACTTTCTTAAACTAATGACTATTTTTGATTGAACTATTTTTTGATTTTATACATATATTTTGAATTACATACTTTTGATTTAGCTAACGAAATTTAATGTATCATGAAAAAAAATATTCTAAAAATGAATCACTGATGCAAAATTAAAAACTAAATTTGAAATTATATACAATGCAAACTCATCTAAAATTAAAAGATTTCTTTTCAAACAAGGTATTTAGAATTTTATGCAATTTAATTCTTTGAAGCAACATTGGTTAAATTTTCTCTCACATTTGAAGCATTGGTATCTGAACAGGTCATTTTTAATATTAAATTTTTATCTTCATATATCTAGGAGCAAAGAGGTCTATATTCTATGCTACCATTTGAAGTTTCATTGGCTTATGTTCTGAACTTTGGTTGACAACAATTCTTCTACTTACCTTGGCTGACAAAGTTTCACTTTCAGAGAGATTAAACATACTGGAACTTCGTCCATCAGGATGAGCATAAGACAGTTGGCGTTTATGAACAGGCTCTGTGGAGAAAGAAACAAAAATCAGAAATATGAGCAAAATTTTCTCCAAGAAACTAGAGAATATTGCTGATATTAATTAAATATGTATTTAAACTGTTGCACAAGAACAAATGTCCATTTCTGTAACTTATTTAACTTGTTGAACTTATAATACTGGTTTACCAATACAATACACTAGCAACCAATCAGAAAATACAGACACAGCTTAATATGTAATTAGAATAAAACTGTTCAGAGTAACAAGTTTGTAATACTCATTTGATGCTTGCCAATGTTGATTTGCTGTTACACATTTTGAAACACATTTATACATAGCCATGTCTTTTTATTGAGACAAGAATGGAATTAA
The DNA here is from genome assembly GCA_903632075.3 of Acanthosepion pharaonis. Lineage (NCBI taxonomy): Eukaryota > Metazoa > Mollusca > Cephalopoda > Sepiida > Sepiidae > Acanthosepion > Acanthosepion pharaonis. The sequence goes on along the minus strand of CAHIKZ030003054.1, from coordinate 1,349,299 downwards.
TCTCACACAAAGCATCCGAGTCCTGCCTGACAAAGGATTTGTTATAATTATTTGGGGCAAGGTTTTACAAAACCGGATACTCTTCCTGACACTCATCTCAAACACTCACAAGTAAACCAAGTATAGAGTGTTTTATCAAGACCCCATCTCTAGGAAGGTTGCCCTTCAAGGCTTGAGATCTCATCCTAGCCTTTTACTATATATATATATATATATATATATATATATATATATATATATATATATATATATATATATATATATATATATATAAAAACAAAAGTATGTTGGTTCATAAAAGAAGCCCATCCACCTTTTAACAATTCTTGTTTTTTGTCCTGTATTGTGACATACCACACTCCTCACCAGCAGAAAAGCCAGTGGGGGAAGCTGGTTCAGATGCCAACCACCCAACTATTTGACAAGTTGTACTGGGTTACATGTTACCATTAGCAGGCCTAGCCTTGATCTGACCAAAATAGTGAAAATTTAGCCAATAGTGTATCAGCAAGCAGCCAGAGTTCAATTGATGAAAGTAAATCTTACAAATAACCCGTTTAAAAAGGTCAAATTATTTAAATAGAAATCTAGATGTACAGAAACTAAAATACTACGTTTAACATTAAAAAATCAAAAAGCACTCCGCATTATTAATATTTCCTTTTCCACTGCATTCTTTCTCATTTGCAGTAACCTGAATGTTAAGTTCACTCAAAGGTGTTTTCTATTGTCATAGTAGAGTATGACAACACAACTATGAAATTCAAATTCAATGTTAGGATGAACTTTGTGGACAGCAAATGAAACTACATAAAGAGTGATAAAAGGTTAATAAATGAATATGAAAAAGATAGAATGAAGAACTGAGGGAAATGGAAAACAAAACAAAAAGACTTTATAAAGATATTCTGAAAAGATCTATAATCAGATAATACATATCCACATTGTGGCATTGCTAGTTCTTACAGCAGGCAATTGAGTTTAACACTAAAAGAAAATTCAAATTTTAATCTTTTGTTTTATTTAAAAAAGTATTCTCTCATCATTGATTTATTCTAATAAATAAAGATAATTGGTTGCAAGAGAAATTTAAAAAGAAAATAGAGGTACTCTTGCTGTCAGCCTGTCAGAAGTCCTCATCTGTTGTCCTTGTTTTTAAGAACTTTGGAGACTCTTCTGACCCATCTAACTACAGTCCTATCAGTCTCCTAGTCCTCTTCAGCAAAGTCTTCAAGGCTTTAATCAATACCAAAGTGGTTAAGCACCATACCCCCCATGATCTACTCTCTGACAAACAATATGGTTTCTGCTTTGCCCAGTCTACCGCTGATGTGCTTACAGTCATAACTGAATTTGTATACCAAGCTCTTGATAATGACAGTGAAGCTCAAGTTGTAGCTTTAGATATCTCTAAGATGTTCGATAGGGTTTGACATTCCAGCCTTCTTCATAAACTTCAGGGACATGGTATTACAGGATGATTATTTGATTTAATCCAATCATTCCTGTCAAATCATGAAATGAAGTTCATCCTAAACTGATTCTCTTCCAGTTCCTTTTATACAAATGCTGGTGTTCCTCAAGGTTCTATCCTGGGTCCTACATCAATGATCTTCCTGATGTCATTAGTTCTTAAGTAAGCATCTATGCAGACAACACCACCATTTACTCCAGTCTCAATAGTAAATCCGACATTGCTGACAAAGTTAACATGGCCATTGGTCTTGAAAATGACCTGCAATATGTGGTTGACTGGGGTAGGAAATTGCTTGTAAACTTTAATGCCTGCAAAATGAAACCACTCTCATTCATCCACCATAGAGAAACCTCCCTGCCTCCTATCAGCATAGTTGATGCCCAACTTCACGAGAGTGTCGTTCTGCACCTTCTTGGTCTCACGTTTTCCATTGGCCCGAGGTGGAACAACCACATTGAATCTACCGCAAAGAAAGTTGGTTCTGTGTATCATGACAGAAGTTTTTCTCATCTGAGTCCATCCTTCAAATCTACCATTCAATTCTTGCATTGAATACTGTTGCCATATATGGTCTGGTGCCCCTGCTGTTCATCTCGAGGTTCTTGACAGATTCCAAAGATGGATATGCAATGTGATAGGTCCTGACCTGGCATCTCGATTCCAGTCACTTTCTCACATGTGATGTGGCCTCCCTCTGTCTTTTCTGCAAATATTTTCATGGCAGCTATTTTGACGAACTATTTTTCCTGGTGCCCCAAACTGCATGAATTTAAGCATGCTATAAGGTTGGCATCTCAGTCCCCACCCTTTCATTAGTGAAACAGTTAAATGTAACCACCTCTTCTACTCCAACAGCTTCTTCTTTCACACTTCCCGACAGTGGAACTCTCTTCCTCTTACTTGCTTCCCTGACAGCTATAATATTCAATGTCAATCGACATCTTTTGATGCATTGATCTTGATCCCCGTCCTTCTTGATATCCTTTCCTCAAACACCCCTCTTTACTCTTACTTTCACTCTCTTTAGCCCCTTGTGTGCTAGTGGCACTCCCACCTTGCTTGAAGTGAAATGCTTAAAAATAAACAATATGGCATGAAAAGAGAGACACAATACAAGAAATTCTGGCCCTGTTAAATTCTGAGAAGAATGCAAGTTCAAGTTTCACTGAAAGTTACTTTAAACTTAATGAGGAGCAGAGAGATTCTGTAGATGAACAGAAAGTTGATAGGTGGGAAAAAGTGAGCTCTTAGGATATCATGGCAAAATTTGTTGTAAGTGTCAACTATTTACCTACCTACCCATACTAAGGAAACCCTGAATAAAAAACCTAAATATATTGGAAGCAAGAGGCCGGCATACCAAAGGTGAAACAAGTTCACATAGTATGAAAGCAGCAGACCATTCTTGCTATTTCCAAAAACTGAAAGCATTGCAAACATATTTGAAGGAAAATAAATTAGACCCTCTTATTTATTTTAGTTTGCTTTTCTGGTTTCAAATTAGCTTCAGTCAATTCCAAATATATAAAAGAAAAATCACAAAATTTAATAATGATTCCCAAAAGCACAATAGTTGTAATGTTAGCAGATTTGGTTAAACCAAAGAGAAGCTCTGAAGTGGTTCCTTTAAGCAAAAAGTCTTAATAAAAAAGAAAAAAAAAGTCACTTACTGAGGTTGCTAAGATCGGATAGGTATGAATCTTCTCTCAGATAAATTTTATTAGTGTAGTATATTTTGTTTTTTTTAGTTATTTAGTGTTGTCAATGTGTTATTTTGCTAAATTCAGAAATTAAATTTTATCAATGGTATGCATAGATAATGAAAATTATGTAAGAATTCTTTAAAATCGAACTTATTAGACAAGGTCGTTTTCTTTTTTTAAATGTTTTCTCCGGTCGGCTATTACACATCCATATGAAACTTATAAAGAAACTGTCCAAAGTTCATAATATTATAAAAGTTTGAATAAAGAAATTTTGACCTCTGGTAGTGTTCAAACTTGTTTTTCCCCACTTTGTAGGAGAAATCATACATGTCAATACATTTAAATGTATGGTTTTTTTCCCCACTCCAAAGGGGGCCAAACACTGCCAGAGGGTACACTTTCTTTATTAAATTTTCTTAAGTGTACAGGCCGGTAGATGTAATACACAGTTTAAAAAACAAGACGTCTACTCAGAAATGGGTATCCACTAACAATAAAATTTGAATTAGTATGGGTATTGAATACTCATGTGTAGAACAGTTTTAACCATAAATTACATGAGAAATAATTTTTAAAAACTTTGAAATTATATATATATATATATATATATATATATATATATATATATATATATAATACTTAGCTACAGTTAAGAACTGTCCTAAACACACACACACACACACACACATTTAATATAGAATTATAACATTTCTATAATAAAAACTTTAATTTATAACATTAACACTCTTGATAGTGACTAGTGTTGGTTGAAAGTACTTCAATAAAAGCATTACAAACTTTGGACAGTATCCTTATAAATTGTTTGGTTGTGCAACTGCTTATACACAAACAAATGTATTTTTTAAAAATTAAGCAAACCTTGCAATATGTTTGAACATATATAAAATTTAAGAAAGGAAAAATAAAACAAAGAAAGAAAACTTTTTAAAAATCACAAAGAGGAAAAGGAATAAAGCAAAAAGGGGAAAAAGAAAAAAAATGAAAGCAAGGAAAGGATAATGAATAAAAGAAAAAAAGCAAAGCAAAAACAAAAAAAGAAAAAAAAAGGCAAATGAGCCATCTACCTGAAAACAAAATATTTTTCTGAAATAAATGTTTGTAAGTCAGATACCTTCAAAAATTTGTATAGATTAAAAATGTTTCTTTTAGTGAGCAGGTATTATCCACTCATCTTCATTAATATAACGGAATTGATATATACTGCTAGAAGTGTGTCCATATGAAGAAAACAATCATTACTCCCAAGTAACAAGAAATTATTATCAGTGCAAAGTTAACCTTTAGCATTCTGCATCATTAATATTACTTCCCTTTCTACTGCATTCTTCTTCAAGGCCATTATCCTTATTGTTATTTTCACTCAAAGTTGTTTTCTGTTGTCATAGCAGGATATGACAACACATCTATGAAATTCAAACACTATTGATCAAGGATCAGAGTCACTTTCAGTGGCAGGATAAACTTTTTGTACAACACAAAGTCATACAGAGAGTAATAAAGGTTAGTAGAAGAGTTAACTATGAAAACCTACACCTATCACAAGATATTGCCATAGTAAGAAAAAGAAAAGATGAATCCGGTTTCCAATATACTGGTTTCTTTATTCATGGATTCACCAGGCAGTGCAAGTAACACTTGAGATATATTCGCTATTATTTGTCTTCACTCATGACTGTCTAATGGACCAAATCTTCTCTTTAGCTAGCAAGTACACCAACTGCTCCTCTCTGACTTCGACATTCTAAACCCTGACAGATGGCTCATAAATTATCTGACTGCCAACTCTCATCTACCATCCCTTTGCCTATTTTTACATGATGATGAGTAGCCTTTTACTTGCCAACAAGTGGCTTCTGATTAGACATTCTAAAATATAGCCTGACTATATAAGCTCAGATTCCAGTCGAATCAATTACATTCACTTATGTGAAAAGTATGAATCCTTTTCTTCTCCCCTCTCAGCTTTGGATAAATAGCAGGACAGACCAGGTTCTATAGCCTTAGATGACAACTGGTCTACTGCAGAAAAAAATGGCAACTTACTGTGGGGAAAAACAAATCTGCTTTGTCAGTCATGTATTGAAAGATAAATGATTGCCTAAGCATGTATCACGCATGGCACATAACTGATGTAAGCTCATGATTGGAATTTCCTACCTTCTGACTAAGTGGAACTTGATCTTGAAAGTTTTTATTTATTTATTCACATGATTAATTTCTTTTCCCCTATTTCTGGAGAGGGAGTGGTTGCTTTAAAGCACCCACATCTTCTACTGGTTGTCATAAAACTACTGGTGATTCAGGCCCAGATAAAATCATTTACAACCTACTTGAATATGTTTGCATTATAAGCTAACTGAACAGGAATCCATGGTTACAACTATAAAAGAAAAACTGAATTATTTTTTGTTTTGTTTATAGATCACAATTTTATGTACTAACTATAAATTTGGAGTCAAATACAGAAAAATTTAGAAACTATAAATATTTTTTATTTTAGTCAGCAATGTAGATATTATTTGTGTTCCTGTATATCAAAGAATATTAATAAATATTAGATTATGATTGAATTTTTGCTGTTGTTAACATCTTTAAGAACATCACCTTACCTGGAGACTTGATTTTACACATGCAAATAACTTTACAATTTTAAGTGCATATATGCATTAAAATAAATCACAATTGCAGTTTAAGTCCTTGAATATTGATAAGGGATCATTGAAAGATCCTAGAAGTTTCTTTTAGAAATGAGATGAGTGGATTAATACAGAAGAAAAACACCCAACTTTAACCATTAGGATAACGAAAAAATATTTTGAAAATATCTAAAAATCACACCAAAATAAATAAAATTTCTTAAAAAAAAAATCTAATTTTTTAATTATTGATTTGTATTAGATATCTAGTGTACAACAATAGATCGCAAAAAATAAAGTGGTGAACATTTTTTCAGTGCAGGTGAATATCTAAAAGAGTAACAAAAACAAACTTTGTAAAACTACAAGCCAAAGCTTACCTTTCCTTAAATCAAGGCTGTCAAAGCCAGCAAAAGTTTCTGCTCGTTTGGGTGCCGCATGTGTGATAGTACTACTGCCTAAGTGCTCGGTGCCGGCCACTACATAAGGTGTCTGGCACATACCAATGCTTCTGAGTACTTTTGTTAGTCTGGTAACTGAAGGACAATGGTGAGATACCAGTGAAAAAAAAAAATAAAGAGGAAACAGCAACTACCATTTTCACATGTCAGATGGTTGGGAAAAGGAATAAATGAAACCTTGGCAAAGGAAGACAATCAAATTATCAATGGGAAGAGAGGATCTTTACATACTTATATTCCCAGCAGTAATGTGTTTTAAGGATGTGCTAAATAAAAGGATATAAATCAGTTTTAGAATTTCAAACGATTATCTTACATTGAGGATAAATGTAATAATTTATTTCAATTATTTTTCCTATAAATAACAAATGAAAATTAATTCAACATTTCAGAATTAAAAAAACAAAAAGAAGTTAAATAAAATGAAAGCATTCAGGGGAGATAAATCAGAATTTATGTGAAAATCGTTTGAAATGCAAAAACCAACAATATGCAAATAAAATGAATTTAGTAATTTTTTTTGTCTAACTTATAAAGTAAATATGGAGGTCATCTAAACAAGCTATAAAATTTGGAAAGCAGCCAAGCATGCAAAAAGCTCAAATGTCAATTATTAAAATAATTATTTTATTCTTTATTATAAGAATAACTATTGCGATGGTCTGGACAATGGAAAATATTTAAAATTCTAAAAACTAAAAATTCTATCAACTCACTAGAATAAAGAAAACAAAAATTTAAACTGAAGTTTATTTGATCAGTTTCAACATTTCAGTATTTAATGAAATTAATGAATGATATATCCTTACCTCAAAGTGATTCACCAAGTTTTACACAATGTAAAAGTTATTAAAGATGATTCTCAGTAGAGAGAAACTAGTCATCTTGTAAATAAGCAATCAAGTTCCTGATTTTTATCCCAACTTGAAAACTGATCAATAGTACTATTGCCAAATTCACAACTGTTTACTAAACATGATTTAGTTTGGTACAAGGCCACAATAATGGGGTATCCAGCAAAGATCAAACTCATGAGTAATGATCAACAAAACTAGCTTGATAAGCAATGCTTTTTGAATCATCCATGATAATGCCAAATTAATTCTTTGTTTATTATTCAAATTTGAAATCATAGACTTTCTCAAAAATGAAAGAGAGCTGTGATTAATTTATCATCAATCCTTGAACAAAATTATTTACATTTTTAAGAATACTTTTTTTTATTTATTTATTTTTGAATTTTTGGAGAAAGTCTATTAAAATCCACATCAAAGGGAAATGAAAATTCTTAGATTCAACAAAAGGCATCCAACCCTTAAATTCTGATGTTTGGTCAGATTTTAGGAAGTAGATTGGTACAGAGAATTTTTCAGGTTCTCTTGCCACCTCTGGTGTGTAAGTACACAGATATTATACAGTGATCCTAGGAAGAACACACAGCTAATCTGCTCCAAGGTAGGCATGCTTAGCCATATGTAAATAAACCTATCACCTTTTTTGTTGTTGAATAAACTAGTATGTGATGATTGTTTGACCCTCCCTTAACTTAGTATGACCGTTACACCCTGCCACTATCTCATTAATAATTGACTATTCTGTTTTGATTGTTTGGAAAGACAGAAAAGACATATCAGAGACACTACTTGGTTTCAGTGAGAAAATGAAAGAAGTGTTTAACTTTTGTTTCAGTGAAATAGAAAAAGTTATCAATTTCAAATCTTTTCATTTTACTTCTTAAAATAATGACCAGCATTCATATTTATGATTATTATATTAATACTTTGTTAAAGTTGTTAAGCTCAAATATATAGTGATGTAATAGAGAAATATCTATGGATATTTTATTGTTGTAGAACTTGCCATGAGCATATTCAATCTTTAACTTAGAATTAAGATTCATCAGAAAATTCATATAGGAAAACCATTAAATTTTCATGATAAAACACAAAAGTCAACAAAAAATATGTCATCTAATATATTTAAAACAAAACTTGAAGGAAAAACATTCTACTGCTGGGAACTGGAGGGGAAAATATTGTAGGGTCATTCTTATCAAAATAATGCAGCACTCTCAGTGGATAAATATATGAAAAATAAATAAATGAAACAATGTTGTCAAATTGAAAATAGAAATGCAATAAATAATGTTTTAAAAAAATAATTGGCAAAAAATAAAATAAAATAATGCAAAAAGCCCAATTGAAATCATTACAAACACAAGCATTAATAAAAAGGAAAAAAAAAAAAAACCTGTTTTAAAATAAAAATTTTCAAAACCTCATTTGTTTTTTTCCTTGGTATATGTAGAACTTCAAAAATGGATTTAATCTACATGTCCTCATGAATATTATAAACAAGTTTCTTTTACAGAATGGTTGCTAGGCAAATTAAGTAAATGTTTAACAACTACCTTACTTGAATTTTGAAAATAAATGCAAATAAGTTAACAAGTGACTTCAAGAGAGTGACACATTTTGCAATGGTCCTAAAATTATTTCAAGAACTTTAGCATGGGAAGGGAGAGAAAAATGTGATACATGAAAACCTATATCCTTCTTGTGTCAATTTAAACTGACAGCTTTTTTTCAATATATCTAAATTTTAGAAAGTGAAAATTTCACTGAAATATGCTGAAAAATTTCCAAGTTTTCATCAGAAATCAAGAAAATACAAACTTTAAGCAAGATGGCCACAATATATGGAAAATAAATGTCAGTTTAAACTGACACCAGGAGAATAGGGGTTAAAATAACTGGAGGAGGAAAATATATTTGATGATGTTTAATTGCAAACAGTAACTTAAAAAATAATTTTTTTAAACCTACATAAAAAAAAAGATTGTTTTCAATGAACAATTTGAAGATATCATTTTAGCATTTGTTTTGAAAAATCTATGTAAAATATGATTGTTTTTTTTTTGCATTTTCAGTTTTGAACTTGTTGCATTTGAATAAATGTTAGTGCAATAAGTTTTTCTCTTCTGCTACTTGATCCATATAAACAAATTTGGCTTATACAATGGCCACCTGAAGACTGCCAGAGGATACTTGGCTGAAGCTTGTTCTATAACATTTATAATAAACAAGATGAGAACAATATTTCAAATAAATTGATGTATATAAATGCTGCTTATTAAATTTAAAATAATGGAATATATATATATATATATATATATATATATATATACACACATACAGAGTTAACATGGACAAGACTCAGATTCTAACATTAGTTTCATTATCGAAAAGATATGTAATTTTAAGCAATCAGTGGATACTGACGTTATTACTTATTACTATAAATGTTATATTTGGTAGGTACAAGTTTAAGTAGGCATCACAGAAAAAGAAAATAAAATAGAAAGAATAAAAAGAGAAAGAAAAAGAAAATAGAGGAGGGAAAAAAATAGAGGAGGGAAAAAAATAAGAGAGGAGGGAAAAAAAAAAGAGAGGAGGGGAAAAAAAAAAAAAAAGAAAAAAAAAAGAGGGGGAAAAAAGAGAAAAAGGAAAAGAGAAAAAAAAGAGAAAAAGGAAAAGAGAAAAAAGGGGAAAGAGAAAAAGGGAAAGAGAAAAAGGGAAAGAGAAAAAGGGAATGAGAAAAAAGAAAAAAAAGGAAAGAGAAAAAGGGAAAGAGAAAAAAGGGAAAGAGAAAAAAGGAAAAGAGAAAAAAGGAAAAGAGAAAAAGGAAGAGAAAAAGAAAAGGAAAAAAGAGAAAAAAGGAAAAAGAGAGAAAAAAAGAGAAAAGAAAAGAGAGAAAAAAAGAAGAGAGAAAAAGGAAAAGAGAAAAAGGAAGAGAGAAAAAAGAAAAGAGAAAAAAAAGGAAAAGAGAGAAAAAGGAAAAGAGAAAAAGGAAGAGAGAAAAAGGAAGAGAAAAAAAAAGAGAAAAAGGAAAAGAGAAAAAGGAAAAAGAGAGAAAAAGGAAAAGAGAAAAAGGAAGAGAGAAAAAAAAAAGGAAGAGAGAAAAAAAAAGAGAAAAAAGGAAAAGAGAAAAAGGAAAAGAGAAAAGGAAAGAGAGGAAAAAGAGAAGGAGAAAGAAAGAGGAGGAGAGAAAAGAGAGGAGGAGAGAAAAGAGGGAGGAGAGAAAGAGAAGGAGGAGAGAAAAAGAGAAGGAGGAGAGAAAAAGAGAAGGAGGAGAGAAAAAGAGAAGGAGGAGAGAAAAAGAGAAGGAGGAGAGAAAAAGAGAAGGAGGAGAGAAAAAGAGAAGGAGGAGAGAAAAGAAGGAGGAGAGAAAAGGAGAAAAAGGGAGGAGAAAAAGAGAGGAGAGAAAAGAAGGAGAGAAAAAGAAAAGTAGAAATAAAAACGAAATCAGTGAAATCAATGTTGGAGGGAAAAAAAAATAGGATGTCTGCTCAAACATGCGTACCCACAAAATACAATGTTCACAGTAAAAAAAAACAAAAACAAAATGTATTTAATTTTATTTATAATTAATCTTTTTCATCACATCAATATTACGTACACAGTGTTTTCCATCATGGATAGGAAGCTCAATGGTCATTTTAAATAAGAATACTATATCATTCATTATAGACAGACAAATTGGTTCAAACTTCACATCCAAATGTTTAAAATTCTACATATATGCTAAAGAACAAAATTCTAATTTAAAAAAAAAAAAAAATCTAAAATAAAAACGTTTTAAAACCTTTATGCAACAATATTACATAACTTGCAAACATTTTTATATGAATAAATAAGAAAATAAAGTTTGCTTCAAGCATAATGAATAAACTGAAGTAAAAGAGTTGCAGGAAATTATAGATATCAAGCAAAGCAAATGCACATTTAACAGGGTGCTTATGAGAGGTGCATTCAAAATATTGTTTCTAAAAAGGAAGACTATCAAGGGAAATGCATTCAGCCTTATCCTATTCAGTGAGGCTGCATGTCCTGTATCTAACAAGCCAAGGGTTTGATCACATTCAGGAAATATGTAGTTGCGTTTACTCTGTACTCAGATGTTTACACTAACAGATGCTTAGATTTTGTCTATGATTTTAAGAAGAGTTGTTATTCTTCCAAGAATTATTAAATATTAGACCACATCTGCAGGGAGATAATGATTCATATTGTCCTTTCAGGTATAAGGCCCAAATAACAGACAGTGAATACTAACAGAGATTGAGAAAATTGTGTCTAGGCTAGTCTAGATTTCAATATGAAATGTTTTTCTTGGCTCAACAGAGGTTGAAAGAGCATCTTTATATATAAATGTGGGATCACCTATGTTAAACATGTTGCTGAGAATGGTATTGTTTATTGCCTGTGTGGCTTGCATTGTTTGAAATGGACCATACCAGTTGGTATATTAGACAAAATTTTTGTTGATTGTTGCATCCTCTGGTTTTTTCCTGATTGTACACAAAGACAGCTAGAAAGATGTGATGATGATAAAAGCAACACAAGGTACGAGATCAATTTTCTGACCAACTTCTGGAATAGTTTATTGCACTGAACAATTTATTTCTGCTGCTTTCAAAGTCGATGCTTTATTAAGTGGAGAAATATTTCAAGAGTTATTTCCCTTACAATAAAAAAAAAAAATTTGATTGGGGGGAGGATACCGTGAGAGAGGAGGTAGGTAAGTTCATAATGTGTGTTCTCAAATTTTATCAATGTTTATATATATATATATATATATATATATAATAAAAAAAAGCAGTATAGTTTGATTTATATGTGCCTAGATTCCATAGAACTGCTGTAAAAGTACTACATTGATAAAATTGAGAACATTTATGCGTACACACACATGTAACTGAATGACAAAGTAGAAAAGTTCTGTTTAACTTAACCTGTCATTTAAAAAAAACATCATTGGACAATGTGTTCCACAGAACTTTTCCACTGTCAACTATCTAACACTGTTCTGATATATATAAATTTATATATTGTATATATAAAAAAATAGAAAACTGTTGTGACACATTTTATTCCAAGAACATCTTCAGACAAAAAAAACAAAAAAATGGAATACAGAAATGCCAGTTACAGTTGATAAGAAAACATTATAAGATACAGGTATATATGTGAAGAGAAATGCTTACAAAAACAAAGAATATAACAATCTGATAAAACTAGACATATACAACCTACCAGATCTATAAAGACTACAAATAAAAAGACTTTATACATTCTTAATATTAAATTTATTACAACTACTATAAAAAAGAATAAAGGATTTAATGCAATAAACAATATTAAAGTATCTATCCAAAGCAGGAATATACAAAAATTATTGAAAAAAATTGTCCTATGAGATATATTGGAGAAAAATGTAAAAATTGAAATAATAGATTATATGAATATAGGAGGAATCTTTTAGAAAATAAACTTAATCATAATAGGTCCAACACTAATTTCAATTTAAAAAAAGCAGTTTTGATAGAAATTTTTAAGGAAAAATTGTATTGATAATGTACTAATTTCTGAATCCTCTGCAGGAAATTCTCTTCCAGGATTATACTTATCTCCTTTCTTAACAAAATCACAATTAATACAATGTAGGATAGTTAAAATAATAACAATAAATGTAAGCGGTGATAGAAGCTGAATGAGAGAAAGGCACATTATTGATATATATATATATATATATATATATATATATATAAAAAAGACAGGAAAATTTAAATATTGGGAGTTTTTGCATTTTTGTTTTGATGTAAAGTGTAACTGGCATTTGTTGTACGTTTCTCTTTTTATATACAGGATTAATTCCATCAATAAAAACTTACTTTGAATGAAGATGTTTTGTGAAGATGTCTCAGTTTTCAAATATATATATATATATATATATATATATATGTGTGTGCATGTGCGTGTGTATATAAACAAAATCAAGTATAATCTATAGTTTCATCCTTTTCATGCAAATCCACTTAAAAGGAAGAACTACTTACAGAAAACAGAGTTCACTGTATATAAAAAATCAAGCTGAATAATCGAGTGTCAAAATTCAAATATAAATATATATCTTTAAAAAGACTATAAAGACAAAAGGAAAAAGGTAAAGAAAAGTTTTCCTTTTATCTTTATTAACACACACACACACACGGATTATATATATATATATAAAGTTTGATGATTTTAATGGGATTCAAAATTAGTTTCAGTGAAAGCAACATTGATTTTTGATTTCTGAGATTATACTGATGATAACTTATTTAATAAATTATCCATGACAAGTTTGTATTAATTTAGATAATTTAAATAACCTGGAAAAGAAAGCTTAATTCAGGATTACACTAGCAAGATGATTTGGAATCGGAAGTCATTAAAAGTCTTAAAAAAAAAAAAAAAAATTAAATAAAATACTTTAAAATATCACTAAGTTACAATCTTTATTTATTTATTAATTGTAGATAGTCATTAAAATACTTTATTTTATCCACAAAAAAAGATTTTGAATCATTTTTTTAATTTATGACAAGTATTACTTTCATTGCAACTATTAAGGTTTTCAGTAAACAGTTTTAGGTAAAAAATGAAGAGTAAGCTCCAAGTGAGACTACAGTTTACATCCCTCTTCCTTGAAGAGTTGAACTACAACAACCTACATATGTTACAAGACCAAATCTGACAGTTACCCTCGGTGTACGATGGAGTTATAACAAATTTAGTATTGGAAATAAGGAAACTGACCATATAATAGAGTGCACTAAACGTAGTTTTGTCCAACATCGCAAGTTGTTACAAAGTCAAAACATTAACCTAAGAACTAAAGTCATGTTTTTAAATATCCTTGACAGATCAAGACTTTCCTATGGATGTCATGTGTGGCATTAAACACATTCAGATATATCTAAACTGTCAGTTGTATATAACCACTTCTCAAGCCAATGATTAAAAATGGTTTTGAAGAAATGAAGCTTGGAAGTCTTAGCAAGGACCATTCTTCTTTAAGTCTCATGTACTAGCACTAAAGAATCACAAAGAACTCTACCAAATAACAAAAACCATATCAATTGAGGACTTTGAACAACATCGAAAATGGATAGCACATGTAACTTGAGAAAATAGTGAAATAATCAAAATGTTGACATTCTCACTAATTCAAACAAGTAGAAGCCTCTATCAACATTGGAAAGAGCTATGACAGTTACTGGACTTGAGAAGCTTATTTTCTTGAAAAGTTCTTTTAATAAAATTTTTTTTATAAATTTCAAACTACAGTAGTATTACTCAGTCATTGAATGCTAAATGCTTCCTTATAAAGAAACAGCAAATATTACCATTATCCTTTCTATTTCTCTATATCATCCAGTTGTAGTCTCTTTGAGCTTGATAGGGCAGCAGCAGCTAATTCAGATACCAAATCTTTTTAAGAAAGAGGAATTGAAGTTTAAATCTTGTCAATAAACTATTCTTTATTTTTAATCTGCACTGTTTATTGACAGTCTGAATAGTTGCAATTAAAATTAAGATGAAAGAAACACCAGTCAAAAATTATGATTGTCAATTATTCATCTTATAGGAAAAATAAAAAGTACAAAAGTTTCAGTTTTTCTAAGTTAAAAATGACTGGATATCACTTACTCTCATCCATTGCTTTCTGCAATAATTCCCAAGCATCTGGTCCCTCTTCTTTTGACTGACACTTATCCTAGAAAATAAATTATAACGTTATTGAAATCTGGTTAAATATTCAAGAGATTGACATTCCTTCAACCATCTGAAATAAGACATCCAAAAGATACAAACATTTCATAATGTTTCATTATTGCACTTTAAAGACAATAAATATGCTAGGTTAAATTATTCTGGAGAGGGACATAAAAAAATAACCATTCTCCAAAAGTTGGTTGCTTGTAATAATTTTATTTTTCTTACCAATGTTCATGCAATACAAACGTCAAGAGCCACTCAAAGTTAAAGGTTACTGAATAAAGTTGTTGTAAGGGTGTATAGGGAGGAGGTATGAAGTGCACATTTTATAAGGATATGTAGGATAGATATCAGTTGACTTTAGACTTGAAAAAGATCATAGTGATCAGGAAAGCAAACTCATCAAAATCTGTTCCCCAAAATAACTAATATTTCTTTCGTTTTATTTGTTGCTTTTTATCACCACTCAGACTAGTTTTATTATTATTATTATTATTTGTAAGCAGTGTGAATTAAAAAAGAAGCCTCCTGAGAATTTCAAATATCTCTTTTCTACCTGTTTGGGACAACTGTCTTAGCAATTTCACCTCAAGTAAAGAATTCAAGCTGCATGGTTAATTGGAGTTTATGCAAGCACTGTCTTCATGGTATTAAATGCCAATCTTCATGGTTTAATTGGTAAGATCTCAAGTTAGATTGAGTCTCACTGGAGGTTTATTCTCTAATTCTAGTCTGTACAGTTTACCAATTATTGTAGAATGATGTCTGAAAGTTGTGATAAAAAGCAACAGAAATGAGATGAAAGAAATTGGCAATGCTGATTTGTAAAATTTATTAACTTAGTAGCAAAAAACCAGAATACACTCAAGTTGCACCATCATCCAAAAACTGAAAAATAAATAAAAATCTCTAGCCAATTGAAAAACTGATTCATGACAATATACCCTCAATTGTTTTCAACTTCTGCCAAAGGTTCTAAATAAAAAAAAAAAAAACAATATGTATCATTTTTAAATATATACAAGGACCAAATTATATCTTCTGTTATTGCAGTATCTCTTCAAGACATAGGCGATCATGGCCCTCAACATTTTCCTATCCTTTGTAGCTCTTAATTTCTCCCAAACCCTGTTCCACCATCCATTTACCAAGTATATTACAAGCTGCTTTCTTCTGTCTCTCTTCTTCTCTATGTCCTGTGAATATCAGATTTTCCAAGTCCAGAAATTTCATTTGCCTCTTCCTGATGTTAAATACAAGTTTCCTCTTTGTTTCCATTCTCTTCAAAACCTTGTTGTTGCTCACATGTACAGCCCATGGTATCTTTAGCATCTTTCTGTAGAACTGCATTTCTGTTGTTTCAAGTCTCTTCTTCACCTTTGAGGAGATTGTCCAGCATTCACTGCCGTACACTGCTTAGCTTTTTGAATGCATCTTTGGCCATCCCAAGACATCTTCAGATCTGAATGTCATACTTTCCATCCTGTTAGAACACTTCCCAGATGTTTAAATTTCTATACCTGCTTGATTTTAGTATCCCCGACCTGTGATTTGCATTTTGGGCTCACCTTTTTGTTGATAACCATGCATTCTGTCTTCTTATAGTTTATGCTTAGTCCTTTCTTCTTGCTTTCCTTTAGTACCTTCTGTAGGAGGTTTTGTAGTTTCCTTTCCGTGTCTGCTATCAGCACTGTCATCTGCATATTGTTAAGATTGTAGCCACCAATAACGAATGCTGGTAGGACTTCCAATTCTATCAGAATTGGCTCACTGTATAAGTTCAATAAATCTGATAAAAAGATACATCCTTGTCTTACACCCCTTTTTATTTTTGTATATCTATTGAACTCATTCTTTGTCTGTATGTAGGCAGTTTGCTGTCAGTATAGATTCTTGATTATTCTAATGTCTTTCCCAAATGTCAAGGTTGCTGAGCAGCTCTAACAGATCTTTGTGGTGTACTTTATCAAATGCCTTTGCGTAATCTATAAAACACAGGTACACGTACTTCCGCACTTGTATTACTCTGAGTATAAATATTGTGTTCCTTGCTCCAGTGTCTCTGGCCTGATTCTGTGGTGCTCTCTATTCATAATATTTTTCAATATTTCCTGTTCATTGGTATTTTTGTGTATTGCTGGTTGTTCTCTTTCATCGTAGAAGAGTTCTCGTATATATTCATTCCATCTTTGAATTATTTTCTCTTTCTCTAATATCAGCATTTCGTCCTTGGATTTTATGTAACCTATTGATGAGCATGTCTTTTGTCTTGTTAAGTTCTCTCAAAATTCTATATAAATCAAATTAATGGAATAAATTCCAGTTGCATAAGGTCTTTTTAATTTTTTTTACAAGCTTTCATCTGTTCCTACAGACATCAGGTATGGAAGTAGATTATGCAACTGGAATTTATAAACGGGGATCATATCATTTATATACAGATTCAGGGTTGATGTATCTTATATTGTTTGCAACAAAGTATTCTCGCCATTTAATTCATTAACCTCTATATTTGTTTTTTTGTATGAATGATTCATGGATATATATATATATATATATATATATATATATATATATATATATAATTAATACAAGTAAAAGGTTTGTCATTTAGCTGATTGATTTTACCTTCAGCATCCCAACTCCAGAATTTCATAGACTTGTCTGTCATCTCATCCGAGGGTATAGAGAGAGTGGAGATAGGAATCAACACTTCATGATGACACTCACTTCCATGCCTCAAGTAATCTTCAGACTATGATTATCATGTGAGGTGTGAAACTAGCAGTCACTATACAATGTTAATTCCTATGTCCACATTTACTATAACTATAAATGCTTTATCTCCAACACTAAACACTCTTTCTCTATAATTATAGCAAAATTTTAAATGTAATGTCACCAATATTAAAATATATTTAGTATATAGTCTGTTTTGTTGGCTAAGATACATATGTATAACCCATTGGTAACAGTAGTCGGTGTTCAAGTATTTCAAAAAGTGATTTTTGAAGCAAGTAAGCTCTCTCCAATTTGGAAGAGAGAGAGAGAATAATTTCCCTACCCAATTTGATCCACTGCATCTGAAACTCATGGGTCGAATAGAGGGAAAGAGAGACAAGGGAAAACAATGCGTGGACTTAAGCAAGTGGATGACAGAACGTGGTCTGGGGGAGGAAGCAGAGGGAAGGAACTTGTTGAGAGCTGCAAGGGATATGGGGGAGGTGGAGAGCCATGATTGCCTATGTCCTGTAAGGACATGGCACATAAAAAGAAAGCTTAAGTAATTTAGTAAATATTCATATTTACCCCTGTGGCAACCACTGCTGATGTTACTGTTGTTGATGATGATGATGAGGATGATGATGTTGTGGAGGTAGTGGTACCAGACGATGTAGACGTGGTAGATTGTGCTGACATGTTTGTTGATGTGTTGGTCTCATCTACTGTGGAGTAATTATACAGTTCCACATATTCATTGATTTTTTTGTTCTTCTCTTCACACAGTCTCACAATTTCTGTATCTATATGGGTCATTGAATCTGAAAATTTACAACATGGTATATTATGCTTTGAAAAAGTACTTAATTCTCAAATTCAAATCGTGCAATTACAAAATTTTATACTTAAAAACAAGTAACAAGAAGGCTTTTGAGGAAAAATACATTTTCACACAGCACATGATACAAGTTTTGTAGCAAATAATTAATTATGGAGGTATAGCGATGACTACTATGAAATTATGATAAAGGATCTTTTATTTGAAGGGTACTTGTAAAAAAAAACAAAAAACAATCAACTGTGATTGATTTATCTCATATAATAAAAAGGACAAGCGGAGACTGTGCGGTGTTCACCTCAAACAAAATTTTTATCTCTATCTTTTGGTGTGTATTAAAAAAATATATGTAGTGATTCTGAGCAATAATCTTAAGGTGATTATTTCAAATAATTAATAAATTAATTAGAATCACAAGGATCAGGTTAAAAAAAACAACTTTAGCATGCAGTTATTAGTGAATGAAATTTAAGATTTCAGTGAATAAATACAGCAGGAATATTTACGTCAAATATTGTGATCTGCAAAGAGCAATTCATCTTTAAAAGGAGAAATTCAATTGCTGATTAACAATCAATATCAGGGAAATTAATCACTTTTTAATTAGAAAAATATTGAAAATAATAATTTCTCTCCCCATATACCAGGAAAAAAAAGAAAAAGAAAAAAGAAAAAATAAGAAAAAAAAAAAAAAGGAGGAGGGGAAAAAAAAAAAGAAAGAAATTGTGCCTGTATAAAAACATCTATATACATCACAATATACAGACATTACTGTTTTGATAACCCAACTAGAACAACATAAGATATACAGATGACACTGCTTTGATGATAGACAAGAAAGGCAACTGCAGCAATTTCTTGAGAAGGTAGTAAGGAAAAACGTTAAAGAAAAAATTAGCAATGTAGAACATGTGGCTGTCAGCAAGAGAAACAGATCTAGATGTGAGCTACAAATAAGAGTACCTTGAAGATTTTATAATTATAATATGGGATAAAAAGCAACTGAAATAAGATGAAAAAAATATACACAAGTCAAAAATTAATAACATCAAGAGTTCAAAATATCTGGGTGGGTGGATTAAAGTGAAAAAGAGTGTCAAAGTTTAAAATAATAAAATCTAATCTATGACTTCAATTTTAAATTCAGTAACAAATTAAAAGAAAAGTTTATTTGTAAAGTATATAGACAAAAAATTTGCTATAAAAAAATGTACATATAAATACATTTTTACTAACACTATTTATTCAAAACATGATTGATAATGGTTATATGATCAGTTAAAAAATGCTCCCACCAGAGAAATATTCAAAACCCCTGACATTCAAAAACAATCTAGTAATGTAGATGATATTTAAAACATGAAGTATAGTTTAAATACTTTTAAATATTTTATGATTGTTGTCATAAAATTTTTTCTCTCTACAAGAGTTCAGTAACAGATTCAAACTATGAAAACTCAATCAGTAAGTATTTATACCTACAGATGGAATATCAAATAGCTTTAAATCTATATTTAAAGTAGCACAATGAAGAAAAGGAAAAAATATCCCAGATTTGTTCTGAAGATATCCATCAATTTCATTTTGATATTTCTCAAGCAAGCATTTTTTTTCATTTTTTCTGTTTTTAACCTTGATTTAACTCTAACAGAAACATTAACAATAAAATCTACTTGATTAAGATGCTTCAAAAATTTATAATTTTAAAGTGTAATTTCCAAATTTTCTGTTCATGAAAATACTAACTTGGGATATACAAAGAAATATCTTCTGAAGATTTATCATGGGTTGGATTTGATATGACAATTGTGAGAGGGCGTAGTCATTAATAAGTTTGAACAGATAAAATATTGTCCTTCTCATGTAAATCGATTAAAAAAAATTACTTACAAGGACTAAAAGTTGTGGTTCTAATATATGTTTTACTTAAGCGGAATCTACTCCATAAATAACATTAAGCCGGTTTAATAATTACAGGAAAAAAATATCAGGAAAAATATATATATATATATATATATATATATATATATATATATATATATATATATTATATATTATACCTTCAGAAAATTATAGGCAATCAACATTTATTCAAAATAAATGATATTTTTAAAATTTATAACATCTCTGCTTCTCAAATATATAGGAAATTTAAAAATTGATGGTAATGCCAAAAATCAAACAGATGAAAATTTTGTTCAAGCAAATACAATAATTCACACTAACAATAATATTTTTTTTTTCGTATACCCAATTCAAAAATTTTCTTTCCTAATTTTGACGTTGCTTTAAGGATAGAAAAGGGTAAATTACAGCAAAAAATTGACTTTAATGAAAGAGAGGATTTATTCTGAACATCATTAGAAGTATTACCAAAAAGCTTTGTCATTTTTTCAGCTCGCAATTCCAAAAGTCGTTTTACTTCCAGCTTCTGAAAAGCTAAGTTGTCAACAACTGTAAACAAAGAAAAGAAAATAGATTTTAGATGAATTATATAACTTACATTTTAAAAAGATTAAAACACTTCTCTTATTTAAAGAATCCTTACAAAATAAGGGGATTTACAATTTAAGTTTATTGATACTAAGATATAATTCATCTAACTGTAATAGGGTGTGGCAGAAATACCTCCCACATAATGGTAAGACAGTATGTCTTATTATCTGGGAAGTATGTTGAAGCTATTTCTGCTGCACCTGTACAGTTATGACAAACTCACTATATAATTTTATTCTTTGAGAAACATTAACAAGAGATGAATCTTTTTTAAACAGAGTAACTGAACTTTGCTTGTCAATGAAATGCTTCCGTGTCTGAGCAGTCTAAAGCACACCTGGAGAGATGGTAATTCCTGCCATAAGGGGGGGAGGCACAGGTTTGAAACCTGCCAGAAGACACATTTTCTATATTTAAAAAAACTCAAACATGTACCCATTAAATATAACAGTTAAAGTAAAAAGAAATTTTATATATATATATATATATATATATATATTTTTATATTGAAGGAATAAAAGAAGTGATCAAAGGTAGAAATAAAAAGGGTTAGTTTTCAATCAGCACCTCAAGATTGCATTGTGCATGAAACTTAGTGTTGTGCTACTGGTGAGGAAAAACACACACACTCACATTATATATATATATATATATATATATATATATATTATAAATTAATTGATTTAAAATATTTTTTTTTTTATATACACAGTTCTAACCATGTTTCAAAAAAATGGAAGCTAAAAGCCATGAATTTAATTTTGTGATTAAATTAAAGATATTAGTTCCATTTCATCCTCAAGTGAATTTTGGAGTAACTTTTTAAAATTACTGGGTTTTAAATACACAGCTAAAACAAAATTCATGTTTCAAAGGTTACAGATAAATCTATTTTTCTAGACAGGGGTGCTGGGTTTTCAATATGTCTACAATTTAATGTATCAGTTATTGCTACGTTTGTATTGTGGAAGGGATACATTTTTCAACATATATATATATATATATATATATATATATATATATATATATATATATATATACATACATAAACATATTGTTAAATATAACAGACAAGAATGTCTTATGTTTGATCATGAGCCATTCTAAGCTTTGTATAGGTGCTTTAATTTCACGAGAAAATAAAGACAAAAATTGTCTAATATTTGGATATTTTTTTATTTTTCTTATTATACTGTTCCTTGATCTAAGCTTTCGAACAACATAATAAAAAAAATATACAATGGTGGACAATGTGTCCTTATTTTCTCCCGAAATTAAAGCAACCATACAAAGTTTAGAAACACCTATGTTCAAACATAATAGACATTCGTTGTCTGTTATATTTAACAATATATGTTTGAATAATAATCTGCTGCCCAAATACACTAAACAAAGTTACATAATAGAGAAATTCAAAATTACCTCATAAGAATATCTATTTCAGCCAAACATTACTACGTTCGCATTTTTCAAGTCCGGCAATAATGGCTGTCTTTATTTTTGTAGACTTTTACACCAAAGATTATTTCATGCACGATTCTAAATACTATCCACGTCTTCACTACATTATTATTATATCATATATCATTATTAATCCTATTCATCTGCTTTCTTTTTTGTTTCAGATGTTATAATGTCAAAGTGAAGTATTGAGATTCTGGTTGTTTTGAGGTATTATTTTAAACTGGGCTTCAAAAAGCATCTGAATTATAGAGACTTGCCCTTTCAAGATTGACAGATTTTAATTATGCAGTGTGATGCGGGGGGAGTATATGCATTTTTATTACTTCAAACATTTTTAATGTATTTGAGTCAAAGACTTTTTTTATTTTTAAACAGTGTTTATTTCATCTACTGGCCTGTGCATTTGAAAAAACTTAAAAAAAAAATATGTCCTTTGGAAGGATTTGAACCTGATTACTTCTTTGCAGGAGGAATCACCAACCATTCAGATATAGAGAGCCTCACAGCCAAGCAAAGTTCTATTTGCCGTAAAGCACATCTCTTCATTCAGGTTTCTTCCCAAAAGCCATATCTGCAGTTTCATATCCAAAACAAAGAAATTTCTAAAGATTTTTATTATTAACCCAACATTTTTATTACTTCTTCTGAAGTAATAAAAATGTCAGATTAAAATTATATATATATATATATATATATATATGTGTGTGTGTGTTTAGACCGAACAAAACATGTTGACCAGTAAATTACTGTAGGCTAATATTTTCAACGTGAGCAGATTTTTACAAAATACTCAATATTAAAATATAAAGCAATAAAAGTTAGATAAAATAAAAATTCAAATGATTTATTTTCATACTTGAAGTTTTGGCTGTCAAGGTAAGAAATCTATTGAATTTATTATCAGATATTACTGAAGATCTGTTAATGAATTTAATAGATTTATCTTACCCTAACGAGCAGAATGGCACCTCTACTAAATTACAAGCTGAAAGATAAGTCATTTGAATTTTTATTTATCTAATAACTATTATAATGAAAATGTATTATAAATTGGTGGTGTTTTAATGAATTTATTAGACAGAATAGGACTATATATGCATACCAGTTGAAGCTTTATGAAGTGAAATTGAATCAAAATCATGAAGTTTTTCTTTGGTTTTTACCTTCTTGTGGACACTGCTCAACAGCAGAACGCAGGAGAACAATCCAATTTTTCATATCTTCTGTTGACTTGCATACAAATTCATACATTTCAGGTTGTGTGTTTTTCTTGGTGATAAGGTAGATACCTTTGCCATCTTTAGTATCCCCTTTCTCCCTGACCAGCAGTTCACACAGTGGGATCACACAAGACTGAAACAAATATTTTACAATCAGCAACAATCAATATGAACTTATACACAATCAATATGAACTTATACACAATCAATATGAACTTATACACAATCAATATGAACTTATACACAATCAATATGAACTTATACACAATCAATATGAACTTATACACAATCAATATGAACTTATACACAATCAATATGAACTTATACACAATCAATATGAACTTATACACAATCAATATGAACTTATACACAATCAATATGAACTTATACACAATCAATATGAACTTATACACAATCAATATGAACTTATACACAATCAATATGAACTTATACACAATCAATATGAACTTATACACAATCAATATGAACTTATACACAATCAATATGAACTTATACAAATCAATATGAACTTATACACAATCAATATGAACTTATACACAATCAATATGAACTTATACACAATCAATATGAACTTATACACAATCAATATGAACTTATACACAATCAATATGAACTTATACACAATCAATATGAACTTATACACAATCAATATGAACTTATACACAAATCAATATGAACTTATACACAATCAATATGAACTTATACACAATCAATATGAACTTATACACAATCAATATGAACTTATACACAATCAATATGAACTTATACACAATCAATATGAACTTATACACAATCAATATGAACTTATACACAATCAATATGAACTTATACACAATCAATATGAACTTATACACAATCAAAGTAACATGTCACTGTCCATATTAAGAGACCTTTTATCATGATCATAGAACATGATTATGTCCCTAATTTTAAAGCCCACTGTTAATATGAGGCAACCAAAAAAGTCCTTGTCATTTTTGATTTATTAGAAAGAAAAAAAAAAAATAGAAAAAAGGTAAACAGCAAATTCAATATAATGTTAAGCCTCCAGTTGCATAATACCCTGGAGGTAAAAATCAGGTGTCTTGGATGCAAGTGCCTGCTGCAAGTCTGCCTCATTTGCGAAGGATTTCACACAAAGGTGGTTGTCCAAGGAATGGAAGAAGTGGTAATTTGTTGGCACAAGATCTGGAGAGGAAGGTGGAGGGCTACATCGCTGTATGGTATCCATGGTCACCCATGCCACAAGGCATGGCATTGTCATGGAGGAACAGTACACTCTTGTGATTTATCAATGCTAGCTCTTTCTGCTTCAGTGCCTTTTGTGCGCACATTCTAACTGCTACAAGTACATGTCCGCAGTGATGCTTTTGCCTGTTGGCAGCAGCTCATAGTGCACCATTTGTTGATTAGACCACCAGATATAAAGCATGATCTTGTGTGGATGTAGGGGTGGTCTTCTGATGTGAGGCACAAGTTCTCATGGTAACAACCAATGTCTAGTACACTTAGGAGTGTCATACTTTGTCACTGGTGAGCACTTGACCAAATATGAGTATGTTGTGTTACTAAGCAAGCACCAGGAAACAGACTGTCACTCATTGTTGATTGTTGGGTTCCAACAATGTATGGTGTACCCACTTGCATGCCTTTCCTAGGTGGTGCAGGTGAAGTCTGATGGTTTTTTTCAGAAACCTGGAAATGTTACCACAGGTTTGGCTGCTGTCCTCATCTATTGCCGTCTTCAGGAGTTCATCCTCCAGAACCTGTGGCCAGACATTGCCGGGTTCATCACAAAAGGACAGATCTCCCAATGTGAACTTCTGAAACCAATGCCTAACAATATGTTCACTCACAGTATTATCCCCAAAGGTTTGACATATTCAGCATCTTGATGAAGCTGCAGACATACCCCACTTTAAAATCATAAAGCAGACAACCCCAAATGAACTGCTTTGACACTGCCATATTTCTTTGCCTCAACTCGAGCTATGGCTGATGTGTGCGTGTAATGCACCTGCATTTGTCAAGACTAATGCACTCACTGCTTTTCTGGAATGTGACTCATTTGTCTATCAGTGTTCACTTCTTCCCACACACTATAAAAAAAGGTCAAGGACTTTTGGGTTACCTTATATTATGCATTCATAAATAAATGTACAGTGGAACCTCAGTTTACAAATTTAGTTCGATCCTAAAGCTGGTTTGTAAACTGAAACTATTTTTTCAATAGGAATCAATGTAAAATGGATTCATCCATTCCTGGTCCCAAGATGATTGCTTATTTAAACTTTAACACTTTGTGCACAAGTTTATACACAACACTAATGAAAATCATAATACATAACACTAATGAAAATCATAATATATAAAACTAATGAAAATCATTAAATCTAAGAAAGAAAAAATAAACCCAATACTAAACAGATAAAATATAGACCAACACTTCAATTTTACCATATCTGTATGTAGGAGAGTTGATGGCGTAAATAGAAGGAAAGATGTTATTGTTTGGAAAAAGGGAAGGAAAGACATGATCGTCTCTTTATTTATAAGAATAGTATAGATCGTTGATTTTGCCATATGAAACTGAGTAGGAAGAGATAATATCATCAACAATTGTTTTTCTTTTAAATTTTCTTTTTCCTTTACCAGTATCACTGCTAGCTTTCTTTGAAGCCATGACTGAGAACTAATGAAGAGAAAAAAGAAACACAAATATATACAACACGGTGGTTGACTAAGAAATGATTCTGTTCACGTTAACTTGGTTCAGCAATGTTGTTCAAGAGCCAAAATTTTGTTTGATAACTGAGGTATCTCGAATATTCTGTTTGAAAACCAATTTGTTTGACATTTGAGAATCGAGGTTGCACTGTATTATAATAATTCAAACAAAAATTACAAGTATCTGTCTATATTTCTGAGATGAAGTATTATGCACACTATTTACATTATTCAGACTATTGTCCTCATCTTTGCTGCCATGTTTATTATAAGGTTTCAACTGTTGTACACTCCAGCCTTCTTCAGGTGGTTGGAATGTCAAACTGAACCCTTTATTTCGCTCATTGGGGTAGACTGTTCCATGTCTAATAGATGTCAGTTAATTCCCCTCTCCAAGTTCTCCACTGCCTTAACCAGGTATTGAACTCTTTGGGACCTGTCACTGGATCTAACCAACACCTTGGATCCACTGTGCCATGTGTCCTTGAGGATATCATATCATGATGAACTTTTTTTTTTTTTATAAACCCAATGTCTTCAGCAACCGTTTTTTATCAGTGCATTATTTTTTATGCTCTATACTATACTGCTCCATGTATAAAAAAATAAAATAAAAAAATTCAGCATCATGATAATGATAAGCTTGTAATGGTTGTCTCACTCACCAGATCCAATAGAAAATCTATCACATATTAGGAAAAGAAAAATTGCACCCATAAAAATAACCATCACAAGTAATAAAGACAATTTGGACAAGTTAAACAATCCGTGGAAAAACCCTGCATCAGCAATGGCTTTCAGAGTCAAGGCAGTACTCAAAAAAAAAAAAAAAAAAAAAAAAAAAATTCTCAGCCTGACCAACTTTATAAAATAACCAATGACTAGACATTAGAATTTATTTTGAGATATCTTATTCAGGATGTGCATTTTTTAGCACCATCTCTAATATTAAAATGTAAATGTAGAAATTTTTCTGAATTTTGTAAACATTATAGAACAAAATTTGATCTATAATTTTTAATTGCTTGGAATTAAGATACTTTTGGTTTTTATTTTAAAATTTTAGTGAGAAATACAGTTGCTGCTTTAACTGCCTCCATCAACTGCCTTCTGAATTGTCATGAATCATGGATTGAGTGCAATTGTAAAAAAAGAAAACTTTCTTATCAGATATCGCGCATCAACCACTTTAGAAACAAAAGTCATCAGTCAGTTGTAGGTAGGAAATAAAAATTATATAATATTAAAATATTCAACAATATGTGATTTCTATTGGAATCTCTGGGATGAAGAGTTATTTATATTCAGACAAGTATCATGAAGACTAAGGTCAACACCGAGTGGCAACAGTGTTTCATGCTTGAACACAATCTTCACACCATGTGTGTTGTGTTTTGACTCGATATGCTGGTCCATGGTGGATTATGAGTAGCAAATTCTATTCTATTATCCTAAGGGTTATGTTCCAAATTATTCTAGAGGCTATTGAATATAAATAATTGTGGATTTCAATGTGGTTATTTGTAGATATTTTATAATATTTTTGTTAACTTTTTACTTATTACTTATTTATTGTTAGATTTACTTGTGCTTATTTGTGTATTCATAGGTTGTATCTACTTAATTTATTTACTTAATTACATATATGCCATGTTAGATGCAATTCATTACAGCTACGAATGCTGAAGAATAGCAATGATAAATATACATGTGAGGTCAGATATTCAAAGTTAGGTACAAAAAGCTAAACATATAATATAGGAAGGAGTGGTTTCTTCCCATGGAGAAATAGCTAATCTCATAGACAATTACTATTGTAGTGAGTTCAATTCTCATCAGTACCCTACATTTATCTTTTCTTTTTATGTGCCATATCCTTTCAGGACGTAGGCGATCATGGCTCTCCACTTCCTTCTATCCCTTGCAGCTCTCAGCAAGCTCCTTCCCTCTGCTTCCTCCTCCAGACCATGTTCTGTCATCCACCTGCTCAAGCTCATCAGGTATGTCATGTGCTGCTTTCCCTTGTCTCTCTTTCCCTCTATTTGACCCGTGAGTATCAGATTCTCCAGGCCCTCCTTCCTCATTATGTGTCCTAGAAACTGCCTCTTTCTGATGTTAAGTATAAGCCTTCTCCTTGTTTGTAACCTCTCTAAGACTTCATCATTGCTCACATACTCGGTCCATGATATCCTTAGCATCATTCTGTAGAATTTGAGTCTCTTCAACTTTGAGGAAATTGTCCAACATTCACTGCTGTAACGAAGAACAGATGTCACATAACAGCTTAGTATTCTTTTCTTTGTTACTAAAGAAATCCTGCTGTCTCGCAATACTCTGCTCAGCTTTTGAAATGTGTCCTTTGTCATTCCAATATGTCTACGGATTTCAGTGTTGCACTTACTGTCTTCTGTCAAGATACTTTCCAGATATTTAAACTTCTGCGTCTGCTTGATTCTAGTGTTCCCAACCTGCAAATCACATTTCGGGGTCTTCCTCTTACTGATGACCATACATTCTGTCTTCTTGCAGTTTAACCCTACACTTATACTGGGCCATGAAAAGCTCATTTCAATATAACCATAGGTTTGATAAAAGTGCATTTTTGAGGTAAGTATTTGAAAAACTCAATTTACTTTTATTTACTGTGTGCCTGAATTTCTGGGAGGAGGAGTTATTATTTACACTATTTACATTCAAATTATTCTCCTCATCTTTTCTTGTTGCTCTTATTTAGATCACACACACACACACACAAGGAAGTGTTTTCCACTCATTGATAGGGTTCCAAAACACCTCCCTACCAAAGAGTTGGGAGTTCAAGAACTGACTGTAGCAGAAGTGAACAAAAACTTGGAAAGTTGAGTTACTAAAGGGAAATAACTGAAACTATGATATCCAGAAAAGGCACAGCATGTGGAACTAGAACAATCTACCCCGGTGGATGAAATAAAGGGTTCAGTTCAAAATTCCAATCACGTCAAGAATGTCGGAGTGTACAACAGATTAAACGTTGTAAATATCACAACAAAGCTGAGGAGAACCGCCCAGACAATGTAAATAGTTACAATACTTCATCTCAGAAACATAGACAGAAATCTCTATTGGATACTCCAATTTTTATCTACATACCTTATTGTCTTGCATTATAAATGTATATTTTTGATTACTCTCCTGCATCAAGACTATGAGATCAGTTAGCACCACAGCAATCACATCTGGAAAAAAAAAAATTAAACAATTTAAAACACAAATAACAAAAGACTATCTTATTACCTACAAACAGGTTACAGAAGAATAAGGAGTATAATCAAAACAGAGAATCTATCTCCTAAACAAAATTTATTTTGTTTACCTCTTTGACATATTATGAGTTAAATTTCAATCCACCTTTGAATTGTTGGTATCTGAATGGGGGATCATATTCATTACTACCTTTTTATCTTTATATATGACTTTTTTTTTAATCAATTCCACCCAAGCAAGGCAATAATGTCACTAAGGCGCAAGGAGATACTGGGAGTGAAAGAGAAGAAGAAGTCATTAGAAGAAATTGTAAACCCACTCTAAAAGAAAAAACAAGGGATAAAAGACCAATTGGTATGTGAACTAGATGGTAAGCGAATGAGGTGGTATTGTAAAGATCCAGGCCCTGGCAGACACCATAACTAATACCGCTCATATACAAGAGCTGATAGATTGTTTGGTGATAGAAATTGTAGTCTCATCCACATGGACTTTTTTACATTTTCTGGTGTTTTGCTGGTGAACACTAATCATGTTGAACCAACACTTGACCACATTTCAAAGGTGTGTGCCACTCAAAAACCTATGTTCAATGTAAAGAATTTTTTCTTAATCATTTCACCTCAAGCAAGGCAATAAAGCCACTAGGACACAATAAAAGAACAAGAATTAAGATGACAGTAGATAATGATTGATATTGCATTTAAATTTTCGAAGATCTAAGTTGACTGAGAAGCAAAAAGCTGTAAAAGATTTCCACAAGTGAAAAGTGCAACAGAAGAAACTGCTAACCATTTCAACTGTAGAATGATGAAACCTTGCCGCCAATTTAGTACTGTACTTAAATTCATAAAGTCTAGGTACCATAGCAGAAAGTTATCAAAAGAATTACCATGAAAATATTTATAGAAAAGGCACAGGGGAGCTACATTACAGCAGTGGGAAAGAGATTGAAACTAAGATGCCATGTCAGGACCAATAACATTGCAGATTATTTTTTTGGATTATAGCAAGACTCTAAATATATAGCAAAAGCACCAGACCAGATGTGGCAATAATATTCAAAGCAAGAAAGAATGGTAGACTTATAAATATGTAAGATAGATTCTGGCAAGAAAAATTATCTAGCATGACATGGTGAACCAACTTTCTTAGCTGCAAACTTAGCAATATTTTAGTAGTTAGAGAATGATATTGATCCAGGCTAAATGAGAGGATGAAATGGAATTACTTTTAAAAATATTACATCAAAATCCATCCTTATTAAATAAATTCCTTTAGAAAATCTAAATTCTGTATAACGTAATTCATCTCCTTGAATCTTGTTCTTTTTTACTGTCCTTTCTCTTCAGTAACATTTTTTTTTTTTTTCTCAGATTCCTTCATTCTATTGTCTTTCATCCTCAGTGACCCTTACATCTTAGTGGCTTCATTACCTTGCTTGGGGTGAAATAAGAAAACTAAAATAACAAAAACACAGAAAAACATAGTATTACAATGTCTGAAAAATTCAACACTTTAAAGAAACCAGCACTATTTATACTTCATACAGAAGTTTATTGGAAAAATAATATACAATGAAATATACAGCACTTCTATTGATTAACTATGTTACTTAGAACAATTACTTCACTACTTATGTAAATATAAAAACAGTTTTAGCAATAATGGAAGTGACATGATTATAAAAAGGCACTGTTGACTATTTACAATGAATTTGTTTAAATAATGCATTGATTATTGTTTGCATCACATGACAATAATTGTAAGTAAAATGATGCATTAAAATAAGTGATCAAATAATTTTTAAGTTCTCTGAATATTGGTGTAATAATAAAAATTTGGAAAATTTATTTTTTTTTAAATATTTGAAATAACTTTGACAAAGACTGAGAAAAGCTGCTATTTCACATGACTGGTACATTTTAATCTTCTGGAAGTAAATTGTAAAGTATGCTGGAGTTTCACAAGGCCTGATAAAGAAAAAAAATCTAAGAAGATCATGGCAAATTTATAAGAAATGTTTGGATTGGTTTAGTTTGCTTAATGGCATATCAACTCCTTATGGGTCATTTAATGCCAAAATTTAACTTACTTTGGGAGCTTTGGTAATTTTTTTTTTTTTTTTTACTATTAAACTCTATTGCTCTATTTTTTTTATTATAAAAATGTATTTTATACTTTTCACTTTTTATAGTGTTAAGATCCCTGTTTGGGGGTCTAACTATTTACCCATAGCTAGGACCCTAACAAGTACTACAACTTTGTATAAGAAATGAGATCTGCACATGAGAAGCAGCCTAATATTGTTACAATAGATAAAATGGAAGTTAAGCTTTATTGCATATGGAGAGATTCCAGAAATTGCAGAGAGTCAAACAAGTAGAAACTCTTTAAAGCAATAAGCATAAATTTACAATGTCAAAAGTTTTCCTTTCTTTTCCATTAAAAAAAGTTCCACATTAAAACAAAAATGAATTGAAGCAGTCTCTAAATGTATTGATATTTTGGTAATATAAATATCATTAATGCAAGATCCTAATCATCAAACAGTAACATAAAAACAGCTATTTGCAACTTATATTTAGTACCTTTTAGTTTATATTTTGACAAAATTAGAATTAATACAAACCAAGTAACAGAACAATATACTTTCTGTAAGTCTTGGGTTGAATAATTCACACAAAGTCCCAGGGAGAGAAAAGGGATCTTATACATTAAATCTGATGCATCCATTTGTTTGAAATTTGTCAGAAATGAAGAGTAACTTACCAATCACTTTTCCACGAGCTGTTTTCCAGCCAATCACACCATCATGAATTAATTTCCGTTGGTTTAATCGAAGGTCAGTTTTCTGATAAAAAAAAAAAAAAAAAAATCAATGAAAGGGTTTATTTAAAAAGAAAAAATGTATATAAATTAACCAATGTTATTAAAAATTAATTCCTAAGTTAGCCAGCTTACTAAAGGCTCCAGATTAATGTTTTTTCATCATTGTTCTAGAACTATCCCCTATAAAACTTTTAAACTTTCCTAAATTCAAAAAAAAATTCAAAAAAAAATTCAAAAAAAAATAAAAAATAAAAAAAAATTAAATTTTTTTTTACTTTATTATCATTCATTATTGTTAGTAGCATAATAAAAACCCCACTAAAATATTTAGGAAATAAATATTTTGAACCATTCAATATTTAAATTCTTCTCTCCCAATAACACCATCGCCTTGTCACTGCTTTCCCAGAACAGGAACCATAACCAAAGACTTGTAAGGAGGAATTTCAATTTAGTTTATGAAAAGCAGAAAATGTAATGTACAGATTCTGTTTGTTAAAAGGTTCATTCAAGGCCAAATTATAACTTTCTAGCATTGTTCTTACAATTAAATGAGAAAATAAAAATAAGTAAATTTAAGTTCTTTTATCTTAATTTTTCATTTGGGTTTCATTTACCAGTTTAAAATGAAGTGCTTAAGTTTTGTCTGTGTGTGGGAGCAGGGGGAGGGCACAAGCTCCATTTATTAAAATCTCACTGCTGAGGAGTATGAATTTTTTTTTATTAATTTAAATTAGTTGTTTCAGAAGAAGTATAATAGAATTTTAATTTAAAATTTTGTATCATTCCAAATCAAGAGTCTTCTCACTCTTGTTGGAGGAACCCATCCCTGATTGACCCTGCCTTCAGGGGTATAGCTGTACTCACCACACATAGCTAACTGCCAGTCAATGAGGCTATTTAATCCATAATTAGAGGTTTTGAATTCAGAGTTGTCTTTCTCCTAGACTGGTTACCATCAAAGGCTATAGAACCCAGTCTGCCCTGCTATTTACCCATAGCTGGGGGGGGGGGAGATAGATTAATACCTTTCCCTAAGGGTGTTTGTGCTCAAGTGAATATAACAAACTCGACCGGAATTTGAACATAGCTCTCTGATCCCTCAATTTGAACAGCTATCCATTACTCCACCTTGCCTCCACTTGTGTCATTATTATTCCCAAAACCCTGACTAGTCATTCCAAACTAATGTTCTATCATACATGGGACAATCTTCATCTCAAACCTTGTAGCTTATCCCAGCTTTATCAGTTATTTCATAGCACCATTAATAGGTTAGCAAAGATCATTATGAGAGGAAAAAAAAATGATTCCAACCTGATCAAATAGGCACTATGAAATTTTACTCACAAATACTTATAAAATATATTTTTTCATCAAAAGAATAATATTTGCAAGTACCCATTTATAATTTTTTTTTTTTTAGTGGATGCGGTCTGTTTTCATGAGAATAGTTATCACCCCATGAAAAAAAAAAAAAAAAAAAAAAAAAAAAAAAAATCAATATGCTAACAAGCACCCATTTTCAATATTAGGGTTGTCCCAATTCTTTATTGGAAATATTTAATCACAGAAAAATTTCTATGAAATAGTATACACATCAGAAGAAGTAAGAATACATTGAATGGATGCAAAAAAAAAAAAAAAAAAAAAAAAAAATTGGGTGGGGGGGTGAAGTAATGTAGAAAAAAAAAAAATGAACAGTGAGCAAATTCATGTAGACAGTTGTATGAAATGTTTCTATCTTTACTATTGAAGTCAATCATCCTATAAAATCAATAGACCATAAAAAAAACCAATTCTCATTAATTCTATTTCTACCAAGTGATTGCTCAAAATCAATAACGCTAGGTATTCTCTCAATGATCAATAACACAGTTGTTTGAGCAATTTTGTCAATCCTAATTTTAGACAAGAAGAGAAAAAAAAGAGAGGTAATCAAATAAATCATATGCTGACTTTTCTGTTGAAATATTAATGCTATTCCTATACACAAACATCTCTCGCAGCTACAAGCACCCTTTCTGCTAGGGAGTGCAAAAAAGTAATTGATTTTGTTAAATTATCTCAATTTGAACTATCTTAATGAACTACATGTGATTGGTCAAAGTTTAAGTATAGATCTGTTTTATACCCACAGTGAAAAGTTTGTCAGAGAATGTTAAACATCAGAGTTTAATAGATTAGAAATAGATGATGTTAACAACAAGCCAAGAACACTTTATTGAATTCATGAAAGCTAATGGCTTATAGAATTGGCTAAAACATATCAAGTTCCCTGATAGTTCCAAGTTCAATCCCTGGGCTTAGTAATAATAAAGATATAACTCTGGTTCAGTGAAAAAAACTGAAACAGAAATGAATAAGACTGGTGAGTATTAACTGATATGAGTTATCTCCCCTAAGCATAATGAGAACAATATATCCACAAATAATTGAGTAATCTTATGGCATGGGCTAGTTTGAAACTCCAAACACCTGAAGAAAGCCAGAAGTTATAAAGGTGAAACACTAAGTAGAACAACCAAGATGCTGGTTCAAACAGCAAAGTATATAATGGTAATATTATCCCTTTCCTCATAAGGAAACATTCAGCATTCATTGACCAAAAAGCCAGTGCATTTTTTGGTTGAAATTTATAAAAATCTCCCTTAAAACATTTTTTTTAGGAAAATAAGTCCAGTAGCTGTTGTTGCTCTTTCCAGCAATGATATAAGGTGGGCTCAGAGTATTGGACACCCACAGGATATATTAAAGGCATGAGGCAGAAGAAAAAGAGTGAGTAATGTACCTAATAAATGTGTAAATGAGTGGCAGAACAGAAACTGGGAGGATTAGGTGACAAATATTGCTTGAGGTATGAAGGGGTGGAAGTTGTAGAGAGCCATAATAGTTTGCACCCTAATAGAAGTAATCAAATGAGAAGTACAGCAATATGACAATGGATCTGAGCTCTTTTGAATCATAAGAATCAGTGGTCAAATCTGATAAAATGTTGCCTATTAAAATTAATTCCTGAGATAGGAGATGATAGTTTAAGACTTTACTACTTCTATGAATGGTAAGAAGATATTGAACCTAAAAATGATTATATATATATATATATATATATATATATATATATATATATATATTGCTGCTTCCATCCTCATTACTGAGTGTTGAGGATCATGAGCAATTTCACCAATGCTCTCACACGTTTACTCCCACCAACATTATCCCTGATGTCAGCAGTCTTCTGTCACCATGTCTTCTCTTTCGTCTCTTGTCATCAATATATTTCTCCAGAGGTTCTAGGCATTGATGACATGGTCAAAGTATTGTAGTTTTCACATCCTTATGATTGTGACCAACTGCCTTTCTGTTCCCATCTCTTCCAGGACCAACTTGTTTGTTTTCAGTTTGTTAACCCTACCAGCAAAACAGCCATATAGTACCACCAACCGTGTGTGTGTGTGTGTGTGTGTGTGTGTGTGAAGAAAAAAACTTGTTAAAAATTAATATTTAAGATTTTAAAATTTTCCTGAAAATAAGACCTCATATTCTCACCTTAAATTTTCTTGATCGGAACAAGGCTGAAGAACGAGCATCTGTTCGGTTATAAATATCACTAAGGCGTTGCTCTCTTTCATATTCTTCAACTTGGTTGTTCACACTTGATAAAATATCTTTCACCAGTTCAAGTGCTTTATTCAAATTTTCACGTTCTTTTTTATCTGTAAAAAAAAAAAAAAAAAAGTAATATTTGAGAATGTCACAAATAATTTGTGTTGAAACATTAACAATTTAAAGATTTCACTGTTTTCATCCAAACTATAGGAAACCCAACTACTAGAAACCAATTTATTTATTTATTTTTTTTTTTTAAATATTGCTTACCAATCCATTGTGGGTTATTTAAAGCCAAAACATTTTGGATTGTAAGTAAAGGACACTTATACTTAACATCAGAAAGAGACAGTTAAAATTTCTTGGGCAAATAAAGAGGGCTTGGAGAATTTGATACTCACAGGACAGATTGAAGGCAAGAGGGACAGAAGAGAATGTATAACCTACCTAGCAAACTCAAGTAAATGGATGGCAAAACAGAGTTTAGTAGAGATAACAAGAAGACAAAATTTATTAGAAGCTACAAAGGACAGAAAATTATAAAGCCATGATCATCATCCTGAAGAGATATGACACAGAGAAGAAAAATATTGCATTAACAATTTTTGTGAATAACTATGATTTTACCATGTAATTTAATCTATGGTTGTGGGGAGGATATGGATTCATGCCTTTCCAAAGGGTATGTGTGTGCATAAGTGAATATAATGAACCCAACTGGAATTTGAACTTGGCTCTCCAATTTCTCATTCCAAGCTGTTATCCATTAACCCACCTGCTGCAAGAAACAAACACGTGAATCAAAAATTTTATGGTATATAACCAGTTTTGTCTTTCAACATAAAAAGGAGAAAATTGCTGACAAGATGGGATGAAATTAAGAGATAACCTTACCTTTTGTGTTTTTGATAATTGCTTCTATTAATGTGGGATATTTGGTAAGACGCTGAGTGACGAGTAGGAGAAAGTCTGGTATTTCTCGTTTTTGACATATACTATTATTAGCACACCGCTGGAAAGAAAAAGAAAATTTATAGAATCTAAGTAAATAAAAAAAATTGAAGACTTTCAAATTATCAATTTAGGTTAACCCTGATTATGCCAAATAATCCTCAAAAATCTTTTGTGATAACTCCAAAAAAGCTAACATTTAAAAATAATTCAGTAATTCTTTAAATTATTTTAATAATAATTCTTTATGATACTATTGGTTTCAACATCTAGAAATCAGTGCTAAGAACATTACCCTCTCCCCAAATTTAAAGACAAATCCTATAGATGCATGCTGGGATTTCTTCCAAACCTATTAAAAAAAAAAAAAAAGAAAAGGACCAATTCTTGGTTTCATCTGTCATTTTTTATTTTTGGTTCTTTTTTGTCTTGAAATCAGAACACTATGGTCACTTGACTGTATCTTTTTTTACATATGAACACCATTCTTACTTTGGGTACCTTTTGCCTACTTTTGACTTGCATATATGTCGTTTGCTTAATATTATTTTACCTTTTCTTATTGCTTGAGAACTTTGTCAATTGTGTTTAGGCATTTTGCTGATTATACTTAACAATACAAATTTTATTTACATTATTTTATATGTTGTTCATGTGTGAAGTAATGCTAAAATAAAAATCTTCAGCAACAGCTAAAGTAACAAGTTTCAAAATGTCTGCTTGTTTCATTGAAAATATCAAAGAAAATAAAATTGTATTGAGAAAATAGTTTAGCCAATGATGTAAGAGTATAATAATCACACCAAAGATTTCAAAAAGATTTCCAAGTAAATTAGGTTTAAGTTAAAAAAAC
The DNA here is from genome assembly GCA_903632075.3 of Acanthosepion pharaonis. Taxonomy (NCBI): domain Eukaryota; kingdom Metazoa; phylum Mollusca; class Cephalopoda; order Sepiida; family Sepiidae; genus Acanthosepion; species Acanthosepion pharaonis. Next base: position 1,311,420 of record CAHIKZ030003054.1, on the reverse strand, counting down.
ATGGTAACAATAAAGAATACTGACCTTGACAAAGGAAAGAAATTTACGTTCACCTTTCTTTTCCTTATAAATATCTGCAGCTTCTATATGGTGAGAACAGAAGTGACCATAAGCATGCTTCAGTGTCATGGCATTTTCACCGTCAAACTAAGAAAAAAAATAAAAAATAAAAAGTAAAATAATTACATATGTAGTAGAACTTCTTTTCTTCAATAAGTATCATTTTTTTTTTTAACCAGACAATCCCTACCTCCCCACACACATTTTGAATGCAGATTAAGCACAAAAGGTTTTAAGTTAAAAAAAAAAAAAAAAATAATATTCACTTCTATATTTAATCAGTTTTCCTCTCATATCAGAATGGCAAAGGTCTAAAACTTCTTTCTTTCTCATTTTTTACAAATGCAGTGATTAGTAACAGTAAAGTTGGTGGATAGTGACATATATATAAAAAAAAAAATTTAAAAACTTCACTTACATACATTAGATTTAAAAACAAATCAGTGCTCAAATATTGCAATTGAACTGTGGCTGGTGTTGTTCAATAGTCACTATGACCAGAAATTTTTTTTTTATTATTATAGATTAAGCACTCTATGAATTTTGTTTTTTATTTGATAGAAGTTAATGAGGTGGAAGGCCAGTTTGTGATGTAAATTCATTGTAAATTGATCCTTTCATGGAATCTAAAACAAAATATGTTCAAGGAATTTCTTAAGTAAAATAATTTTTTTTTTTTTAATATCATAAGAGTGCTTAAACTAGAAATTTTATATATATATATATATATATATATATATAATAAATAAAAGCAAAAGCAGATTACAAATTTCAATTTTATCTTTTAATTAAAAAAAAAAGTCACAGTATATCTGGTTTTGGCTTTTATAGGAAAATTATTATTATATATATATATATATATATATATATATATATATATAATATAAAACAAAAGTTTCTACACATCACCTGAAGATTGCATTCTTCAGGTACTTGGTGCAAACTTTTCAACATTAGATTCTTATATAATTGAGACAAAAAATAGAAACTATATTAAAAATTTATTTTTATTTTGTGGATGGCCAGTAGCTGCCAAAAAGGGGCAAAATATCTTTTTTTGACTTCACTAATGTATTGCTAATAAAGACAAAACAACTAGTAACCTAGTAAAACAATGTCATAATAAACAGTTTGGAAAGAATGAAATCATCAGTTTGAAATAAAATGAATACTTGAAAGACTAAAAAATACAAATAATTCCTGAATCTTTTACCATATTTTAATTTCTTTACAAATAATTCAAATTAAAAATTTATTTTTCTTCATTTCATTATTTTCATATAAATAATACATTATTAGTAAAACAAAACGTTTAATTAAAACAATGATTGATTTGTTTCCTAGAGCTTATAAACCTATTGCAGGTTATTTAAAGCCAGAAAATATTTCCAGATTGTAAGAAGTTTTTTTTTGCAATAATAATGGTTTAGTGAAACAAGTCTTACTAATTAACCTATAGCTGAGGAGAGAAGAGGTGGATTCATACCTTTTCCAAAGATATTTGTGTGTAGTGAAATACAACAATGGAATTATCAACAATTCCAAGCCATTACCAATTGCACCACCCTCATATTCAAGTATACAGTAGCTGATATTCCCCAGCAATCAATTAAGACAATTTATTTATATATCAATTTGGTCAAAGTGGTAGACAGAAACTTTACAACAATTGCTAACAACCTTGTTAGTTAAGAAGAAAATTATACTTTTAATCCAGGTGACAGCATACCAAGACACAAAATGTCCTCAATGTAAATTAAATTGGAGGTGTAATCTTACTTAAAAAAAAAAGGTTAGTAATAGTGTTGTAGATGTTCTGCGGTTGAGTTACAAATGTAGAAAACGGAATCTGAATTGTTTGAATATCAACTGTGGTTATTTATGCTCACTTTCCAGTAATTCACTGGGGAAAGACATAAATCTAATTTTCCTTTCACTTTCCTAGTATCTGAACAAAATGTCTCATTACTGGTATGCTATAATAGTTGACAGAAAAGTGAGTAGGTGACTAAGTATTTAAGCAAATCTCTCTCCCATAACTGACGTTGCCCCAATATATTAAGTTGTACTCTGATATGTGGCTGCAGGTCTGTAGTTTCACCACCAATGACTGGTAATCGTCGTAGTAGTTCAAAAGGAGTGTTTGATGACCGTTGTCATTACTTGGTCATGAACCAAGTCAGTTGCACCATTACATTAGTTTCTACAGCTTTCTTGGAAACAATATACTTAAGATGGTATGTTTCTGCCTGCTGTTAAAAAGTGAAGTAGATATCTTTTCACCAAGAGAAAGGTTCCTTCTCATGGTGTTAAACAGCACAACATCAGTTTGAACTGATTGTCTTTATTGGGTTTCTTAGGAAAATTTTACCAACTACTTGTCAGTGAAAGACAGAGAGAGAGAAAAGTGAGTGAGAGAGATTTCTGCTTCATAACAGCTTCAGACCCACATGTTCACTAAGAGGCAAAAATTCTCATTGAATAATTTAAGAACTTCTTTTTATATAAGAAATCTCTTACTTTTTTCCTTAATTAATAATTTGTTACTTGATAACTGATATTTGTTCCACAATTCAGAGTAAAATAAAAAGGCACTCAAGCCTTCTACATCTATTTTGATAAACAAAATGATTTTCTTCAGTTTTATCTTTCCTTTTTTTTTATTATTATTATAATTATTATAATAATACTGTTACACAGAAATTAAATATTTTTCCTTATACTGGCATTTATACTCAAAACAAAGTTTACAAGTGTCATAAGAGATCTGTGCATAGATAAACCAATTATTTTATGAAAAACTAGCCTATGACACTATCATGTTAACCCCCTTCTTAGAACTTCACTTATCCCAGTGACTCTTCAACTTTTCAAAAAAAGTCTGCAAAGTCCCCTTTTAGGAATATCATTAACTGACAACACATTCACTTTAATCTCATCCACAGTCTAAAATCTCCTTCCACCTTTTCAATGGTTATTTTAGCTTTGGTTTGATTGATCGATTCATTTTTTTTTAACAGTTTATCCACCTTTCAACAGTTATTTAAAGCCAGGAAATATTTTTTTTTTTTTTTTACATTGTAAGAATTTTTTTTAGAAATAATAATTAATCCATAGCTGGAGGAGAGAAGGGGGATTCATACCTTTCCCAAGAGTATTTGCATGAAAGTGAATATAACAAACTTGACTGGAATTGGAACTCTGCTCTGATTTCCAATTGCAACATTATCCATTACACCACCTGCACATCCAAGTTTACAGCACTTTGTGTTTCCAAATGGTCACCTATCTCATTGGTCAGACAAGAACTGATGCTTCAATGTGATATGACCATAAGCCAATTTTAACTTTGGGAAAATTTAGAAGATGCAAGGATGTGTAGAGAAGCTGACAGACCTAAGTGATTCAATGCTTATAAATTTACAATGGTTGGATACTCTGCTGAAAGTTTCTGAAATTCCCAAATATTTTAATTCTTGTATTGGTAATTGCTAATTTCCAATGATTGTGGCCTATTTATATATTGAACATTTTCAAGTACTCTGTTTGTTGAAAGCCTTCAAGATAATGAATCACATTCAATGGATTCCCAATCAAGTATGAAATTCTTACCAAAATTTTATCATGGCTTTGCTTACTGAATCATCTCAAAAAAAAAAAAAAAAAAAAAACCTTCTTAGTCATTTGAATACCTTCTGTGAACAAATGTTAAGTTTCAAGCAAAACTGGATTCATATTTACATCAAATGAATGTGATAACACAATACACAAACCTTACTTAAAAGCATTTTATTGCTACCTGAGAACAGAGTGTACATTCACATGTGCATAATAAGGTCCTTTCTGATTGGCTATCACAGTTACATCAAGGTCACGCAACTGGATCTTGAAATATTCAAAATGGCTGGATACTTCCCAGCAGACCTAGTAGGTCATTTTATAGAATAGTTCTTAATTTACACTGTGTTGTTTTCTTCTTTACAAACTGGAGTTAATCCATAAACAAAAAGTAATTTTTGTATAATTTTTCTTTAGAAGTTAAAACTGCAATAAAAAACTACTAAAACTGTACAAACATTAACCAAATATTTGATCAAGGATTACTTCCTGTTTATACAGTTCAAGATTGGTTCCAGTAATTTCAATAAAGTCTCAAAGATCATGAATATCTAGGAAAGCAGGGGCACCTCAAGTTGGCATAATGGTTAGCAAGCTTGTCTCGCTAGAACCATTACAACTGAGTAGTGAGTTTGATCCTCATTTGGTGCCTCTTTCGTCCTTGTGCCACATCTAAGCTACACTTGGAAAATCAATATCTAGAAAAGCAATGATCCTTTGACAAGGGAATAACACTTTCTGAGTATTTGACACCATGCACAATGTTTTTTTCTTTTTTTTTTTTTTACAGTATAGGCATAAATGAATTTGTTACACACTGATAAGACTGCTTTCAATTATATAGAATCAATCATTTTGCTTAAATATTTCTAACATCATTTTTTTACGGTTTTAATCTACAAACATTATTTTCGAGACATTAATGTAGCCGTAGTGTGGTCAATCATTGATTCCATCATAGAAAAACTGCAACATCAAAATATCAGTAAAGATGTTACTAAAATCAGTAATTTTTAATATTTGTGAATTTTTTTTATTACTTAAACAGCTTTAAAACATTTGATTGGTAATGAAAATGTTTGGAAATTATATCAAACAAGACATTGTAAGAGGTATAACTCTTAAAATTGCCCCAAGTCACCTTAATAGGGAAATCTAATTTTTGCACAAATATGGATTAATATAAATGAAAGAACAAGAACTTACTTGTTCAATAAGTGCTTTTCCTATTTCTTCAATAATTTTATCTTTATGTTGAGATTGGAGTATTGTCAAGTTGTTTAGGAAGGTTTTGTGACTATGCAGAAGAATATCTAGACAAGGAAACATTGCGTTGAGAACATCAACATGTACTCCTACTTCGTTCCGTAAGCCTTCATAGAACATCTGCAAAAGAAAAAGAATAGGGTTTAAAACAAAAAAAAACCCTGAAATGTTAAAAGTTATATATATAAGTGAACATTGAAGTCAATACAGTGACTCAATGTTTCATGCTAGATGCAATCATCAGGCCTGATGATTGTGTCTAGCATGAAACAGCCTGTTGACTTCAATGTTGACTTTTATATTTACATACACTGTCTCTGATAGTAAGCACTTTATCCCATAAATATAGCACACCTTAAAACTATATATATATATATATATATATATATATATATATATATATATATATATATATATATATAATAGAACAAGTAGGAAACAGATCTTAATCTACCATATTTCACTTTATCAAAGTTTTGTCAAAGATTAAGATAGAAATGATAAAAAGCAAAGAGACACAGTTTAATGGTATGTTGTGTTTGGTTATTTCTTATTGGTTGGATATGTTTGTATGTAGCTGCACAAAATAATCTTTAATGAAAAATCAAACCAAAACAAAATTTTTAAAAACATCCTGCTGTGTCTCACTAACTTTTACACACATATTTGAATATTATCTGTTACTTCATTACATATAACATGTATCTAACCAATAAGAAATAACCAAACACATATCATTAATCTGCATCTATTTACTTTTTATCATTTCTATCTTGATCTGACGAAGCTTTAATAAAGTAAAACATGTTAGATTAAGATCTGCTTCCTACCATACTCTCTCTCTCTGTGTAGTTGTCACTTTTCGAGTTGATTTATACATCTATTTATATTGTCCATCTCTGGAGGTATCAAGGTGTGTGTATGTGTGTGTGTTCTGTACAAAAATAATACATAAAATATAGACAAGATTAACAAAATATTGCTTTGAGATTTTGGATACAAAAAAAAAAAAAAAAAAAAAAAAGGCATAATTTACACACATGCACACAAATTTAGGGATAGGCAACTGTGAGTGAAAAGAAAAGAGGCAAGATTTTAAATGACTAATGATTTTTTTAAAATATCTCTGAAAATGGGACCACAAGTCTCAATTTCCTGACTTGTCATCACTTTCAAATTTGCATCAAAAGAAAATTTCTAAATTGCCAATTTTAACATTCAGCCTATTTTATTAAACCGGATAAGGAACTAAAGTCATTATACACCATATATATATATATATATATATATATATATATTTATATATTTATTATGTGTGTGTGTGTGTGTGTGTTTTTTATATTGAAGGAATAAAAGAAGTGCACAGGGGTAGAAATACAAGAATTGTTAGTTACAGTTTACATCATTCTAAGAAAAACTTGTCATTATGCACTTTTTTTCCATCTTGCCATTTGATCCCTATACATATTTATTTTTTTTTTTAAGTAGTTCACCCAAAGCAAGGTGGGAGTGCCACTAGGATGCAAGGGGCTACAGAGCGTGAAAGTAAGAGAAAAGAGGGGTGTTTGAGGAAAGGATAAAGAAAAGGATGGGGATTAAGATCAAGGCATTATATATATATATATATATATATATATATATGCACATTTCATTGAATACGACAGACAAGGTGCTTTGATTTAGTTTTTTTTATACAATTTCTCGTGATCTAAAATTTTTTCCTTTTCAGAAGATAAATTATATAAAAACTTAGAGTGATTTCGGCTATACATTTAGCCATTTTCAAGATTGAAATATATATGTTAATGAAAAATAGATTGTTGTATGTATGTATGTATTTATATAATGTTTTCATTTGCAAAACATGGTCAACTATGAAGATGGACAAAATATCTTGACCGGGATCAAAATTATCTTCCTCAGGCAGATAATTTACATTTAATCTCACAGTTGTGTGTCTGTCTCTGAACAGTGTGCAATTGAAAATATTGAGAGATACCCAATCCCGGGAAACAGCTGCCTATGGCAGTACATCGTTCATTGTATTAAAGGGGGTGGGGATTGGTAGTAATACCGATTGTTGCAGGGTCTGGTCTATTTTGGGATGTGGCCTGGTGCACATGCTCAGGCTTCCCACATTAAACTGACCTTGTGTCACATCCCACCAGCATGGGGCAGAAGAAAATACAATCACTTGTTAGCCTTTTGGCTAAGATCAAAGTGCAGTATCTGTTCTTATCAGCATAATCTGATTCTCTCACTGAAATCAAGTAGTGTCTTTTCTCCTCTTTCCATGTGATCAAAATGGAAAAGTCCATTATTTATGAAGTATTGGCAGGGCATAATGGTCGTACAAACTAACACAGAGAGGGACAAGCACAATTATAATAATTATTGCATATTAATAGGCCTTTTGATCAAATACATGATGATAAAATATGTTAAAAATCTTAATTTTCAGACATGTCTCAATGAAACGAGAAAATATGAAGTGGGACATTGTGTGTGTGTATGTGTGTGTGTGTTTTGCATGTGTTATGTTCCTGAAGAGATCTAGCAGTTTTTAGGCTAGTTGTTTGCCATGATTAGTGTTGCAGATCTCTTAATTTAACAAATATTAAAAGAAGAAGGAAAAAAATTTTTTTATTAAAAATGCAGTTTTTATATATATATATATATATATATATATATATATAAATAAACACACACATATATATATATATATATATATATATATATATATATATATGAAGAAAAATATACTGAAAAACAAACAAAAATCCTAATATGCAATTATGCTGTTTTAATGTTAACGTCGGACATTTTAGGTCTAATAGACCATCTTCAGGACATATTCATAAAACATAATTAACATAGACCATATACAATTCAACATGAAAAAGACGTTGGACATAAAAGCAATACCAATCCAAACAGATAACTGAAATCTTTTATAAGATCAGCGTTACGTTTAAATATGATCACGTAAATTAGTTTGTCATGTGGGCGATGTTGTGAAAAACGTATTCCTAAAATTTGAGTATTTTGAATGAAAAACGAAAAGAATTTTATTTTGATCTAAAACTTATATGTATGTTTGTGGAGCATTAATCTTGCTAGAAAAGGGGAAATATTAAAGAAGCCAGGTCTAGTGTTCACCATGCGTGAGATAGATATTATGCCTGCTTCATAAATCCGCCTAAGATTTTTATTATGAAAATATTTTAAAATCTTCACAATCAAAATCGAAATTATGATCAGCTTTAGTTGTGTGTACAACTAAAGCATTGTTTAAATTTCCGAGGCGAATATCTCGTTTATGTTCGAAAACACAAGATTTTATGGACCTACATGTTTCATCCACATATTTTAAGTCACATTTGTTGCATGAGATTTGGTAGATGCCCACATTGGATGTAATATGTTGTTTGCTGGTGTTATTTAATAAACTACGGATAGTTCTAGTAGGTAATATTGTAGTTTTGATTTTTAACGCATTTAAATTATTGGAGATTCGTTCGGTCAAATGGTTATTTGGTAGAAAGATGCGACCAAAAGAATTATCAGGGGCAGCTGAAAGTGTGCCTTTCACTGATGTAGTTGTAGTAGTGGCCTTTGAGGTGTCATTTTGCACTGATGAATGAATTTTCAATGCTTTATTTTTAGCTCTCAGTAATAATTGTCTCGGATACGAAAGATTTGAAAAGGTATCCTCAATATACCTGAATCCATCATTTAAGTATTTTGCTGAACAGATACGAAGAGCCCTTAAGTAGAATCCAATAATAATACCCCTCTTAGTGTTAGTATCATGGTGAGAGTAAAAGTGTAAATAGTCGTTTTTACATGTGGGTTTACGATATACTTTGAATTCTAATTTATTATTATTTTTAATGAGTAGTATGTCTAAAAAAGGTAAAAAATTATTAGACTCAAGTTCATAGGTAAATTCTATAGTAGGTTCTATTTTATTTAATCTATCAGTAATCTCGTTTAAATCATGTTTATGTGGGTAGATAAATAAAATGTCATCGATGTAACGGAAGTAATGTATCACGTAGGATTTTTGTTTGTTTTTTCAGTATATTTTTCTTCATACTGTCGGATCTATATCCATATATTTGCTTACATATATGTGTGTGTGTGTGTATATATATATATATATATATATAAATGAAATTGTAAAAATTGTCAGTGACTCGAAGAATTCTGTTCAGAGCAAAACATTTACCAGGTCAGAGGTAACAGCAGAAAAACATACTGATTGAAACTACATCATTAATGAAATATTAACTTTAAATCCTGTGCGCAAATCATGACTGACTAAACCTCAGCTTGTAAACTTTTGCTCCTTCTGACAAAAGTTGCCCCAATTGATCAGTTTGAATTCTGAAATCTTCTAGAATGTTGTTCTTGAATTCAAAATCTTTATCATTACAAGCTTCAGTGATCTGTTGCAGAACTCAAATTGTAAAAGGTTCAGAACAGGCATTTGGTAAAGTTTAACAAACATATGCTAAAAATTAAAAAAAAAAAATCTATCAAAAGAACAGTTTTTCTCTTCACAGTTAATCATATATTCCCTCTTTTTGTGAATAAATTTAAAATTTTCCAAATTATTCTTTTAAATAAACAATAGTTTTAAACATTTTTGGTGTCATTCTCAAGAAAAAAAATGTATAAATCCAGATGATCTTTAGTCATTTTAATGAATTTATGTGGCAAGAGGAAATGAAAGAAAAGTCGAGAAAATGCATTTTTTAATTTATAATTACGTGTTGAAATTTTTTAAAATTATGAACTAAAATTTGTTTTCATAGTTCTTTTTAATATGGTAAGTAATAAAATAGTTTTCATGTTTTTATAATCACATAAATATGAAATTATTCTTATATATAATCTAATAAATCAACATTTTTGTTAATTCTTGAAAAAAAAAAAAAAAAAAAAAATATGTATAGATTCAGTCTGTGTTTTTCATGAATTTTATTAAAATTCTAAAAACAGCATTTTGAAACCAAATAAATTACCAAGTGATAACAAGAGAAAAACTGTTCTTTTGACATGTTTTCTTTTTGCAGGCACATTTCTTAAACTTTGCCTGGCATTGCATATTCAACCATGATTTTCACCAAAATAAAATTATCACTTTTCTACAAACAGTATGTATGTATAAGCAATAAAAATAACCAAGTAAACATCAAAGGCATCTGAGCTTTCCCTAATATTGTGGAAAAAGAGAGTGCTGTGAACTTTTGCATCAAGCTAATGAAGATGTGGAAATTAATATTTTATTTACTACACTTACCTTTTGCATAATAGTTAAAGCTCGGCAATAATTTTTTTCGGTTTGTATTAATTCTGAAATTGAAATAAAAAAAAAAATAGAGTGTCTGCTCAATGAAAGTTTGCATTTATGTAAGGATAGGATGAATGGACAGTGACAAACATGAGAAATAATTCCTTTAGATTCAAAATCTCTAGGTTTTCAGAGAAATTCTTTTAAATCTCACAAAATTTATGAAAAAGTAATAAAAAAAAAAATAAAAAAAAAAAAAAAAAAAAAAAAAAAAGAAAAAAGAAGAAAAAAGAAGAAAAAAGAAAAAAAAGAAAAAAGAAAAAAAAAAAAAAAAAAAAAAGAAAAAAAGAAGAAAAAAAGAAGAAAAAAAGAAGAAAAAAAGAAGAAAAAAAAGAAGAAAAAGAAGAAGAAAAAAGAAGAAGAAAAAAGAAGTAGAAAAAAAGTAGAAAAAAGAAGAAAAAAAAAAAAAGAAAAAAAAAAAAGAAGAAGAAAAAAAAAAAAAAAAAAAAAAAAAGGGGTACATCCAAGGAAAAAAAAAGGTACATCCAAGAAAAGAACAAGTCACTTCACATTTTCAATGACAGGTTTTTGTTTTTTTTATCTTGAATGCCAAGTTTCCAGCATTCAAAACAAGAATTTCAAAAGCTATCAAAATTAAAATTTTGCAATGTATTTTGGTTACTTTTTTTAAATAAGCAGAGTTTGGCTAAAGTTACTAAGTTTACTATGGGTAAATAGCAGGACAGTAAATAGCCGGGTTCTATAGCCCTGGGTGGCAACTGGTCTACTGCAGAAAGAAATGGCAACTCACTGCGGGAAAAAAATCTGCCTCATCAGTCATGTATCAAAAAGATACATGATCACCTAAGTGTGTATCATGCACAGCAAATAACTGACCCAAGTTTGGCTATGAATTAAAAAAATAGGGAATTCATAATTTAGTAGAGTGGGGTTCTTGACCAAATGATTAAAATATTTGTGTTCTAACCATAAGATCCAGATTTTGAATCTCACCAAGATCAATTGGTCAAGATATTAACTTCCTGATAATACTTTCTTGGGAAGATGATCTCAGCACACAACATCATTAGAAAGTTCCTGAAAACAATGCTACAGGTTGATTTGAGCCTTGTAAGTGAAACTGGGTTGAAAAAACGGCTTGGAAGCCATCAATGATTGTGCTAATAGGCAAATAGAAGTTTATCAGCCTTGGCTGGCAACCAGTCTATGAGAAATAAATCTGAATTCAAAACTGGTTGGTGTACTAATGCATAGTTAGAAGCTTTTTTGCCTTAGTTGGCAATCTATCTAGAGATGGTGTCTTTATAAAAATCACCCATTCCACCTAGCAACCAGGGCAATCTGTCAGGATGTTACAGATGCATAATGAAATTCTTAAGTCACAAGAGTTGCACAAGTTGACAGAAACGGCATCATCTTTTAGAGTGGGGATTTCAAACTGAGTCCAATTCACTACTTGTAGCCCAATCTTTCAGTCTTGGTTGGGTGCTCTTTGAAAATTCATTTAACATATCCAAAGTATTTAACTTCTTTAATATTTTATAATTAAAATGTCTTCTAAAAGTTAGTTCAACATAAAAGTTAAACATCTGTCTATATTTCTGAGATGAGGTATTGTAACTATTTACATTGTTCAGACTGTTGTCCTCATCTTTACTGTCACATTCACGTTTCAGCCGTTGTATGCTCTGGCCTTCTTCAGGTGATATTTTGTTGGAATTTCAAACCAAACCTCTCTATGACTAATTTAGTCATGTAATGAGTTTGATTTTCCTAAGTACTCCTACTATTGTGGCTTTGTGCTAGATTAAACTAAACTTATTAAATAAGCATTTCATAAATAACTATTGCAAACCTTTAAAACAATATACCTCTATGGACTAAAAGGATTCAGTTTGAAATTCCAACAATATATTATCTGAAGGTCAGAACATATAATGGTCAAAACATTGTGAATGTGACAGTGAAGATGTGGAAAACTGTCTGAACAAAGTAAATAGTATAAATAAAAGTAAATTAGCAAATCATTAGATATTGAAGGTAAAAAAAAAAAAGAAATCAAATTAGGGATTCTATTAATTGTGACTTTTAGGGACTATTTTAAAAGAATGGTCACAAATAAGAAAATTCAAAATTTATTAACAATAGGATTTCAAATAAAGCCCAATTCACTACGTCTGGTTTTATCTAGCAACCATGATTCATTTATTCTAATGCATTATAAAAATACTTTCAATATAAAAAAAAAAACAACAAAAAACTCAAACAAACAAACATACTTGCTACAGATATATATATATCATGTTTAATATTTATTGAATAAATATTTGACTGTCAGTAAAATTATTTATTTCAAAATGTTAAATCATGCACATTAAAAAAATGTTAACAAATGAATTGGATTCAATGCTTTGCTTTCAAAAAGAGAAAATAAGGGTACATTTAAAGATATCTATTTATGCATTATTCTGTCCCATTACAAATGGTCCAACAATATTTTCAATCTGCACAATATATGTAACATCTAACATTAACATAGATATCTTTTTTGTGTAAATATCTAAGATAAAATAAAATAGAAGTGGCAAATGTGAATAATCTTAAACATATTTCCTAATATGACTAAGTTTTCATAATAGCCATAATTAACTTAAAAGGTCTAATGACTCATGCATTCAGACAATATCCAGCAAAATCTGTGCCAGCAATCAATGTAAAATTTCTTTATCTTCATCTGCTTTCTTCTGTCAGTATTTTCAAGTGGCAGAAACCACATCTGTGTCACTAAATGAAATTTCTTCGTTTTTTTTTATGAGAACAAGTTTTTAAAATTTCAGAGGATAAAGTGAGTCTTTAACAGTGTTTAAACAAAGCAACATTTTCTCAGATATCTGACAAATCTGAGATAATTACCTATATCAGGGCTTCTCAACAAGAGGTGGGTGATTCCGGGGGATCTTTTACTTTTTCTTGTTTTTATTTACAGAATTTTGTTTATTGAATTACAATACCCTGGCATTCTACTGAAGGTTTTATTTATTTATTGAAGTATACTTCAGTTTATTTATTTAATAATTAGTTATGATTTAAAACAAATTACTGTATATGTAAGTTTTAAAATCCATCACCATTTTCTATTGCAATTTGTAAAACCCCCCCCCCACCTTGAAAACAATCTATGTAAATGTATATGTACTAATATGGCAAAGAACAGATTTTCAATAACATATGCATATTATTTGGAATGCAACTTTTGAGTCAGACAATCTGAGAGGGAAGAGGAATGATATTCTGAGTTAGGGTGAAAGTTATTGGGTAAAAAGGTTGAGTACCATTGACCTATATAAAGTTAAAATAATTATAACAAAAATCATCTGAGCATAAAATGGATGTTCCTTTAATAACGAAAAGGAGGAAAATAAAGAAGGCATCAGTATGATATGAAGTTTCATCACATTTAAATAATACAAGACAACCTTATTACCTGTTGGATCATTGTGTTGTTGTTGTCTATCGGTCTGAAATCAAACGGGACCATGGCGCCATACCGTGTCCAAGTCTAATGTTTGTTTGAACCATTATACTAAGCCAGAGGAGTCCATTATTTTCTGTTGCAGCTCAAAGATGAGATATTGTAATTATTTATTGTTTCTTAACGATGACATTTGAGGTGAATTAGTTTTTGAAGTTTTCTATATTTAGCATTTGCCTAAAGAGGCAGGACCTACGAGGCAAGGTGGCTGGATTTCTCAAGGCTGGTTTGAATTCAGAATTCCTTCTCCTAGACTAGTTGTTAATCTGTTCTACTATTTACCCATACCTGAGGGTAGAAAAGATGGATTCATACTTTTCACAAGGGTATTAGCATGTAAGTGAATGCAATGAACTTGGCTGAAATTTGAACTTGGTTCTCCAATTCCTAAATCCAAGCCACTATCCATTATTCCACCATGTCTTCACCTTTTGTGTATGATGTGCCAGAGGTATTTTTTGTCTACAGACTTTTTTTTTTTTACTCATGTAAAACAGTTGCAACCTGCTTCACTCATTTGGAACCACCTATTACAGGTATATGCTGTGTGCTAAAAGAACCACCTACATTACAAATTAAGAAATCCTGCAAAAGGGGCCAACTGACAACCACTGATTAACAACCTTTATGCACAACAACTATGAGTGTTAAGTCACTGGTTAAGGACAACCAAGAACCGAGTCTTAAGGCACCAAATAGCTCATTGCAAAAACAATAGGGGGATATCCAAGAGTGATCTGCATGAATCCGAGAGATCATCACATAGAAAAAAAGATGCAGAAATGTGGATAGTTATCTGGGAAAAAAGGAATGTAGACGAAACATAGTTGGGTTGTATACCGATTAAAAAAGAATGCAAATAAACAAATAAGAGATAGTACTTGGTAATTAGCCTTTAATAGTTAACTCTTCTGAAAAAGTACCCTGCCTTCTAAGTTGCATGCTGTGGCTAGGATTGAGGAATCGGAGAGCAGAGTTCAAATCCCAGTAGAGTTCCTTACATTCACTTACATGCTAATACTCTTGGAAAAGGTAAAAATTCATCTCTTCTCCCTCCAATTATGGGTAAAATAGCAGAACAGATTGGGTTCTCTACCCTTAGGTGGCAACCAAGTCTAGGAGAATGACAATTCTGTATTCAAAACTGTATATTGCCCTGGCGACATCTTACTTATTATAAAATGCAGATTGTGTGTGTGCGTGTGTGTGTCTGTACATTTATATATTGGATCGGATTTCCTACATTTTTCAACCAATTTCAACAAAACTTCACAGGACTGCGTAAAATTACCTTGCGGTGGTTCTGACAGTGCCAAAAATTGGAAAAACACAATTGTTTTTGCATGAAATCAATTTGAAAACACTATAAAACATGATTCTGTCGCCAGAATGAAAGGGGGACAACTCCTATCAAGTTATACTACTTATAAAACGCAGATTGTGTGTGTGTGTGTGTGTGTGTGTTCATTTATATATGGGATCGGATTTCCTACACTTTTCAACCGATTTCAACAAAACTTCACTTTTTTTGGCAGGTAGTGTTTCTTATTGTCTTGCACACTTTTTTCTTTATTTTTACATTTAGAATGCTTTAAAAATTCCATTTACAAGACAATTGTTTATAATAAAATTCTATTCAATCGGTAGACTCATAACGATTGAAAACAATGTTTTTGTTTGAGTTTAGGTTTGACCAATTCATAAAAAAAAAAAATAATTAAGACATGCGTGTCTGTCAACCTTAAATAATAATCTTTGTCAATTTTATTTTTCAGTCTTTATAATGGTCGATACTTGATCTATCTCTTACTGTTACATCCCCGAGCAACGCCGGGCTCTACTGCTAGTACACACTATACAGCTAATGAAAGGATATTACCATGATTATGATCACAAATTGTGATGCTGTGTGTATGCATGTCACTGTAAATGCTAAAAAAAAAGAAGTTGTGCATGAAACCCTCAATAGTATTTAATTACAAATAATCTATATTTATTTTATTTCTGTTTTCTTCACCATATTTCAGGATTATCTTAATTAAACATCTCTAGTCATAATGCACCATTTTGGCTACATAGAGATTACATACTGACATGTAGAATCATTTTTTTTGTATTATATAGATCACACACACACACACATCTTTAAAAGAAAACAGCAGCTCTATATATACCACAGAGTAAGAAACATAACAGGTGGGAATTACATCACTATCTCCCACCCATAAGAAAAACTTTCCAACATAACCAACAAAAATTCTGTGTTACTGAGCTGCTATGCTATGATAGAGAATTTTTAACTAGCCACACATGAAGACAAAAATGCATACAAAAGAAAGAAGTTTCTCTCGGGTTACATAGACATAAAAATAATGATTAAAAAATGAGGTGGGGTGAAGATTTATTTCAGGAGATATAATCTGGGACACTCCAATATCCTTTGAAGTTCCAAGCATAGCATAGTGGTAGCATAAATGACTATAAACCATCAGGTCTTAAATTCCATCCACAATGCCAGGTAAGTGAAGCTCATTACCACTTTGTCAAGAACAGGTTAGATAATTAATACTTTCATTATGTTAGAAGAAATAAAATCACAGAAGCAATGTTTTGTAGAAAAACGGGTAGGTGGAATATAATGTTGAAGACTGGTCTCATTAGTTCTGTTATTTCCATTCCAAGAACCATCATAGTATTCCTCTAAGACCATTAATGTGTTCTTTAGATCTTTTTAAAGAAAAAATTGCCAAGATGTCTGTGGGCTTTGAGTGTATTTGCAAGCACACACGCAACACACATTAAATTTATGTGTCATCAAAATTTTACAGATGGAACTTCCATTATTTTTATACGAAATCACTTGAAATAGATCACACGCATTTCGCACATTAATAAAAGCATTCGGCCTTCAACTGCACAAAGAGCTCTGCTAGAACATCTTCTTTAAAGATAACTATCAGTACAAAGAATTTATTTTTAGTTATGATGGAGGCAAGTAGGAAATCCTACTGAACTTTGCTGGTAAGAAACATCCCAAAAACATTTTTTTTTTGTTTCTACCATTGAGGTTATTAATCAAATCTTGGTTATTATTGTCACAACATATCAGCTATCATATCCTCCTGCCATCTTCATAGAATTGAACACCATATAGGAGCCTTTGATCATGAAGGAACAGACATGAGGTTTGTAGATCAGGCAGTGGGAACCAGAAGGGTGGTGTTAATAATAGAGAAAAACCAAAAATAGGAGAAAGAAGAGAGACTAACATGGTTGTGTCGAACTTTTATTTTATTTTTTTTTTACAGTAAGGTTCACCTATTACAAGGCCTGAGGGCTACTCAAGGTAGAGTGATACATTAAGAGGCAATTTATATGGATATGAGTGGAAGATAACTTAACCCTAGCCTTGAACAGGTTATGTAGTAATTGGTGAAACATCCTCTTGGAAGTTGGTTCCACAGAGCAGTGGTTCACAGGAAGAAGCTGTTTGAGTGGAACTTACTTTGCACCAATGGAATACAGAGGGAATGAGGGTAGTTTGCTACTATGTAAGTGGCATGGTGTGTCCTTGCCATGAAGATTTAAATTGGCAGTACCAGGGAATGTAGTTTGCCTAAGGCCTTTCTGTGGAAGTAGTGACAGAGCAGCAAGATGCTCACCACGTCCCATCTGGTCGGGGAATAATTCATCACCCACAAAGGCTTGGAGGTGCTTTTGAAATATCGAGGCTGAAAAGTGTGGCCTGGGCAGCTCCCACCAAAATAGGACAACAGTACTGCATTTTTGGCCTGATGTTACAAAGTTATTCAGAGCCAATCCTTTCTTTGTGTTATCTTTGAAGATATGACATGATTTAAGACTCTAAAATTATACAATCTCATTGTCTTACAGTGCAATCATCTCATAGATATAAGTGTTTGTTAAATATATGCATTTTGCCTAGTTGTCATGTTAAATGTATATGTCATATACTCTGGTTCAGTGGAAATAGCAAAAGTGACATCAGAAGGATTAATTAACTAACATGCTAAGAGATGAAAAGTTTATCCTCATGGATTGAATAAAAGTTCATTTTGAACCAACAATAGGTCCCTAAGTCAGAGGCTGAAATGTTGAGACCAAACAAAATTTAGCCTTAGATGAATTTAGAAAAAACTGCAGGCACAAACATCAGTATTTTGAGAAATCCAAAATTTGTTCACATCAAAACAATATTACTTGAAGTGTTTTTGGTTTTTTTTTTTAATATTTTGTAGATAGAACTACAAATACAGCATACTTGTCAACATCAATCCTTAAGATTGTGCCTGCTTTTGGTTTGGGTTTTTTTTGTTTTTGTTTTTTAAATCTGGTTTGTCATGCAACATTGGATTGCCATCTATAGATTGATAAATGACAGATGTGAAAAAAATAAATCAAAAAAAAATAAAGAAAAAATACAAAAGAGTATTTCAAACCAAGTAGAAATGAATCCCCAAATACTCACCATAGATATTATCTTGCCTCTTCACCTCTTTACTACTCAACTTCTTCACAACCTGAAAATATATCCACCAGTTCATGAATACATGAGTTGTCTTGCAGCAAACAAAACTAATAGAAAAGTGACAAAAAAGCAATGCATATAAGGGTGGGGGGTATGATTTCTATAGAGATGCTGAAGAATGATGGCCACACACACAAAGAAAAAATTTTTTCCTGTTCTTTGTTTTCAAATTATACCTTACTCAGTTCATTACACCGCCACAGCAAAAAAAAAAAAAAAAAAAATCAGAACAGTGTAAATGTCTATGAAATCCTTTTGGTGGGGATGGGGATCACATCTTCTAAGCTGTAAAATAATGATATACTACAGCATAAAGCTTCAGTACTTAATTTCAAGGCTTCAAATGATATTTGATTTAGTTTTCTTTGACATATTCAGTTCAAATTTAAAATCATTAACTAATATTGTCTTCATATAGTTGATGACCATTTTCTTTACAACTTAATGTAAAGTTATTACATGTTCAAAAATTCTTGCCAAAATCTATCTTACACGTTTCTATTTATCCATACATTGAAGGTGCTTCTGCTAATTATTTAGAGATTCTTGATAAAATCCAAAGAAGAATCTGCAATGTTATTGGTCTTAGATATCATACATTTTCATGGTAGTTGTTCTGGTGAACTTTTCTCTATGGTATCTTGACTAGTACTAGATTGGCAGCTAGGTCTCATCTCATTTTATAATTGAAATGGCTAGAAGTAACCATAAGTTCTATGCTAACAGTTTCTTCTCTTGCACTTTGCTTGTGAAACTCTCTTCTGCCTTTTGCTTTCTAGCTAACTTTAATCTTCAAAAACCTAAATGCAATGTCAATCATTATCTTATGCCTTTTTAATTCCTGGTTTTTTTTTTTTTTATTGTTCTCTCTCTTTAATAATTTTTTCTCATATTCACTCACCCTCAATAACCCTTAGTGACTTTATTGCCTTGCTTGGGTGAAAAAAAAAGAAATATCCAGTGTTGTCTGTGTCTTGCAATCCACTACACAAGTAGGACATGGTCAAGTAGACAATATAAAACAGTTTTAGGACCAGTAATTAGAATAGAACAGAAATTAGATTCAAGTGTAAAAGAAATTTGACCTGAGTTTCCAATGGGACATAGCTAAATGAATAAAAATCATGTGAATTATTTAGTTAAATGTTTACAAAAGTAAGTGTATATTCCAGCCAGACTGGATTTCGAGGCAAATGATATCTCATCATAAAATAAAATTTGCAAACCAGAAATCTACCTAACATAGGATTTCATATTGCAATACAGTGAATTAGCACATGTGCTAATACAACACACTGGGATCTAGCAAAAATGTATAATCACAAAAGTAATGCAGCTTTTGAAAAATTATATATACCTAGGTATGTATGCTGTACCTAGAGAAAAAAAATCCAGTCTTGCTGGAGACTTAGGTCACAATTTCTTTTAGATCTAAATTTAATGTCTGTTCTATATTAATTAGTGGAACCCTAAATGGAATTCATTGGGTCAGCTTAAAGATTAGCTGCTTTCTTTAACTGTCTCATATTCTCATATTTTTACTATATACTATGCCATATAGTGGATTTTTGGAGCCATAAAATTTATTCTTTCCTAATTGGTGACTCCTGTATGGTGTTCCGTGAGGTAAAGCTTAATCAATAAAAGCACCGGCAAAGCTCAAATGGAATTCACAAATTCCTTGGAAAGAGTAGTAAACTTTAAAAGAAGAAAAAAAATGTTATGTCTCTCCATGATATACATCTAGATTCCATTTTTTTATATATTGCTATGGTTTTTTTTTTTGAGAAGAGTGGTTTCCTGTTGCATTCATCATTGTTTTGAATTCAGAGTTTTCATTCTCCTAGACTGGCTACCATTCAAGTCCAGTCTAATCTGCTATTTAAACCATAAATGGAGAGAGAAGATATGGATTCATGTCTTTTCCATAGGCATTAGTGAGGTAGAGGAGGAGGGGAAAATCAAGTGTATTGGAAATGTATCGGTGGGGGGTTAAATGAAATATACATGTTCTTTTCATCCCACTTTAAATGAACTCAAAAAGGAACTTTTTAGTATGTATACAATGGGTCATAATTTTCAATCTCTGATTCAAAAGTTTTTTTTGGTCTGGAAATGTTATCATACCTAATTTTTCTCCTCACATCGTGTGCTTATTCATTTATTTATTTTTCTTTATAAATTCATAAATTTTTTTACTTTTAAAAAATAAAGCATTAGGAAATCAATTTACCGAAATCACCTGAAGATACCAAAAGGTTGAAACAAAGGTAATGGAATCAGCTGATTTCATATATATATATATATATATATATATATATATATATATATATATATATATATATGTGTGTGTGTGTGAACTCTGGATTATAAATCTGACTGTTCTTTCTTTTTTTTTATTTTGATATTTATATATATATATTTTTATCACACACACAAACAAAGCAACTGATGAAAAGAATACAAAGAACTTAGCTAAGAATAAAAATTCTTCATAGACTTGAATCAAAACTAAATATCTAAACTGAAACCACATACAACAGAGCCACAGAAAGTTAAGACTTTAATAGGTCGGCATTGCTAACAACAGTTGACACAGATTTAAAAACTAGATACAAGTAGCTGCTGTCCTATTATTCATTGATACATGTCTATTATTAATGTTAACTTATATCAAATAAAACGGTAAGTGAAACTTGGTGGTTGTTTTTTTCGCTATCAAAGTCAAAATGACATCTTGTAAAAGTATATAAAACTGAGACCCAAACAATGTAAACTTTTGAAACTTTCTAAGATTTCCATCAAGTACTGACTTGTTTGAGATAAAACAATAAAATTAAAAATTTACAGAATCTCAGTTCAGTGAAGGATTGAAAGATCCACTCATAAGAAAAAGCTTTTTATACTAAAACCTTTTTCTCTTAACTGTGAATATGTACTCTAGAAATATGCATTAGACTGAAAATATCTACATTAGAATAATTACCTTTTTTGATATCATCATAGTGGTTGTTGTAATAGTAGCCATATCTAATTATTAATATCAAAGTTCCAAATTCAGTCAGGATTACAAGTGTTTTTTGTTTGAATCATTTCATCCCAAACAAGGTGATAATGCCTCTAGAATGCAGTGGGGTTACAGGGAGGGAGAGTGAAAGAGAATGAGAAGACTGAAAGTGGGGAGGATTTAGGAAAGGACAAAAAAGGAACAGGGTTCAAGAAGACAAAAGATGGCAACTGACGCTACAGTTAAATTTTTGAAGATTGTAGTTATCAGGGAAGCAAGAAATAGGAAGGTAATTGCACAGATGGGAAGTACGAGAAAAGAAACTGTTAGAGTAGAAGTGATGGTTGCATTAGAGCTAGTGCAACAGTAAAACAGTGAGACCTAGTTGCCAATGTAGTAGCAGGCTTAGATTCATGTAGTCTGGTTCAACATGGGGGGGAAAAAAGCTCATCTGAGCAGTTGCCTTTTAAAAACATTTGTAGAAAAGGCAGAAGGAAGCCATGTCACACCAGTGAGACAGTAACTGAAGTTGAGATGCCTAGTTAGGATTGATAATATTACAGACCCTTCTTTGGATTTTGTTAAGAATCTAGAGATGCTGATGCAATGCTACAAAAGATAATTGCTATAGACTGGTTATGTGATGAGGATGAAGGGATTTCATCTTCTAAAGACCTTCCTAGAAAACTAGTCTGAAGTTACACTGAGAAAATACAAGGACTCTTTGAAAATGACCCTCATCTGCTGTAGATTCAACTACTCTCAGTGGGAAAGAGAGGCTGGTGACACGGAGACACAGAATCTATCAGGCAATCACCTGATTGCAGGAGAAAAAATAGTTCTGTAAGGTCAGATCATCTGTCAGCTGACAGACCTATGCTGCAGTTGATGTAGAAAAGCCTACCTCTTCCTTACAGACTTCAAAAATCACTTAACAACAGCCATGGAAAAACCATCATAAATCATCATTTGTGGAATAAAGTCTTGAAGTAAACCTAATTTTTAAATTGTCCAAATTTCATAGATTCAGTATCATTAATTTTTAACTAGTTTATCTTTCATATTGTTATTGTTTTTATCTAGTTTGATAACTTGAGGATTTTATTACCAGGTGTAAATAGACTAAGATATAAAGAAAATTGAATGCAAAAAAGATGTGGTTATATGAATAAATTTGAGCTTTGCCTAGTTGGAGGTTCTCAAAATCAACTTAGTAAATGAGTCATTCTGTGTCAAATCAACAAGGGTATATCTATCACCAATATTTGGCAAGGGTCAAATGGCCATATCTAGAGAACCTTTTGACCTAGAGATGTAAAATAGGTACAATTCAATTTATATCATGAAGCACTATAAGTGTACGAAATTTGAAAAAAATCCATGTCAGTGATGGTCAGGCCATTGTTAATTTGACAAATGACTTGTCCATATCACAAGTTATTGAGGAAAGAGAATGTGAGTTCAAACCTTCTTTATTTCTGATACATGTTCAAAGAATAACAAAAGTAAAAAAAATATATTATTATTAATAATAAGACTCAAAGACTTGACAGAAAACTGTCTTGAGGTTTCTTAACTTAAATATTGCCTTAAATTTTCTTAAAAGAAAAAAAAAATGATGGTATATCAGACTCCCCACCACCACCAATTTAAGCAGATAATATAAAGAAAACAAATTTTAGTTGTATTTATGGGTAAATATTTTAATGTTAGTAAAATATGTAGCTACAGTTGAGAAGAAGAAAAAAAACCTTTAACAAAACATGCAACATCAAAAACCTTTTCAATAATAATGTGGTACTGGTAGTCATTTTTTAGGAAAAAAAAAAAAAGTGGATTTTACAAGCCATCTAATATGGCAAATAAATATAAAAGCTGTAATGTAGCTTCCCTGTGTCTTTTCTATAAATGCTTTCATGGTACATGTTCTGATGAAGTTTCCTCTAGTCTACCTAGATTTTATGAATTTAAGTGCAGTGCTAGATTGGCAGCAAGGTCTCATCATTTTAGAGTTGAAATGGCTAGATGTAACCATGAATTCTATGCTAACAGTTTCTTCTATCACACTTCTCACTTGCTGAATTCTCTTCAGACTTCTTGCTTCCTAGTCAAGTTTGATCTTCCAAAATTTAAATGCAATGTCAATAGTTATCTTCTGTCTTCTTAATTCTTGTTGTTTTATTGTTCTCTCTCCTTAATAGCAGTTTATCTCATTTTTCTAACACCCAATAACTCCTTGCATCCTCATGGCGTTATTGCCTTGCTTGGGATGAAATAATTAAGAGAAAAAAAATCTCTTGATAATGATATAAAACCAATGCTTTAAACAAGTATTTATAGTCATTCATCTGTCTACAAAGATGACTAACACTATATTCATCTGAAGCTTCATAAAAAGGAAAAAAAATATGACTGAATTTACAAAAGAAAAAATAGTTGGATTTATAGTCAATTCCATTAACCTATTAATGGTCACTACAAAATTCGATGTTTATCCCAAAAATTAAAATTCAGTATTAAAAAGGTAACTAACTCATTAATGTCTCCCATTCCAAAAACAAGATGGTGAGCATTAATGAGTTAACATAAACAAGTATCAATTTATATGCAGGTAGAAGAAAAATGACCTCTCTAAATTAAAGAGAACAAATATACTAAATTTGTTTTTTCCTTTGACATTCTACTTGGCAGCAGATCTGTTTTCTCAAAGATATCTCTTGTTATGCAACTCAACCATAGCAAGCCACCTGCTCTGTTACAGCTAGAAAACATTTTTGTACAAATTGAGAACATTACAATTCTCTTTGTCCCCAATTATCCACCTGGTCACTAACCCATTTTCCAGGTAGAACAAAATAAAATTTAAATTGTCAACACTCCCAAATAAGTAATTTAAAAACTTTACTACTGTAAAAAGTGTTCAAGTCTGCTTTTTAATAAAATTGAATTTAGTTGTAAAATATCAGTGGCTTTTATCTATGAAATAGAGAATTAGTATAAAACTTTTCTATACAAAAGTAACATTATATATTTTACAGATTTTATCAAGACTTTTTTTAAAATCATTTCACCCCAAGCAAGGCAATAAACCCACTAAGATTCAAGGGATCACTGAGTGTGAGAGAATATGATAACATTAAAGAGAGAGAGAACAATAAAAGGACAGAAATTATGAAGACAGAAGATAATGATTGACATTGCATTTAAGTTTTTGAATATCAAAGTTGACTGGAAAGCATGGAGTTACAAGAGTTCCACAACAAGAAGTGTGAGAAAAGAAACTGCAAGCATAGAACTTACGGTTACATCTAGCCAATTCAACTGTAAGATTAGATCTTGCCACCAATCTAGTAGTACACTTAAATTGATAAAGTCTAGGTACCATAAAAGAAAGTTCAGAGTAACTAGCATGAAAATACTTATAGAAAAGGCACTGGAAAGCTATGTTTTGGTACTGGGAAAATGACTGAGACCAAGATACCAGGTCAGGATCAATAACACTGCAGATTCTTCTTTGTATCTTATCAAGTATATCTAAATGCATAAAGATTAAAAAAAAAAAAATGAAAAAATATTTTATTTCTGTTTTTTTTTTCTAATCAACTTTGATTCAGAACAAAAAATATGATATTTACACACAAAGAAAATATATGATTATCAGATAGTGGTTTGAAAATCCCTGGTGTAAAGGAGATGTGACTCATTTCAATAGTTATAGTATAATTTTATAGCTTCTGTCACAATATTATTAAAAATTCACTGAAATTACTCCATTTGTAAATTTTAAATTGCTTATTTAAAATATATATTTCAATAATAAAGATAATTTTTGCCTAACACATCCACCAGTAAATTGCTGACAAATAATGCATTCAAAGCAGGCAGGTTTTTGCAAATGAAGTGATCAATATTAAAAAAAATAGAGCAATAATCATTAATAGTTAAATAAAAATATTTTAAAACAAATATGAAATATTTAAAACAAATGTGAAATCTGTTAATGAATTCAATAGATTTATTTCAGGTCCTTGTCTGTAAAACTTTAAATTGAAGCTAAGTCAATTAAACTTTATTATTAACTATATACTTAAATATAACAAGCATTCATGAAATTGGATTGTACCAGATTTTATACAGACTACACATACGAAAATAAGTATTAAAATAACTTGACAAAGATAAACCGATTTGGTTTCCAGTTAAACTTTCTTACAAAGTCTTACAGCTTTTCCCTACCCTCAGATTTTAAACTATTCAAACTTTCTCAATAAAAAAAATATATATATAAAAAATAGAATTTTTTTAAAAGAAATTACATCACCTAAAATACAATAGCTAATGAAAATTTGGCATGTGACAGTTATGAATATAACACAATGAAAATTTTTAAATCATTTTTATCTTATCTACCTCAAGAAACTATTTATGCAATTTAAAAAAAATCCTGAATATATTTTATTTTTATTTAAAATTTTGAAGAGTTGTTATCATTCAAAGGCTTCTTTCAATTATTTTCCTGGTCTTGGTTTCCATTCCCCATTGTTCATGATTCAACCTTTCTCAAGTGACTATGGTATGCTGTGAATGTTTTCTTTAAATAGTCATTAGTTCTAAGAATTAAGTTCACTTGTAGCTCACTCAGTAAGTCTCACATAATGTTAGAGCAACAGCCCTCATATGTTAAGTATATTTTGTTTCTTGACATACATATATTATTATAGTTTTTGTTTAAAAAAAAAAAAAAAAAAAAAAAAAAAAGCAATGTTTTCTCTTTGCCAACCATAAGCATCTACTATATTTGATTATTACGGTTACTGAACAATTACATATATCAGCATAATTGTGTTCATCAACAACTTCAATGAATATTGTACACACAATTCTTGATAACACTTCCCTTTCTAAATTTTTTTTTTGTAAAGTAGCTATGCAAAAAGTCTGTATTGATATAAAGTCTATATTAGATTTCAGACTTTAATCTTGAGTTTTTCATCAGAAATAAGGATAGGCATTTTTTTACACTAATATTTCCCTAATACAAGACCCAAGAGCAACTCAAGGTAGAGGGTTACTGTGTAGTGTAATATGAGCATAAGAAAAGGTAAATGAAGTACATGGTGTTATGCAGGGAATAAAACAGTTAACCCTAAACTTTGAGAAAAGATTGTAGTGACTGGGAAAACATCCTGCCAAGAGTCTATTCCACAAAGCAGTTCTCAGGAAGAAGCCGTCTGAAAGGAACTTACTCCTTACTAATGAAATACAAAGGGAATATTTGTTAAGAAATGATTCTAATGAAATCAGCACTTATATTACTTATCTATATTATATGGACTTACCTTCTTATCAACTGAAATACTCCATGCTTCCAACTCATCATCTTCAATACGTAACAATGGATCATTTTCCAAGACAATCTGATCCACACTTTCAGCTGCTGATGCTATATGAGGGGGGAAAAATAAATTGTCATTAAACATGGTGTTTATTTTTCAGTTTCAGGTTTAATTTCTCTTCATTTAATTAATTTCTTTCTTGTAGCACAATTTAATCATTTGTAAATTAGGAAGCAGAGAATAAATTATTTACACTTCAATATTCTTCACTTTTCAGGAAATAGAGTTTCTAAACCAGATTTTTTCTCAAAATAAATTTACTTATCTGAAAGAATGTCAGCACAATCCTTGGCAAGCAGCAGTGGCTTGACAAGGATTGTGAAAGCTTGTTAACAACTGTTTTTTTTTTAATCTGTTCAGATTGAGATTGAAATGAAAATTATAAATAAATAAATGCTATGCATTAACTGTCTTTCAATATTAGAAAAACGTGAGATCTTTCTGAGAACAGATGGGAACTTATTTCTAGCAGATCTGTTGCATTCAGCAAAAGAATGCTATGAGTCTTATCTACATCATGACAAATCCCTATACTCTTTTTTTCTTCTTTGGGTGGCAAATGACGCCCAAGAAGTTTTTGTTCAAATGATGTAAATCATTTCTTAAATAATCACTGTGAGTTATGATTATTGTTTGAGGAAAATTATTGTATTTGCCCATTCAAAATTAAAACATATAGTTAGATCACAATATGGCTATAAATTTGGAATTTATAAGGCATGAAAATATTGAAGTTATTTTAGTACAAAGGCAACAAGTTTTTTTTTTTGTTTTGAAAAGGTGAGAAAATATACTGACATGCCAAAAGTTATGGGATTGCAGTATGTTAAGGTTATGGTAGGTGGTATGACCAGATATTGATGTCATGGAAATACCCAGACCTAGATCACTTACTCTCACATCCTGTGAGTCAGTGCAAACACTGGCTATTGTACTTGAATTATCAGTTCCAATGGGGCATGCTAGCAGGTAGAGCAGATACATGAAGCATGATAATAGGTACCAAATAGATGGGGCATTCTGTTTCTAAAATCGTAGGAACATATCTATAGTGTCACATATGTGCCAAGAACTCGTAATGGAAGGGATTTCTGTGCACTTTGGACAGTGCAATGGCCAACCAAAAGTCCTTAATGATTGACCTCAGAAGCATCTGGCTAGAATGGTAAGCGCAAATCACATCCAATGCAGAAGCTGCCAAATACATATCCAACAAGTTAGTTCAACATAAGAATAATGAACTGACTTTCTGGATATGCATATTCTATAGGATATGGGAGCATGAGATAGGCTAGAGTGTCTCTACTGACATTGCAACATTAAACAGTGCTTCCACTGCACTTGCAACATTAAAAATTGGGCCAGACACATGATTCTAGTTATTTCATACTGATGGTAGGGTTCATAGTGTAGTGCATACCCCATGAGGTCATAAACCCCAGTTGCCAACAGAACATTATGCAGACTATTCATGGTTCCATAATGGTGTAGTGTGTGTTCACATGGAATGTGTTGACTCCATTGGTCTTTTTTTTCCCCTTCTTTTTTAATCATTTAACCCAAAACAAGGCAATAAAGCCAATAAGATGTAAAGTGTTACTGAGTACAAGAGAATGAGAAAAATATATTAAGGAAAAATGACATTAAACAAACAAGAATTAAGATAATGATTGATGTATTTAAATTTTTGAAGATCAAAGTTAACTGAGAAAGAGAGTTCCACAAACAAGAAGTGCAATAGAAGGAACTGTCAGTATAAAACTTTTTACATCTAGTCATTTCAATAGTAAAATGGTGAGACCTTGCTGCCAATCTAGTACTGTGCTTGAATTCATAAAGTCTAGGTACCAAAGAGGGAAGTTCATCAGAACAATTACATGGAAAATATTTATAGAAAAAGCACAGGGAAGCTATATTGGGAAAGTAACTGAAGCCAAGATGACAGGTTAGGACCAACAACATTGCAGATTCTTCTTTGGATTTTATCAAGAATCTCTAAATATATAGCAGAGGCACCAAACCAGATGTGACAGCAATATTCAAAGCAAGGAAGAATGGTGGACTTATAAATATGTAAAATAGATTCTAGAAATAAAATCGTCTAGCACAACACAGTGAACCAACTTTCCTAGCTAAATGGTCTGACTTAATATGTTACATTGCACTGCATACTGACCATTTACACCAGTTCATGGATTTCATGTACACCAATAATGAAGGATTATTTAAACAGGATAATGCAGTCATCAATAACCAAATTGCCAAGTGGACAAAAAAAAAAAAAAAAAAAAAAAAAAGTCCATTATGATACTTGGCTCATATCCCAAAACTTTTGACACAACAGAGTATCCAACTTGCATTTTTACAGTATTGAATTTGTAACATTTTCATAAAGTTTACTTTTTTTAATAAAAGACATTTTCATAAAGTTTACTTTTTTTAATAAAAGACAATTTATAAATAAGAGAGAGAGAGAGAGAGAGAGAAGAAAAATACAGAAAATATATTTTACTTACATTCATCAAGAGATTCCATAGATTCACTGATGGTTTCATTAATGCTAAGAGAAAAAAAGTTTAAAAATTGTTTTTATTAACTGATAATTTTTAAATGATCAATTTTAAAATCAATATTGATAAATAATTCTAGAGCTAAGTAAAAAATATAAAGAATTAAATATTGTTTGATGTGCAAATGTATGAAACACTAAATTCCATCTGCTAAACAAAATTTAACATTAAATATAAAGAATATTAATGAAGAAGCTATTTTATGGTAATACTGATTTATCAAAAAGATTTTTCCTTGGATTATGTTAGGACAATTATAGGTTTGCATGATCAGGTAATTATTGTTACAGCTTGGCTGGGAAGTTTTTATTTATTTACCATATTCACCAGATATTGTACTTTCAAATTATTACAATTTATGCCAATTTTTATAGAAGTCTCTTTCAAAAGAGAGCAAGCAGCGGAGAGAAATCCAATTCCCAAAAAGATCATAAAAAGCACCTTTTAGATTTTATGTAATTTCATAACTTTTCATCTATCACTGCAGTGTTTGCTGAAATAGATAAAAAGCTCTGAAATTGCTTGAAACATGATAGAAAAAAATAGATAAAAGATAAAATTTGTTTTATTTTTACTGAAACCTTTTGTCCACTCCTGCCTCCCATAAAAATATTAGCTTCAGGGTTTATCTGATTTACCCTGACCATACATGAACAGAAGTCATAAAATGACAAAAACAGAAACCAAGATACTGTGCTCCCCTTCACATTGTTTCACTTTTCAAAATTTTAGTTACCCATAGTCAACCTGAAAAATAAACAATTCACCAATTCTACTTAATAATGGTCCTAAACTGCAGGAGTGGCAACACTGGCTATTCCAAAGAGAAGTCAGAGTGCTTCTTTTCAGATAGAAGGTGGAAGTTTTGAACTCAATAGTAATTGATTAAAAATCATATGCTAAGGTTGCTCTATGCTTTAGAATAAGAACAAATCTGTCAAATTAAGTTTTATTACAGTATAATTATTCTATTTTATTATTAGTTCCTAGCAGTACCCATGAAAATTTCACAGCTTTCCTGTTTGAATTTTGCTTGATTTTTTCTCACTGAAATCAAACAGTGTCTCAGATGTCTTTTCTATCAAAATGGAATAATCCATTATGAAGCATTGGCATGGTATAATGGTACTTGCTAAGGAAGAGAGTGACAAGTATAATTATAATTAGATTGTTGTTAGTCTCTTTATAAACTGAATCATAGGTATGTACTTATGTATGTATAAGATGGTTTGGTACTATCTGCAGTTTTAGGCATCTGCTGATGGGAGTCTTGAAAAATATTCTCCACATAATTGCTTTTGCTACTTTCAAGAACAAATCTCCTAGCTTAAAAATTACTTACTTTTGCAAGTATATTTAGTTATTTTCAATTATAAATAAATCATACAGAAAACTGATGTTAATATTTATAATATTTAACATATTGTAACAAACCAATCATGTCATTAATGCTTAATAAACTTTTTATAATAAAACATTGAAATTGTTCAACTTGGTTTCAGCTACAAGTAGAATAGATTTTTTTATTTGAGCATTTTTCATGTTTTAGTCCAGTCAAGAATAGTATCACAGAGCTAATAACTTTAAAGAAACAGTTTCCATATTAGATATATTTGAAAACAAATGTGAGGGATCCTAATCCAACTGAATTTATTCCTAATCTAATCATTTAAGAGTCAATCAAATTTATCAATTATTATATAATAATATTTTTTCAAATTCTTACATGTTAAAATGTAAGTGGAAAAGTTCAATAACTACTTTTTGTTACAATTTTCAATATCAAAGTATAAACATTTCAGACAAATCTCAATTTAGCTTGCAATGCCAATAAATAAAATCGTTAAAACTATGAGAATTAAAATAAAAAATTCAAACATTCTTCCATGCAATATGCAGATATTAACAATTTAGTAAACCATGCTGTCCAAAGTTCAGTTAGTTAAAAGTAAAAATGTAGGAGCACAAGTCACCATTAAATGAAGGGGGTGAGAAAGAAAAAAAAAAAAAAAAAAAAAAAAATGGAAAATAATGTTTTTATTCCTAACAAGGACTAAAGGCTGAAAGTTTTCTTCATCTATACACACACGTCAAAATCAGAGGCTACTTGACTGTGGGTAAAAAAAAAAAAAAAAATTGTGGCAAATTTTGAAATATTCTGAAAGAATACTCTTTAGCTTTTAGCAATCTTTACAGAATCTTGGCAAAAGACAAAAAATCCAAAAAAGAAGAAGAAGAAGAAAAAAAGAAGAAAAAAAGAAGAAGAAAAAAAGAAGAAGAAGAAGAAAAAAAAAAGAAGAAAAAAAAGAAGAAGAAAAAAAAGAAGAAAAAAAAGAAGAAAAAAAGAAGAAAAAAAAAGAAGAAAAAAAGAAGAAAAGAAGAAGAAGAAAAAGAAGAAGAAAAGAAGAAGAAAAAGAAGAAGAAAAAAAAGAAGAAAAAAGAGAAAAAAAGAAGAAAAAAGAAGAAAAAAGAGAAAAAAGAAGAAAAAAGAAGAAGAAAAAAAAAAGAAAAAAGAAAAAAAAAAGAAGAAAAAAAGAAGAAGAAAAAAAGAAGAAGAAAAAAAGAAGAAGAAAAAAAGAAGAAGAAAAAAAGAAAATAATGTTTTTATTCCTAACAAGGACTAAAGGCTGAAAGGTTTCTTCATCTATACACACACGTCAAAATCAGAGGCTACTGTGGGTAAAAAAAAAAAAAAAAAAAAATTGTGTGGAAATTTTGAAATGGAGATAACTGAAAGAATACTCTTCTTTTAGGAGATCTTTACAGAATCTTGGCAAAGACAAAAAAATCCCAGCACAAAAAAAAAAAACAAAAAAAAACTAACAATATATTACAAAATATTCATTGAATTTATGTTCAAAACTATAAATTTAAATTTATTACGCTTAAATAAATAGTGCATATTTAGTACACACATGAAAACATTCAAATTAAAAAAAGAATGATTTTAGTTTTGGAGAAAAATAGACGTATAAATTTTTTTTTTTTTTTTTTTTTAGAAGTGGTGTGGTAGTTGAGAAAGGTGCATAGATACTAACTTTGTGTGAATGTGTTCTTGTTGTTCAGGGTCTTCATTCTCCTCAGCAATTCCCTGACTGAAAAAACAAATTGAAACAAAGGCATATAAAATATCAAGCTCCAATAAGCAAATAGATGTACGATACAATCAAATAATATCCAAACTTTTACAAGTGGAGTTAAAAAGAAAAGATTGCATGGCCACTTTTTGTTTTGTTTGAATGCAATATTAGAAAAAAATCCTAAACTTTAATAAATTTTTGCACTTCTTGTCTGTAAGTCAATTATATTCCAATATGCAATTATTTCAAGTTTAATTCATCTTTACATGCCGTGTTTCCTCAGGACGTAAGCAGTCATGGCTCTCTACAATTTCCTGTCCTTTTTTGCTTTTATAAATTTTGTCTTTTTGTTATTTCTCCTAAACCCTGTTCTGCCATCTATTTATTCAAGCTTACTAAGTATGTTATGCATTGTTTTCCTGTAACTCTTGCCTTCAATATGTCCTGTGAGTATTAGATTTTCCAAGCCCTCTTTCTTCATTATGTGCCTTTATAATTTCAACTGTCTCTTCCTGATGTTTAAGTTTCCTTTTTGTTTCCATTTTATCTAAAACTTCATCATAGCGTACATATTTAGTTCATGGTATCTTCAGAATCTCTGTTGTTTCAAGTCTCTTCATCTTTGAGGATATTGTCCAGCATTCACTGCCATGTACGAGGACAGATATCACATAACACTTACGTGCTAATACCCTTGGGAAAGGTATGAATCCTCTTCTCCCCCCCCCAAGCTATGGGTAAATAGCAGGACAGACCCGGTTTCTGTAGGTTTGGATGGCAACTGGTCTACTGCAGAAAGAAATGGCAACCTACTGTGTTGAAAAAAATCTGCCTCATCAGTCATGTATCAAAAGATACATGATTGCCTAAGCATGTATCATGCATGGCACATAACTGAATTTCTTTAACTCTTAAAAAGATAAATATTAAAATGGATGTTTAATAATTGAGATACTTTAGCAATGAAGTTAAGCCAAAAACTTTTGAGCATGCCACCTCATATAATCAAACTACTTCTCACTTCTGTGATTTTTTTTAATACAATATTCTTTGTAGTACTTATTCACAATTTGTAGTTCAATTATATCACTACAGAGACAAATCATCCTTATTCTCTTTATATTTCATTAAGAAATTTTGACAGTTTCTTCCTGAGAACCGTTACTATGGGATAGACTAGCAAATGGATGCTTTCCCAATTGCAACATTCTTAACCTCTTCAAGTCTAGAGCCAACCATTATCTTTTTATATATCCTTATAATCTGCACTTCTTACCTCCTCTTCTTTCTATGTTCCCATTTTACCTCATTCAGTAACTTTGTACCTTGTGTGGCTCTTGGGCCTTATATTAAAATAATAATAAAGGTCCCATTTTCATAATGTATATGAAAAAGTTTAATTACGAGGCAAATACAAAAAGAAACAGGTTCCTCCTGCACTGACAAGTTGAGGCTAATCCTGTACAACTATACCCAATTAATGTTATTTCCAAAACAATTTTCTATTCATTATTAACTAGTATTTTTTTAATCTTAATTACAGTTACTTTTATTGCAACTATTCAGATCATTATTCCATAACTGTTAATAAATATCACAAGAAAAGGGATGCAAGTTCATGAACAAAGAAAGAAGTACTGAACAGTTATGTTCTCCTATATGGCAGTGAATGCTGGAACATCTCAAAGATGAAGAGACTTGAAGCAACAGAAATGCGATTATACAGAAGGATGCTGAAAATGCCATGGAACAAAAATATGAACAACATTGTTTTTAGAGAAAATGGAAACAAAAAGGGCACTTATACTTAATATATAAAAAGACAGCTGAAATTTCTAGGACACATAAGGAAAAAGGGCTTGGAAAATTTGATACTCACAAAACATATTGAAGGCAATCATCTTCAGGAGATAGGTAGGCAATGCTTTACCTACCTAACAAGCTAGGGTAAGTGGATGACAGAACAGGATTTAGGAGAAATAACAAAAAGACAAAATTTGTTAAGAAATACAAAGGACAGGAAATTGTGGAGAGCCATGATTGCTAACAACCTGAAGGGTCATGGCACATAGAAGATTGCTTACAATTGGCTGTAAAATGATCCAAGTTGTTGCATGTGGTGAGAAAAGAACAAAAACCTTCAAAATGACTCACCACATTCAAACTATCAAATCTGATTTTTAAAAAAAAATCATTTCACCTCAATCAAGGAATAAAAGCCATTAAGATGCAAGTGGTTATTCAGAGTGAAAGAAACATGGAGGACAATAAAAAAAGATTCAAAGAGACAGAAGATAATGACTGACATTGCATTTAAACTTTTGAAGATCGTAGTTAACAGAAAAGCAGGAAGTTCTACAAGCAAGAAGTACAGGAGAAATTTTCTGACAGCACATTTAAAAAATGTCTTATTTGAGCACAATACTTTTCATATTAATTACAAGTTTATCTATACTCTCAAGAAATGATGGCCAGATTTAAGTAATTTTGCAATTGCATTGGGTATCATTTCTGCACAAGTAATATTAATCTTAGCTATACAATTAACTATTGTTACATTTAAAAAATAAGTTTGCTTCTCAAAATATTAAGCATAAAAATACTAAAAAAATAAAATACTAAAAAATAAAATACTAAAAGAATAAAATACTAAAAGAATAAAATACTAAAAGAATAAAATAAAAAAAATAAAAATAAAATAAATAAAATAAATAAAAAATAAAATAAATAAAAATAAAAATAAATAAAATAAAATAAACAAATAAAATAAATAAAAATAAAA
Source organism: Acanthosepion pharaonis (assembly GCA_903632075.3). Lineage (NCBI taxonomy): Eukaryota > Metazoa > Mollusca > Cephalopoda > Sepiida > Sepiidae > Acanthosepion > Acanthosepion pharaonis. The sequence goes on along the minus strand of CAHIKZ030003054.1, from coordinate 1,276,240 downwards.
TAAATAAAAATAAAAAACAAAACAAAAAATAAAATAAAATCCAATATATAAGCAGCCTGACCAGGCCTACTTACTAATGAGTTATTTGCTTACTGGTGTTGAATCATACTTCCTGCTATAATATTAGAATATTTCATTATGAGATAGGGGAGATCAGACTGAATGACTACTAAATATAATTGTCACACTGCATTTTATATTACAGATGACAAATTATTAATTTTTAACTAATACTTCTTTCATTTTAATTTGTTTTTTCATTTACAACTCTTCAAACCATTGATCTAGAGCTGCTAGAAAACAGTTTTGATTGGAAATATAGAGTAAACTTTTAGCAAAAACTCTTTTCAATCAGAAAACCAGTTTTTCCATAACTGCTGCTCTAACATTTGAGACATAGGAGGCAATAATTTTAGATTGATTGATCAGTTTTCTACAGCTTAACCATTTGCAGGTCATTTAAAGCCAGAAAATACTTTTAGATAGTAATTATTTTTTCTTTTTTGATAATGGTTTAGTGATACAAATTTTACTAAATAATTTGTAACTGGGGTGGAGAAGAGGTGGATTCATACCTTTTCAGAGGGTTTTTTGCTCATAAGTGAATATAATGATACCAACTGGAATTGGAACTCTGCTCTCCAATTAACAATTCTAAGCCATTATCCATTATGCCACCCATACATCCAAGCTTACAGAACCTGGTATTATCAAGTGCTCACCCATCTAGGTACTGACCAGACTTGATGTTGCTTAGCTTCTTGTGATCATATGCCAATATTTGCAGAAGTTCAAATCAAAAGATATGGGCTTTTTCTCTATACACACACATAATATAATTTTTATTTCAAATATGCATTGTTTATTAACTGTTGTAAAAATAACAATGAAATGAAAAAAAAAAAATGAAAAAGTACTAATTAAAAATTAATAATGACAATGCTTCATTAAATAATTAAGGGATTTTTTTTTCTTTAGACAAAGTTATTGCAATTAAAGAGAATTGTAAGAAACAATTGTTTGATGTTGACAATTTACAAAAAAACATTTCTATTTAACTTAAACCTTCTAAATTAAACTTTGGTATGGCGGGAATCAAAAAATAAATACAATAAAATCAGTATATTATATACCACTAGAATTACAGAAAATAAATTATTAATATAGATGGACAAAAATAAACAAAATAATAATAATAATAATAAAAAAAACTTTTTGTTGCTACAAAAAATATTTGTACTGTATACCAAAAAAAATATTTTTTTTTTTTTTTTTTTTTTAAAGTCTTTCAGTATGACAAATTTAAACGATTCTTCCCTCAGCATTGAAAGCAAATGTGAGATGATGGGATTCAAGACAGCATAAGTGTGTCAAATCTACCATTCTCAAACACCACGTTTTATTCACTAAACAGGTAAATGCTTTGTAGATATTTCAAGAAGAGTAAATAATGATTAGGGAAGGGGTGGGGGTAGACTAACCTGTCAGTCCCATTTGAATAGAAGTCCTGGTTGAAATTTAGGATACATTACTAAGATGACCCAGTCAAAATCCAGAGAGAAAGAATAAGAGAGCATCACATGTTCATGTAGCGATTACACAGGATATGACTACTGTCAGTGTATAGTAGAAGGTCAGAAAAACAGCACTTGAACTGTGTGCATGCAAAAGAGAGACAGACAAAGAGAGAGAGAGAGAGACTTTACATGAATGCTGGTTCTCCTAAATGAAAAATGCTAGTAGAACCAGTGTTCAAATATACACACTGATCATGTATTTCTCCCCCTCTCCCCATCCCACTCAGTTGACATCAAGCTGGCAGCAGTGAAGTGAATCCTAATATAAACAATCATATATATATATATATATATATATATATATATAAATGAAATAAAATATTGCTTTTCTTCTACCAGGCTAAATAACTGACAATGAAATACTGCTACTATTGTGTTAAAAATCATACAAACTGGAGACAGATACTGACTTCTATTGCCAGTTAAAATGCTGAAATTGTGGTATCTACATCAGTTATGTGATAAAAATAATTTTCTTAGTATACAACAGATGATTAAAAAAAAAAAAAACCTCAAAGAAAATTACTATATTTGATGGTATATGATACCCCATCACCACTAAGTTTGGTTGGTAGGTAGCCTATAAGAATTGGAAAATATTTTGAGCCATTTGAAGAAAAGAAAAGAAAGATAAAAAATGTGGTCTTCAAAAGATTAAACGTTTTATTTTTGTAAGAGATTCCCCCACTCCAATCATCACTACTATCCAAGAATCTAGTCTACATTAAATTCTACAAACTATAAACACCCGAGTCCTTTATGAATTAATGAAAAGTAAGGTGGTAAGGAATACAGTTCTTCTGAGAATTAATGTTTTTTTTTTCTTACTCTTTTTTGGCCTCTTCTCAACTAGCATCAAGTTAAAAAGTGCTACCTACCAAATTCATTAGAAGGATTTTTATATATAGAAAAGAAAAGAAGTGCAGTCAATCCTCCTGTTTAGAAAAAAAAAAAAAAAAAAAAAAATCAAAAGAGTGTATGAATATCATGCTGCAACAAAGACATGCAGAGATTAAATCAAAATGCATGTGAAGCTGAGTAACTCTGAATGCTTTCACAGTTGGCTGATATGTGTTCATCACAAGTGCAGTTAAATAATACTTGGCCCACAATTATTGATTTCAGAATGTTCACTATTCATAAAAGACTTCTTTCTCTCTTTTGTATCAAAAGATCTATGATAGTTTGTAGAATATAATAGAAAGATTATAATCATAAACTGAGACTGTAAATATGCTGGGGTATATTTGAATATAATTGAGCTTGGAGCTGAATGTTTGTAACATTAAATATTCATTATAAAAAAAATCAGTATCAATTTGAATATACGTAAATCAATAAAATTTTTAAACATTCAAACTTAATTAAAAAATATAAAAAATTTAAAATCCTAACATTTTGCACAATTTGCTCAATTTTTTTATATAGTTGTAATCATAGCATGAAATAGTTAACTACTATTTTTTTATGTATATACATAATCAGGGGCAGTGTGTACTATCACCAGGGGGTGGAGGGGGCAGATTGGCGACCTGGGGAGTGTTTTGTAACTCACTATCTTATCAACATTTGCTTTTTCTTACTTACATTTATATACATTACAAATTAAACTAAGCACAAAGACTATTAAAGGACATACAATTTGGTATATTCCTTGGTCCTTTTTTTCTTTTGGTTAAATCCATAAATTTGTTTTGCTCATGTTAAGTCTAAAAAACATTATAAAATTTACTATTTTTTTATCCATAATGTTGAATGTGTTAAAATTATTCAACTTTTTAACAACAAAAATCTCAAGTTCATGTTAAAAATTGCTGTAAAACATTGATTTAAGATAGAATGATCTATTGTCTCTCATTTGTATTTAGATACATTGTATTTATTTTCAATTTTTCTCAAATTGTTCACCCATTTTGCATATGATCAAGTATTGTACATAATTAGGCTACAATAAAATTTGTATTTTATATAAATACTACCTTATAAAAATTGAAATGTATTAGAGTGGGAGAGGCTCTGTAATAGAGATTTGGTGTGTGTGTGTGGGGGGGGGGCACGAGACAGACCCTTGCACTGGCCCTGTTTATAATATTTAAATGTTTCTATTTTTAATACTGCATTATCATGGGAGAACATATCAATAGTTCCTTCAGTAAATTGTGCAAGTTTTAACTGAAAAGAGAGTACATATGCATCTAAATAGAATATCTCTTGTATCAGTTATCTTGTACAAATATTCTCTAACACAAGTTAAAATTAAAACAGCTGACACTCTTTACATGTAGTGGATATGTAAACAAACACTGGTTCAGAGTAGCCAGTGACAAGAGTTGAATCTATAGATTAGGTTGTTTCAGAACATCTCATATGCTATACATTTTGCAGAAGGTTAAGTTTGTAGACTTACATTAAAAGATTATATATTTTTCATATAAACGTCATTTTAGTGGGCACTCATATTTGAGTAGAGGCTACGTTTATTTATTAAATGGAATATTTATTCATTTTCATCTACCGTCCCGAATGTCAAAGAAATCCTAATGAAGAAAAAATATGCAACCTCATATTCTGGCTGGTAGACAAAATTAATAAATGTTAAAATCTGTCAGATTAATAAGTAAAATACCCATTACTTCTTTTGAAATTTTATATATATATATATATATATATATATATATATATATATATATATATATATATATATATATATATTAGAGAGATATATATGATGGGGGTGCTAAAAAGTTCTTGCTCCAACTTACTTCCCAAAACCTGACCAAATAAGCAAGCATCAGAAAGTGATGGAGGAGACGGTTCAGCACCTTATATGAATACCCCACCCCAAAGTGTATATATTTATTTTAATTTTAGTTGAAACAAATAAAAATTTGGATCACTAAGTCTTCAGCCTGACACATGGCTAGAAACAGAATTTTGAATCAAAATTTTTAAATGTATAAATTATATAATTAATATTCACCACTTAATTGACTGCATTGACAAAGATTATGATGAAAAATAATTTTATTGTGTGAGATAAATGTTTTTTTTATTTTTTAATCATTAAGCTACCTATTTTTTGATGCACCTACATATAACCTGTAAATATTAACAAATGGAGCTATTAAAACAAGGAATACACCTTGCTAAATCAAAATTGGACAAAAACAAATTAAATTTTTTTTTCTATACTTTGTTTTTTCAATGAATAAAATGAAAACAGGGAAAGAGTGAGGAATGACCATTAAGTTAATGTGAGCAATTGTGAGATAATTTTACCAGTTTCAAGTACTTTTAACAAATGAGATGTATCCATATATTCTAATTAGTTAATTATAGATCAATCCTTGTTGTAATGAAGAATTCATTAAAAAAGATGAATAGAACTTTGTTTTAGACACATCAAAACTTGAGTCATTTAATGCCAATCAATTTGCTATAATAATTTACCTTGCAAAGAGCTAGCTAATGATCATTATATAAAATGTTCATTTCTCTTACCACCAGAGCAAAAAACTTGACTATCAAAAGAAATAAAATTTATGCAATCTCCACATACAATCACTAACCCAGACTGTTTACTGCTAAAAATATCAATATATACTAGTAATCTACATTTTCTAAACAATTTCAGTACAATCTTACAATAGAAGTCAATTCAAAATATTGCAACAATGATAAATAGCTCAATTTGTATGTTCGATGTTTAATGCTACTTCAAAACAAAGCATGTCACTATGAATACATTTATTTGAAATAGGCAGAAACCAGAGTCTTTGGTTTCTCCTTTACTATAAGATACACTTTACAAATTATCATAGAGTTAAACAGTATAAAAAAAAGGTACAATATAAATAAATTAATTTTTTGAACTAGTAGGTTATCAAATCCAGTTGTAACTTCCTGTTAGGGATAAATATATTTACTATAAAAATAAATAGCTGTTACCTATCAAAATATTATCTCTAAATGATAATTCCAAACAAACTGAATATTATTTGAATTAATTTACATAGTATTATCAATAATATACTGTATTTGATGGCATGGCATAAAAAACCCTATACTTATTTACATTTCATATAGTATTATATAATACAGGCTAAGTAAATTACACAGTATTATATAATAAGGATAGGTAAATATCCTGGTCATCTATAATGACTATAAAAACATTAGCCAATAAAGTAAGACAATTTTATAGATAAGACTCAGAAGGAATTTTGTTGAGGAAAAGTGGGAAGATCTAATATAACATCAAATTAAAATTTTAATTAAAATCAGATATTCATTAAAAGAATTTTATGTTGTTCCTTTCTTTAGATTAAGTATTTTAGCATTATTTTTCCAACTAATTTTTCTTTCATTTTATTCTTACATTTTATGGTCATTACATTCTATATGTATGTAATAAGAAAATATGAACTGAGCCGAATGAATCAAAAGTCAAAGGTGATTGGTAATATTCAAGTCAGATGTACTTACTAGATTTGGGTAAGAGTTCAAGCTTTTTTTTTTTTAATTTATACATCTCTAGTTAAGAGATAAAGTCAACTGCAAAAGGTAAATTAAGCAAAAAAAAAAAAAAAAATTGAAAAGTATTTATTATAAATTATTCCTCTTTCAATAATAAATGTAAATAAATTCTTATTAATAGTAAAATGTAAAAAAATAACATTTTTATTATACACCTGATATATACCTATCAGTGACCATAAAGTGATCTATTTGATGGCATGTGAGTCCCTTTAACCCCTACCTCACTTACCAAATAGCTAAAAATAGATTACTTAGGTCTTACATGCAAATTTGAGGAATCTGGTTGTCTTTTATCCAAACTCCAAAAACTACCAGTACTTATGCTGAGCCTAACTCCATATTCAGTATAGATCAGCATTTATCAACCAGTGCATCTGGGTGCACTAATGCACCCTGAAAGGTAGCCAGGTGCACTGCAAGTTAACAGAAGAGTATTTTATGAATTATTTTTATATATAAAATAAAAAAAAAAATCTTTATTTTTAAAAAAAAGCAACAGACATCAAGTTTCCATGTCTAAGTTTTGTCATTTGATATATTAAACTGGATGCTAAATTCCTTAATCTTTCAAGAGTGAATAATCTTTTTTCCTTTTGCCTTCATCAAGGGATTTAAATCAAGCACTATCAGTCTCTCTAAAAAAGAAAGAAAAAAAAAAGCAGAATCCCTTTAAATGAAAACTGTACTGCTTACATATACAATCAAATAAATGTCTTAAAAATAAATGCTTATTTCAGGAAATTTTTTTTTATTATTTTCAAATTTCATGACTAATTTTTCTTTAGTAAAATTTTAAGTGCACCTCAGAACTTTAGTTATTCTACAAGTGCACCCTGAATTAAAAAAAAAAATGGTTAAGAAACACCGATGGTGGTGGTAGTGTGTGTATGTATGTGTGTACATGTCTAAATTTGAATGAACAGAACAATTTATATATTTAAGGTCCTAAGTGAACTGTAATTTCCCTAAACTTTTGGATAACACATATATCACCCACCAATATTTTATATATAAAAAAATAAATAAATAAATAAAAATACAAATACCATGCTTTGAAGTTGTCATACATAAAATGCAAGGAAAAAGGAGTTTTGCATTGTTAATGCACTCCACTCAGATGAACATCAAAAGGAAAAACAAAATTAGTCAATATATATATATTGATAATATCAAACTATTTTAAACCGGTCTGGTTAATGTGGAGTAACAATGCTATTTTTCTATGCTCCACCTAGTTACCTAATACAATAGGTGTTACCTAGCAACATGACTTCATCATTATGACAAGCCTGGATGGACCCAGAGAAAAAATGAGATTGGACAATATTTGATTTCAGTGTTGAAATCATGTGAAATCTGATGAGAGGATAACTGCATCCAAGTCACATTGCTGGCCTGTTCCAAGTGTTGCCATTACAAAATAGAAGGTAAAAGTATTGTCAGGAAATATGAATACATAGATAAGGACACATATTTAGTTCTTCAGGACATTGGTGATCATGGATCTCCACAATTTCCTGTTCTTTGTAGTTTTTTTTTTTTTATCATTTCACCCCCAAGCAAGGCAATAATGCCACTAAGATGCAAGGGGCTATTGAGAGTGAAAAAATAAGAATTTAGAAGGAATCGGAAACCCAATTCTAAATAGGAAATAAGGGATAAACCTCTACTCCTGTTCAAAAGGCTGGGGAGGAGTGTGAACCGAGCAAAAAGTGAACCCATCTAGTTTTATTTAGCTCTTAATTTTGTCTTTTTTGTTATCTCTTCTAAACCATTTTGCCATCTATTTACTCAGGCTTATTAGGTAGGTTATATGCTGTTCACTCCTGTCCCTCTTGCCTGTAATATGTCCTGTGACTATCAAATTTTTCAAACCTTCTTTCCTCATTATATGCCCTTGAAATTTCAACTCTTTCTGATGTTAAGTATATGGGTCCTTTTTGTTTCAGTTTCCTGTAAAACTGTCATGCATAACCTGGAAACTTACCTCTCATAGACAAAATTTAATCAAATTGGTCAAAAAAAGGTTTTGGCTCAAGCAGGTACAAATCTAGTCATATTGCCATCACTATGCCTAATCTTATATTCCATTACTACTGTTAGTCATTTATTTAATGATTTTTTTTTTTTATTAAAAATGAAATTTTACAAATAAAACACTGGGCCATCCTTTCATGTATAGAAAACACTTTACCTGTCTAAATGCAGTGAATGTCATCTACTCTCATACAACCATCAAGAGAGCACTTTAACATGGTGCAATAGCAAAATTGTCTTGCTAAAACAATTATGACTTAGTGAGTTTGATCTTTACTTGCTCGGTGTTCCAGACTTGCGGCCTTGTGTCACATCTAAGCTACACCTAGTAAATCATTATACTTCAGATAAGTATAATGATTTACTAAGTGTAAAGTCGGGGGAGGGAGTATCTAAGTAAATATCATCCCAGGAATTACCTCTCTTTCAAGAGGGGGATAGGGTCATTATCCTAGTACCAGAGACATCCCAAAAAGTGAAAAGGAGGCTAGAGGAATTTTTGGATGGCTGACCGAAATCTCACTTTAAACACAACTTTGTATCACATTCTTTTGTGAGTATACAGATAAATGTTCATGCAATCAACAAGGAAGCTTCGTTGCTTAAAACTTTCTGAAAGCCACTACAAACATGGGGATTTTTTTTTTTTTTGCAAACTATTCGAACCATTATTCTTTTTAAACTACTTCCAACATTTATATATAGAGCAATTTAAAAACTAATTGATGAAGCATTAACAACTTTCTTCCAACTCCCAAGAAAAGAAGTCTCTTAAATCTTCAAACACTTTTCCCATTAATAAATTTTTAGCTTTTCAAAGATATTTTACTTCATGGGATCGCAAACAATTGTTTGCTTGAATGAACACTGATAATAACAATTTGTTTCAATATATTTTATAATTATGGAACAAACTAATTACATCACTTAGTATGGCAAATTCATTATCGCTTTTTTTTATAGCCTGTATATGTTAAGTAAATTTGGGTAGCAGAGGATATATAAAGCAAAGAATAAGTTTTATGATGAAAAGCACATACACTGTGTAAACTTTTAGTATTGGTAATATTAGCCATTTCCTTATAAGGAAACATTCAGCATTTATTAACAGAGCAGTCAGTGCTACTTTCAGTAAAAATTCATAAAAATCTTTTCAGGAAAATAGTTTGTAAAAGTTTATTGTCATTACTCTTTCCAGTATTTTTTTTTTGCTAGTCACTTCATGTCAAGCAAGGCAATAAAGCCACTAAGATGCAAAGGGTTACCAAGTGTTAGAGAGTATGAGAAAAAGAAAGAAATATACTATTAAGGAGAGAGAATAATAAAAGAACAAGAAGACAGATGATAACGATTGGCATTACATTTAAATTTTTCAAGACCAAAGTTGCCTTGGAAGATGGGGGCTTTCTTCCTAAACTTTTTGTTTGAAGAAGAACATTATTTTGATTATACCATAATTTCTCTTTGAGTTACATTTTAGTTGCTGCTGCTGTTGAAAGTAAATTAATCAAAATGAAACTGGTAAAAAGTGTATACTACTTTTGTCAATAATAACCCTGCATTTTCAATAGCAGTAACAAAGTCCTGATATAACAAAGCAGTAGTAACAGTACAAGTTGAAGTGGCTGGCTGTCTATCCCAGCCTTGAATGTAAGACAACGGAGCATGGTACTATGTTCATTCAGAGCTAGATTAATGCCAGCCACACAGCAGCAGCAGCAGCAGCTCTCTCAAGGCAAGATACATCACCAAGTGTGATATCAGCTGATGATCAATAACAGAGTTGCTCTCATGTTCCTTCCCACTTGTCATCTCCCTTGCAAACACAGGAAGAGAGTCATAAATGACCTTTTTGATGCAGGACATAAAAAAGAAAAAACAAAAAAAACACTTCTACATTGTTAAGCTTGCAGAGCAGAAATCTAGTCGGCAGTCCTTTAAAACTGTCTTCACACACACATGCACAAATATGTAGATGCTAGCATTTTTGGCACATTAACACCAATAAGATTTTTGCAACAGACACTGAATACAATTTAATGATATATATAGATATATATATATATATATATATATATATATATATATATATATATATATATATGAAAAAAAATATATACGGAAAAAACAAACAAAAACCCTTATATGCAATTATGCTGTTTTAATGTTAATATGTCAACATCGGACGTTTCGGTCTAATAAACCATCTTCAGGACATATTCATAAAATATAATTAACATTAAAACAGCATAATTGCATATAAGAATTTTTGTTTGTTTTTTCCGTATATATTTTTCTTCATACTGTCAGATCCATATATATATATATATATATATAAAAACCTCTATAGACTACAAATCATAGATATTGAATTAATTAAATTTTATTTAATACAGTTTCAAAGAAGTGGGGTTTATTCAATTTTTATGAAACACCATTAAAAATAAAAACTTTTAGTTAGAAATGGATGAATTTTTCTATAGTAAAACATTTTGCTGACTTCATAAAAAAATACAAAGATAAAGAAAAATGTTCTTGACCTCCAGATAACTAAAACCTTTCTAACACTAATTAAAAAAATAAAATCTCAAGTATAGAGAATGAAACTGCAGGTCAAGGTGTCTCTAGTTATAAATCAAGCTGGTACATTTCAAACAATGACGAAAAATGCTATCATGCATATAAAAACTATAAATATGAATTTATAAGTATTAAAATCAATTCTAATTACTTAAGTGAATATGTAAAAAAAGATTTTTTTTTTTTTTTATATGTAAAGGAAAATTTGTTCCAGTTGAGTTCCAAAATGCAATTTTCTCAAATATAAACTAGTAAAGAAATATAAAGTAAAAAACAAAAAGGAGAGAGAATCTTATTTTTGTCATCTCTTCAATAGCTAAACAAAATGAAATCATGCATCAACATTTACATACCTCACTTTAGTAAAACACAAAGTTATGTGTATCCATTAAAGATTGGATTCACAACAGTGTGTGAGACAGCCTTTATAATCATTACTCCATGGCAAAGCATATCAAAACAAAATTTTATACCTACTCTTTAGATGTAAGTACAAAATATAACCAC